>CM029537.1:4804864-5037364 GCA_017141395.1 Laodelphax striatellus
GTCAGGACACCCACTGTCAGAATGTGCAGGTCGCGTTTGCGAATCCACGATACCTGCGAAAACAATTAATTTATCATTATGAAGGAGTGAAGGTAGCGTGTTTGAGACTGAATACAAACTGAAAAAGGAAAGAACAACAATATTACTAAACTAAATATTACTAAACTTTGTTTTTTGTATGGAATATTGTCTGGTCGTATAGGTGATCCATACACGCTCTCGTCTATCTGTTGGTATGTACAAGCTTATGGAGGTCTCTCCTTCAATATCGTCCCTTGTTCTTTTCAATTCTGTGGCGGGTGGGGTGGATGTTGCCATGTCACCTGTTTTTTTTAGGAGGGCCTGCTCCCGACAAATTGAACATGTACAGTAGTTCTTTTGGATTCTTAATGTGTTTATAATGTAATTTTATAGTTATATTTTTTATATTTTATAAATTATTATTAGGAGTTGTGAGGATTAATGCCTGTAAATTAAAATAGTTTTGAATAGATTGATTAATCTTTTCATGTATTTTTCGTAAATGTATTTTGTATGATTGATTTATTATGAGTTTTCACTCTTGACAACTTTAATTTCAAATGATGTGTTGGATGCGAGTTATCCTTTATATTCTTCAAATAATCTTTATAGTTATGGTGTATTTTATTTCGTTTTCAAGCCCAGTAATTGGATTTTCAATCTGTTGGCTTGTCTCAGGAGAAAAAAATTATACGTTTATAATTTGTTTAATTTATTTTCTATGTAAGTCGCAAGTTATTGAATTGTCTTTTTTCTCCTGAATAAATTTCCATTTATATTGATGTGAGGAGAAAAAGGATGAGATGAAATGAGATGAGGAGGGGGAGTGGGAGAAAGGAGGATGAGGAGGATGAGAAAGAGGAGGGGTAGAAGGCTGCTAGGCAAACGGTTACGCCACTCGTACAGCAATAGAAAGGTACGGTGATCGATTCCCCTCCAAACCATAACTTTCTATAGAGTGGCATTCATCGAATCTCCTATTGCTATTTGTTCACTTTTGTACGTGATTTGTACGTATTTTAGAAATTTTTTAGGCTTGCTTAAGGTAATGTAATTTTGATTGAATAAAAGTTTTTCTATTCTATACTGTTTTCTATATTGCATTCTATATTCTATTATATATTCTATTCAATATTCTATTCTATTCATCTATACTATTCTATTTATCTACTTTATTCTATTGTCAATGATATCGCAGATGTCTTTAGAACTGTATTCGCCTTTTTTCGGATTTTTGTTCAACTAATAATGTATGCATAGCAGTTGATGAATCATTGTAACGTCGAATAATTCTCTCCACAGTTGAATGTTGAAAAACAGTTAAAATGAATCAAAACTTGAGAAAATGAACAGCGTCTCAAGAGATTTGATATGATACCATTGAGATTTATCATCCACCTTACTTTTTCTATCTTCCATCTGTTCTATCTTTCTCTCTTTTTGCTGTGTTTCTTTTCTTTTCCTTCGACTCCTCCATCTCTGTTAATCCGTTCAACTTCATATGACACACACGTTCCTTCTCATAATAAAAATAATGCGACATATGAAACATCCATTATTATTTTCCCCCAAGAACCAGAAACCGCTCTCCAAAAATAAAATACGATATCACATTCTGTAAGATTTAATCCCAGCTAATGTAATTGGATACTTGCTCCACACTCTTTCCTTCACTCACTCACTTTTTCTCTCTTCCGTTGGCTATCTATCTCTCTCTCTCTTTCCTCTACTAAGTCGTTGTATAATATATAAATTTTTCTCCCTATCCTCTTCCGTCCCTTCCCTAACTTCCTTTCCACCCTTACTTATTCTTAAAAAAAAGGACTCACCTGAATGCCATCATTGATCTCCTCCTCTTCTTCTTCTTCTTCTACTACTTTTTCTTCTTGCTATTCTTCTTCTTCTTCTTCTTCTTCTTCTTCTTCTTCTTCTTTCTTCTTCTTTTCTTCCTTCCTCTTCTTCTCCTCTTTCTGCTTCGTCTTCACCTTCTTCTTCTTCTTCTACTTCTTCTTCTTCCCTCTTCTTCTCCTCTCTCTGCTTCGTCTTCTTCTTCTTCTTCTTCTTCTTCCTTCTTCTTCTTCTTCCTCCTCTTCTTCTTCTCCTTCTTCCTCCTTCTTCCTTTCTCCTTCTCCTCACTCTTCTTCTTCTTCCTTCCTTCTTCTTCTTCTCCTCCTCACTCTTTCTTCTCCCTTTTCTTCTTCTTCTTCTTCTTCTTCTTCTTCTTCTTCTTTCTTCTTCTTTTCTTCTTCGTCTTCTTCTTGAATATTGATTTCTTTGAAGAAGGAGACGAAGACGAAGACGAAGACGAAGACGAAGACGAAGACGAAGAGAAGAAGAAGAAGAAGAAGAAGAAGAAGAAGAAGAAGAAGAAGAAAGAAGAAGAAGAAAATAAAAGAAGAAGAAGAAGATGAAGACGAAGAAAGAGGAGAAGAAGAGGAAGGAGGAAGAAGAAGAAGAAGAAGAAGAAGAAGAAGAAGAAGAAGAAGAAGAAGAAGAAGAAGGAGAAGAAGAAAAAAAAGAGGACGAAGAAGAAGGAAGAAGAAAAAGAAAGAAGAATTCGAAGAACATGAACGAAAATAAAAAGAATTACTTTGCTCTAAGCTTTTGGGGAATTGCTGAAATATCCCAATCCAAGCATAAAACAAGTATGCCTAACGACTCATCATAATATAAATATTCGGGCTCGTCAAGGGTAATGTACACTCACTACGTACATAAATTACAAGCATAAAGGTGGTGGCTCATAACATTTTTGCAGAGCATGCGAGCATCATTTAAAACCAAGTTGCCTGTTTCTAAAGTTTCCCAAACTGCCCCCCGTATTATACACGAAAGACATTTATGGAGATACCCGGATGCCGTGATGGTGGGGTATAATAATTTACAACACCGTTTAGAGTGCTTAGGATTTATGGGGTATGTTTACTTTTTGTTTTGTCCGAAACCCTCCCCAGTCCGAAACCCTCCCCACTCTTAAAACCCATTCGTTACACTTTGTGCATCCCTTTTAATCGCTTTATTCCGTAAACATACAGTATTCTGGTTTTCCTTCATCATTGTGTTCTTTGTCTTCACCTTTGTATTGTCTTTGTCTTCCTTGTGTTTTTTCTCTTTGTCTTCACCCTCTCCTCCTGCAGTTTCCCCTTCTACTACTTCTTCTTCATTCTTTATTACATATTCTTGATTCTTTTTCTCCATCCACTTGTTATGGATGATCAATTCTTGAATGATTAAAATTCTATCATAACTAGTTGATCAACTTCGGCTAGGCGTACACCGGTGAGTCAAGACAAGACAAGACAAGACGAGATTAGTCACGTTTAGTCACAGCACTTCACATAGTTGCTTATGAAGCAACACACACCGATTACTCATTGCATCGGTGTGTGCTGCTTCATAAGCAACTATGTGAAGTACTGTGAGTAAATGTGACTAATCTCGTCTTGTATTGTCTTGACTAACCGGTGTACGCCTAGCCTTACCTGTTATCTATAACTTGTTCAACCAGTTAATCTGCTTCTAGTTTCCCAACTATAGGTATATCTATTTAATTTGGCGGAAGGCGAATCACTTTTATTTCTATGATAACGGGTGATGTTCTGTTGATTTCTTTTTCAAATATGTTTTTCTACGAGTTATAGTATGACTAACCTGTCTAGACAAACGTTTGTCGATGCTACGGTAGCCACTATTCTAGTCTGGAACTTCTGAGACTTAGGCTAGGCGTACACCGGTTAGTCAAGACAAGGCAAGACGAGATTAGTCACGTTTAGTCACAGTACTTCACATAGTCCTTATGAAGCAACACACACCAATTAGTCATTGCATCTGTGTGTGCTGATTCATAAGCAACTATGTGAATTACTGTGACTGAATATGACTAATCTCGTCTTGTCTTGTCTTGTCTTGACTAACCGGTGTACGCCTAGCCTAAGTCTGGGACTGAATCCCGAGCTCATGAACCGGCCCTTATTTTCTCATTCCGTCCATTCTCTTCCCTCCCATACCTTTTCTCTCACTCTCTCTTCCTTTTTTCTCTCCTTCTAACTCTCTCTCTATTCTTTATTAGCTCTCTTCCTCCATGATCCGCGTAACCGTGGGTTGTAAATAACGTCCTCCGTAGTAGAATAACGTATAAAGGTAGTTAGTTATTATTACACGTTGGTAAGTGTGACAGGCCGCTTAATTAAGAGACAAGAACCGCGTTTTAAAGCCGAGTGAGATATTGAGCAAGCAGTGAGATGCAATGGCTGACATGAATTTATTCACATCTTCAGTAGAACATGAGATTGAACCGAACACCACAAATCCATTTTTCAAGGGCCCTTAATACCTTTGGAAAAAGCATGAAAACAGGCACTTCGTAATTTACTCCTTAGGTCGCTATTTTTAAAGATAGAAATGTGTGGATGGTCTTAAATTGAAGATAAACATTGCTAGAATGGTTGCTGTACCTTACAATTTTATTATCACTTATCAATTTTTTTTAAATTCATGATTAAAATGAGTGAAATTTACTTCATGTTCATCGACTTGTACTGCCATTTTAAAGATGAAAAATCGAATTTTCAAGGATGACACATTCTACAGACCTTTCTGTACAATTTGGTACCATTTTCATACTACTTATCGGTTGGTAAATAGCGTCCGAAGGAGTAAACTCGTTTTGACCCCCTTTCACTCGAGCACGAAAAAATCATCTCGATTTTATAAATTCAGTCAAAGGTATTAAGGGGCCTTAATATAATTCTTTGCAGTGTATTTCGAATTGCATCACTGATATTTCTTACGGTAATACCATAGACTAAACATGAATCACTGACATTTTTAGTTTTTAAGAATGAAAGTATAAAATTAATGGTTAGTCTTAGTGACTCGTTTTAATAGAATTGATTTAAAGAAAAATTATTTGAATTATCAGTATGAGCTTTAGGAGAATAAAATTGATTGATTAATTAAAGAAAAATTATCGAGAATTTCAGCATGACCTTCAGAAGGATAAAATTCAATTCAATTATTTACAAACATATATACACCAACAACTAAGCACTCAATACAATAATTGAAACAAATTATTTTAAGACCCGTATGAGCATGAAAGCCTGTGCGCGGGAATGAGTATAGCAAACGGTAAATGTGAATAACATTAATTAATTGATTAATTAAAGGAAAATTATCGAGATTATCAGTATGAGCTTTAAAAGAATAAAATTGATTGATTAATTAACTTTTAAGTCGTTTCTTTAGTATTTTATAGCACTTCTTAGACACTTAGGGCCGGTTCTTGAGATCGGGATTTAGCCAAGTCCTAGACTAAAACGGGTGGCTATCGTAGCATCGACAAACGTTTGTCTCGATAGGTTAGCAGTATAGAGAGCCCTCAGTAAACAGTTTCGAGGCTAACGTTTGTCGATGCTACCGTGGTCACCCGTTTTAGTCTAGGACTTAGCTAAATCCCGAGCTCATGAACCGGCCCTAAGACTATTTCTATCAGAACTCACCGCTCGATCTCCTAGATTGCGCACACGACAAGGCAGTTGAGCCGCTTGCCCCACAGTCGTAGTCACTTCTCTCCTGGTGGAATTGTCGAAATAAGGCTGTGAGAAATGTTGATCCCAGTATCCTCCACTGCCACCCTCAACACTGTCTCGTCTGGGCATTTCTGTCGCTGCAAATTCAAGAAAAACATAATTTTAACATTTCCCTTTTGAGGGTGATGCCCACATGAACTCTAGGCTTGTGCGTGGGTAATGAGAGGGGTGATGATGAGAGATGGTGACTGTTTTTAGGCAGTCGGGACCGTCTTTGTAAATAATTATTGTTGTTGATTAATATACAGAGTGTTTCTGAAATAGACCGACAAACTTCGTTAGTGGTTTTCTGAAAATGTAAGAAAAACGTTGTAGCAAAAATGGGTCCTAAAATGGTTTGTTTACCCCCTATTCGCCATTTTGTTTTTTCCAGAATTATTTCACTAATTTTGTTGAAATTTGGCATGGTCAAGGCCAAGATGAAGATCCGCTGTAAAAAAAAATGAAGCAACATCATCTGACGAAATATTTCCAAATGTCGGCACTTGAAATTTTAAATCGAAATATCTTGAAAACTTGTAGTTGGCCGTCATTTCGAAATATTTCGTCAGAATATTTCAAAATGCTGGCGGCACTTGAAATTTTTTGAATCGAAATATCTCGAAAACTTATAGTTGCCCGTCATTTCGAAGTATTATTTTTACAGCGGACCTTCATCTTGGCCTTGACCATGACAAATCTCAACAAAATTAGTCAAACCATTCTGGAGAAAAAAAATAGTGAAGAACGAAAATGGCGACTAGGGAGGAATAAAGCATTTCGGGACCTATGTTTACTTAAACGTTTTTCTTAATTTCAATGTCAGAAAACCGCTCACAAAGTTTATCGGTCTATTTTAGGAACACCTGTTTGATAATAGAATTTTTAAAAGTAACAATCATTTCTATTGATCTCCTTTGCTTTTGGTGGCGAAGCGTGGTATACTTATTTGGTCATCGCCGGTTATGTTTCCTTTAGGAAATTAACACGGCGATGACCAAATAAGTATACCACGCTTCGCCACGGTTTGCTTTGTTACCATTCTTGTTTGACCGTCATTACTGTGACGTTAGTGCAAACCGCCCATTGTGGGAGGAGCTTATCTTGGCCAATGACAGCCGTTCCACTCGATAGGCCATTCAACTCCCAATCATAGCACTCGGTCACGAGTATCAATTCTGCTGCAATTTTAACTCGAAAAAATACAAAGTGTTTCACAGTAGATTAAGTGTAATTCGTAGACAGCTTGTGCATAATATTATTAGCTCCAGATTCATTAATGTGATACCTGAAAACTTCATACTGAATCGTTGTCAGAAAAAAAATTGAATAAATGGATTTGTAGCAATTAAGTTTCCTGTAAATAGCAACTTCAAAAATTTCAAATGTAGGGATTTTCCTCTATCCTTCTGGGCGAATAATGTTCGTAGGTTGTAATAATTTATGATTATCATCGTTTCAAAATTGTTTCTTTTTTGGCAAGTCGCTTGAGGTTTTTTTGTTTATTAGCAGTATATCTTTAACTCTTTAACTTAGTATAAGCATAAAAAATTCCATCAGCGAGCTAGTTTTACTTTTGCTGTTGGTGCCATAAAGTATTTTGTATATTTATATTATTTTGTATTTGTGAAATTTGTATTCTAAATTCAAGAAAGGTTTATTATATAATTATAGAATTTCACTGTACTTCTTGAACTGTACTTCTTTATTTTATGGCGATAAAGATATTTGATTTGATTTTCATAAAGTATCATATATTTGAATTAAGAGTAATTTGTGTTTGATATGAAGTTAATACCTTGAATAATATCAGAATGCATATCCAGATGCTGATGTATGTCCAAGTCTATGGTGTCAACTGCAACAAAACGAAAATCATGAGTTAAAACAGAGTGGCAAATGATAATTTGGTACAAAGATAAATTCTATAATGTGGAGACAACAAAATGATTTCATAAGTTAAAGTACGCTATATTGACGTCTGTGCATACTGTACATCATAATTTTTATGAGTGATGAATGAATATGATGTCATTTTATGCACATTCGGTCAATAATAACATATTGTCTCCTCAAACTGCCAATAATGTGTCATATTCAATGGATTCTTTACTCGCTAGAAGCTTACTACCATTCACAGAGAGGATTAGATTCTGCTTGGCTTGCAAAAATAAACCTCCGAAACCAAAGTGATATTCCTCTTCCTTTCTCATTCTCTCATCCTCCTCCTACTCCTCTCACTGTTCACTAATCTTCTCCTCCTCTTAATCCTCCTTAATCTCCTTCTCCTTTTGCTCCTCTTCCTACTACTTTGCCTCCTCCTTTACCACCTCCTTCAACTCTTCCTTCTCCTACACCTTTTGCTCCTCCTTTTCCTCTTCTACCTCTTCTTCTTCTTCTTCTTCTTCTTCTTCTTCTTCTTCTTCTTCTTCTTCTTCTTCTTCTTCTTCTTCTTCTTCTTCTTCTTCTTTCTTCTTCTTCTTCTTCTTCTTCTTCTTCTTCTTCTTCTCCAACATATTTCCACTTCCTCCCGAATAAAAGCAGTACAGTCTAAAAGAACTCATATCCTTTTGCAAGATACCCCATGTGCACGTCTTACGTTATAGAAAACAGGAGATATTATTTTTCTGCTTCTCTTCTGCTCCTTCTTTTCTTCTTCTTCTTTTCTTCATCTTCTGCTACTTCTCCGTTCCATCCTGTCATTGTTCATGCTTCCGTTTCACCTTGAGGCAACCAGCATTCCGAATCTCCCAAGTTGGAAAAGAAATCTCTGTTCAGTCTCAAAGTTATTTTACTGCACCAATGTTCAATGTTTCTCCCTCTTCTATATCTCCCCCTTCTTCTAATTCTCATCCTCCTCATTCTCATTCTTCATCATCATTATCTTCTCTTTCTTCTTTTTCCTCTCCTGCTCTACTCGCGTTTGATTTTTATTATTGTTCAACTCAACCGACATCCTATTTAACTTATAGAAAAATAAGAATAACAGAGTTGATACTGAGAAAATTTTGCAATTTTAAAGCTGTGATATTGTACAAAATACAAAATGTCAAATGTAAACCTTATAGACATAATAAAAATTCCATTAAAATATAGTTAGACATTTTTGAGGACTTTAGATAAAATCAGACTGATCTATCATTGAGGAAATATATAGACCTTCTACAATCTTCTCACTATTCTACTGTATCTTTATTTAACTTTCAAAAACTAAGTAGAAATGCTCTTAAGAGAATGAAATAGAGAAAATACAAATTAACTTTGTGATTTATCTATGAAGCGTGTGTGAAGAATAACGCAATGACCGAACAGAGAGAAATTGGTAGTTAGATTGTCTGGCTGATTCATTGATTGAGGGTGGAGTCATGAATCTCTGCCAGACTAAAAAGAAGAGAGTTGGAAAGAGAGAGTTGGAGAAATAGAGAGAAGGAGATAGAGAGAGAGAGAAAGAGAGAGTGATTGGGAGAGAAGTGAGAGTGAAAAAGCGCTCAACAGTTAGCTGAAACTCTATTTGTTTGAACTTTGTGGTTTTGGGCTAACAGCAAAACTTCATTGGCGTTGTGTGGTCAAATATGCAGCAGGCAATATACGAACCCGAGAGAGGATGCAATAAAAGAAAGTGAGAGAGATAGAGTGAGATAAAGAGAGGAAGTGAGAGAGAGATTGAGAGGAATGAGGGGAAACAAGATGAGAAGGGATGAAAGAAGAGGAGATGAGTGTGAAAGAGAAAAAGAAAACAAGAAACTAACAGAAAGAGTAGCAATGAGAGAGAAGAAATGAGTGGAAAGAATGTGAGAGAAGGAGAAGAGGAGAAGACGAGGAGGGGAAGAGGAGGGAAAGAGGAGGAGGATAGTATGGAGAAAGAAAGCTGGGGAAAAGAGGTCACGCGAACAGATATGGAGTTTTAATCAGTTTGGGAATGCAGTTCAATTTAATTTGATTTGATCCGAGTTTCCAGGAACATGTGGAGATCAGAATTGTAGAACAGTAAGATGAATGATGGATTGAGGGAGAGAGAGAGAGAGGAAAGGAAAGAGTTAGAGAAAGCGTGAGTGAGAAAAATGGAAGAATGATGGAGGGGTTTGTTACACAGGAGAATTATAATTCGATCCTTTGATCATTCGATCATAATTAAAAATTTCATAATTTAAAAGTGCAACTTTCTTCTCCTCAGGGAATATCTGATGCTCAAATAATTGATTTTCTCTAGTGGAAGTCTAGTCCTCGATTCACAAATAACTATTACTTTTCTGCATTTGTTTGTAATGATTTCACTAAGTCGATCTTATGGTTCAGTTTTCTCCGGAAGACGACTTAAGTTCATTCAAGATATTCTCACTCATGATTATATTCTCATTAAAACTGCTTTAGGATTGAGACCCGCTTGGCTTTAGTGCTTATCCTCTCTTGGCCCGTCTTAAAGCGGTATAGATCAAATAGATCAAAGGCCCCATGAATTTCAGATGCCCTATGCTCCTCAAGAAGCCAAACGAATTAAGTCACGCATGCAAAAGACCTCAAGATTTGAATAAGATGAATCTAAGTTGGATTATGGGTGGATACTATGTTTTGGCCCAATCAATGAAGCAGGAAAAGAAGAGAGAGGAAAAAGTAAGGACAGAGTATAGAGAGAAATAATGATGAGAGGACAGGAGAGCCAAATTAAGCTACCGTAGCAAAGCCCGTAACAAATTAGTTTTAATCGATTGATGAAATGTGTGATGATTGAAAATTGAACTCCGCTAGAAGTTTGTTGATGTTCAATTGAGTTAATCAATTTCAGTTAATCAATTTTAGTTAATCAACTCAGTTAATCAACGACCCGAGACCGTCCTTGAAAGTGAGCATTACATTCCGGTGAATAATTTAGCGTTTCCACTGATTAATTAGATTCTGTATCATTGAAATTGATTTCCAGGTACTTTGCAATTGCATCTCTCAACAGTTGTTGAGTGTTACATGTATATTACATGTATATGTTAGGCAATTATTTGCTCATGGTTAGAGATAGATGACAGAATAATCATTCAGCCGAGAGTCTATTTGATGTAAGGCTAGGCGTACACCGGTTAGTCAAGACAAGACAAGACGAGATTAGTCACGTTTAGTCACAGTAATTCACATAGTTGCTTATGAAGCTGCACACACTGATGCAATGACTAATCGGTGTGTGTATCTAAGCAACTATGTGAAGTACTGTGACTAAACTTGACTAATCTCGTCTTGACTAACCAGTGTACGCCTAGCCTAATAGATGACTGAGAATAGGCACACCTGTTCTCATTGACGTTCTTAAAAAGTAACTAGTCAGTTATTATCTTTTTGAAACTGTTAATAATTGACTTGTTACTACCAAGAAATATCGTTCTGCATTAGAGAATTCAAAGTTACATTTAATTTCAATATTATTATTAATTATAATATATATTGATAATGATTCACTGTTAATATTATTCAGCTGTTAGAATGGTAACTTTTGAATATTGACCTCGTGAAACGTGCTCCCGGTGGAACTTGAAGTTAAGTTAGAAGAAGAAGAAGAAGATGAAGAAGAAGAAGAAGAAGAAGAAGAAAAAAAAGAAGAAGAAAAGGAAAGAGAAAAGAAGGAGAGAAGAAGAAGAAAAGAAGAAGAAGGAGAAGAAGAGAAGAAGAAGAAGAAGAAGAAGAAGAAGAAGAAGGAGAAGAAGAAAAAGAAGAAGAAGAACAAGAACAAGAAGAAGAAGAAGAAGACGATGATGATGAAGATCATGTATATGGCATTGAATAGTTAATAATATGAGGTTTAAGTCAAGAAGACAAGAAGATTGACACGTTAGGTCACAGCATTACATGGCTTACAAGAACAAGAACACCGATTAGTACCATGATGATGATGCGCTAAACTGATGATCATGTGACTAAACGTGTATATCGTCTTCTTCTGACTAACAGGTGTACGCCTAACCTAATATTCAATACTTCATGAGAGTACTGTACCATACAATAGGTCTATTATATCATGATTCATGCTAGTTCAACACAAATACATGTAAGCCTAGGGCACAAATGTGGTACAACATAACAATAGGTAGTTGGGGGTATGCACGCAGGATATGGGATTTCTCAGGTCTCATCTACAGAATATATTGCAATAGGATGAATAGAGCTTGTGTTTGTTTAGAAGCGACATGTCTGTGAAAACTGGAAACGTTTTCCTTATATATGAGGAGATGATAACAGATTGATTCAATCAGACAAAGAACGACAAGATCAGGTGAATGAGAGAGTGTAATTGAAAGAGAGAGAGAGAGAGTCATTGAGAGAGAAGGGTAGAGAGCGACAGAGAGAGAGAGTGAGTGAGAGATGAGAGGGAGTGTGTGAGAGAAGAGGTGAAATAAGAAGGAAGAGATGAAGCAGACTAAGAGATGAAGGAGAATGGTGTGAGCAAGATGGAGTATAATGAGAACGAGAGAGTTGTGTAGTGTGTGAGAATGATCAAGGTGGAATACAATGAGAAAGAGAAAGAGTGGACTAAGTAGAGAAGAAGAGGGAGTGAGACGGTGAATAAGAAGGATGAATCTGGGTTATAAAGGAACACATACCAGGAATGGAGGCAACCATTGAATAAGATTATAACTACATGCAAATTACTTTGGCATATGCTATCAAACGCCAGCCATTCACAGTTGACATTCAATCAAATTCGTTGTGATAATCACAAGTTAAACGAGGCTGGAATCTTGTCAGATTAATTAGAACGAGTTCACCCCGTGCAGCGTGAAGCGCCGCTCAATTTAATTTTCCAAAATTCTTAGTTCTAAATAGTTTCGACTATTTTGACTATCTGCAGCAGACAGTAGCTCAGTCATGCCAACGAAATCCCACCTTGTACAGTGATTATAAATGACTGTTCTAGGCTAGGCGTAACCGGTTAGTCAAGACAAGACGAGATTAGTCACGTTTAGTCACAGTAATTCACGTAGTTGATTATGAAGCAGCACACACTGATGCAATGACTAATCGGTGTGTGTTGCTTCATAAGCAACTATGTAAATTACTGTGACTTAACGTGACTAATCTCGTCTTGTCGAGGATATATATATTATAGAATTATAGGATATGATTATATATCTATCAATATCTATGCATTCCTACCTCCCTCTCTCCCTACGTTTCTCTCTCTTCTCTGTCACTCTTTTTCTCTCTCTCACTATCTCTCTCTAAATCCCTTTTTCTCTCTTTTTCACTCTCTCTCTCAGACACACAACACATCTCTCTCCATATATCCTATCTTAAGTCAATAATTATCCTGATGGAAGATCATCCTCACAAAGATGGAAGATACATTCCTCACAAAAGCTAGTTATCGAGTCAAGTTATGAGACACCACCCTGTATAATATCTCCCCATCTGATAGTTGAGCTGATTATATTCCAGCCTCTCCCAGCCTCATAGAACTTGTCTTGTATCAATAGTTAAGCTAATTAATTAAGCTCGCATCTTCAAACTTCGGTTTCACTAACTTGATATCGGCTCAAGTAACTCGGTTAGTATACCTCTATTCACTGACAGCATCTTACATAGATTTAGGACTGACAAATATAGTTATAATAGTACAGTATCATATTCGTCTTCTCATAGTTGAGGTTATAGGCATGCTTGCTTACTTGATACAGTATTATACTTTATACATATCTGACAACATATTCCAACATATAGATTGAGGAAAGACAAATACAGTTACAATAGTACAGTATCATATTCATAGTTGTGGTTATAGGTATGCTCTCCTAATATAGAGATAGAAACCCACAGGGAGGAGAAGAGGAATTCATAGCTATAGCTACATGCATCACGAATGTTATACAGTATAATATGTGAAAGCATCATCTTACGAGGATTAAGAACAGACACATATTTTATACCTGTATATAGTCGTAGTCGTGTTATAGAATTGATGAACATGGTAATTTCAACTACATTCAGTTCGGATATCGTACTCATGTAACGAAATCTCACATAGATTGGGACAAGGATACTAGAAAACACGGTAAGGTTCACGCGTAGATCTTCACCGGTTAGCAATAAGCAATACGAGGCAACTAGTAACAACATATGGATCATATGATTGTCTACTCTATACAAACCAATAGTTTAATGCACACTGAAACAGCTGCTTTGAGGTGTACATTGGACTATTTGTTTCTATAAGAATGAAGGCCTATGACCAAATGTGACTAATTATATATTATATTGCTCCGATGACTACTAACCTAGAGGCGTGACGTAACATGAAAGTCAGTAGATTACGAAAAGTGTATAATTATACTGTGATCATTGGTGGGAGAAGGTCATAAAAATGTGTTGAAACATTTTTTATTCACGCCATACTTTTGCCAAATTTTTTAAATTTTAAATGGTATTACAGACAAATATTCAACTCATTCACTCATTTTTCAAAATTATTATAAGCGAAACAACATCAAAAATAACTTTTCTAACACTTAAACTAGTCTCTCTACTCTTGGTATTGTGTTAAAAGCTTAAAATGATGGAAACTAAGGCTAGGCGTACACCGGTTAGTCAAGACAAGACAAGACGAGATTAGTCACGTTTAGTCACAGTACTTCACATAGTTGCTTATGAAGCAACACACACCGATTAGTCATTGCATCAGTGTGTGTTGCTTCATAAGCAACTTTGTGTATTACTGTGACTGATCTCGTCTTGTCTTGTCTTGACTAACCGGTGTACGCCTAGCCTTAGTATTGCTTTAAAAGCTTAAAATGATGGAAACTAACACTGGCAAAGGCAAATTGTAGGTAAGAAGTGAATCACTCAACATAACGTTTCGCGTATCATTTCAATGGAAATCCCATAAGAATTGAAATTCTTTATAGTTCACTGATTATTCTGCTTGCATCAACCATTATTCCAGGTTGTTCTCGACAGTACACTGTTTGGAACATACTAACCACGAAATAGGTTTTTGTTTTGTAAATATCAGGACCAGACGGAATTCATCACCCGGCAAGAGCTGCAATCTACCGTCAAAATAAGGAGTTAAACACGTTTTGTCGTGTCGACCAATCAGCAGCGAGTAGGAGGAGTCAAGAACAATCACCCGACAACTGCTGCCATCTACTGGTAGAATTGAGAGTTAAACACGTGTCGAACTGTCTAGCAATCAGGAAGCGGGAGCGGGAGTCAGCAATGTGCTTGTTTCCTTACAACTGCTGCCTCCTAGATTATAATTGATGAAAATGGTTCAAATCCTTTTGTTTTTTTCATTCTAGGAAGCGGAGAATATGTTTTTATTGATTTTCACCTATTATTCAAATCACTTCCATTCGATTACATTTGTTAAATAATTATTCTTTATTGTCATGACACTTTTGTTTGATTGGATTGTGAATACTGACTTCTAAAAAATATATGAGAATATAGAATATAATAATAGAATATAAAATATATGAAAAATAATGATATCAAAATATTAGCTAGTAAGGAAATTCCATGAATGCTGCTGCACAAAAAACGTTTTGCACGGGCGGGAAAAAGTATCACCCGGGCCCTGAGCGGGCAAAACGTTTTTTGTGCAACAGCATTCATCGAATTTCCTTACTAGCTATTATTCTGTTGTCAATATTTGCAGTAGCACAACTCTTCAGGATATTATTTATGGCATTAAACAGGAGTTTCGTTCAATTAATTATTATGATTTGAAAGCAATTGAATAGTTGCAATATCTTCTTCAATATTACATCTTTCTAATTTTCCCTATTTTTTAATAATCATTGGTGTGATGAATTCAACAATTTTATTTGTATGAAATCAGAACCAAGAGAATATAGACCAAGAAAATATCGAGGAGGGAATTCGGTTCATGACCGACACACACCGATTAGTCATTGCTTCAGTGTGTGCTGCTTCATCATCAACTATGTGAATTATTGTGACTAAACGTGACTAATCTCGTCTTGTCTTGACTAACCGGTGTACGCCTAGCCTTAGATTCCATAGCACAATCTTAACGTTAGACGGCATGGCAGATAGATCACGCAAGGGAATCAATTTCCTTACCTTGGTGTGAAACAACAGACGGAGAACAACACCATCTGGAAGAGTGGAGGCGGGATGGGAGATTTAATGCGGAAATGGGGAAATTTAATATTGGATTGGGAAATTTGTTGGGGATTTTCAATGCAGGTGACAGTGCGGCAGTGTTACATTAGGGGCCTTCGGGGAGTGATCTCAGTGAGATTGGATAAACCGGCGAATGAAAAAAGAATGGAACAAAGAGAGAAAAAAGGGGAAAGGAAGATGAGGAGGAGATAGGGATGTGGGAGGGGCAGGAAAAGAAGGAGGAGGATGAGAAGGAAAGGGAGTTGAAGGAGTTTGAAAAGGAAGAGAAGAAGGATGATGAGTAGGAGGACGAGGAGGATGAGAAGAAGGAGGAGATGAAGGAGAAGGAGGAGATAAAAGGAAGGAGGTGGAGAAGAGGAGGAGATAAAGGAGGAGATAAAGGAGAAGGAGGAGGTGGAGAAGAAGAAAGAGGGGATGAGAAGGAGAAGAAGGAGATGGCGAAGGAGAAGGAAGGTGTAGGAGGAATATGAGGGAGGAGGAGGACGAGTAGTAGAAGAAGAAGAAGAAGAAGAAGAGGAGGTGAAGGAGAAGGAGGAGAAGGAGGAGGAGAAGGAGTAGAAGAAGGAGGAGGACGAGTAGTAGAAGAAGAAGAAGAAGAAGAAGAAGAAGAAGGACGAGTAGAGAAAGAAGAACAAGAAGAAGAAGAAGAAGAAGAAGAAGAAGAAGAAGAAGAAGAAGAGGAAATGGAAGAAAAAGAATGAGAAAAGAAGAAGAAGGAAAAAAGAAGAAGAAGAAGAAGAAGAAGAAGAAGAAGAAGAAGAAGAAGAAGAAGAAGAAGAAGAAGAAGAAGAAGAAGAAGAAGAAGGAGGAGGAGGAGGTGAAGGAGAAGGAGGAGAAGGAGGAGGAGAAGGAGGACGAGAAGGAGTAGAAGGAGGAGGAGGAGTAGGAAGATGAGGAGAGGATGAAGAGAAGGAGAGGGTAGGCGGAGTATAAGAAGAAGTGATGGTGATAAACTAAGATAAGTACAAGAACAAGGTAGAGAAACAAATCCCTAGAGTTCTTTTCCAGCCATGTGGTGTTTCTCTTCTTGTAATTATCTGTTCAATTCCCCTTTTTCTACGTCTTTTCCTCAGCTGGAGAAATCCCGTCATGAACCGAATTCCCTCCTCGATATTTTCTTGGTCTATATTCTCTTGGTTCTGATTCCATACAAATTGTTGAGTTCAACATACCAATAATTATTAAAAAATAGGGATAATTAGAAAGATGGAAGGAAATGAGATATTGCAACTAAACAATTGCTTTTAAATCATAATAATTAATTGAACGAAACTCCTATAATACAATATATAATTGAACGAAATGCCATATTTTATAATACAATGACGTTACAAATTACATAGTTCAACTTTTCCTATCAACCTATTTGACTCAAACAATAATTTTCTAGTCAATTATCACAATAATTGTCTAGTCAATTATCACAATAATTGTCTAGTCAATTATATTACAATAATTGTCGCGTCAATCTTTTGCAATCAGTATTGCAAAATAAGCTGTAATTAAAGCTGAATTCGTAAAAGAATCTGTAACTAAAGCTATAAATCCTGGTTAACAGATCAAAAAGTACAAAATTCACTTCAGTTCACAGATACTGTGTTACTACTGTTTTACCAGAAAAAGAATGACCATGGCAGAGTGGTATTTAGCCTGCTAGATTGGCTATTGCTCCTCTCTCTCTCTTTCTTAATCTCTTCCTCTTTTAATCCCTCATATGAGCATCAGCCCCACAAAAAAGTTACGTGACCATTTAGGACTGTACGTACATAGTAATATAGTGTTTGAAGTGAAATTTTAGGGCCCTTTCATGAGTTCGGGATTTAGCCAAGTCCTACACTAGAACGGATGGCTACCGTAGCATCGACAAACGTTTGTCTCGACAGGTTAGTGGGTTAGCAGCATAGAGAGCCCTTAGTACATAGTGTCGAGGCTAACGTTTGTCAATGCTACGGTGGCCACCCGTTTTAGACTAGGACTTAGCTAAATCCCGAGCTCATAAACCAGCACTTAATGATATGATTAGTGACACAGTAATGTATAGTGATGATACACGTGAATGACAGTGTTGTATCAAGAGTGATCAAGTGACTCCCTTTTCATTAATTTGGTTCACAGCGCTTCCTCTTCCGTTCTCCCTCTGCGGTTGGTTTGAACGTCATGGGATTTTGTAAGGGTTGAAATTCCAATCCGGTCGGTTAGGGGTAGTTTTATTAATTGGAAATGTTTGTTTTGCAAGCAGTAGGGCTGGTTTCATCTCTGCGACGAGTGTGGGGGGGGGTGGAGGGTCGAAAAGCGTTTAAATCGTATACAGTGAGCCAATACTGCTGCTGCTGCATTCGGAGTCAAATGGAATTTGGGGGCCACACTGCCAAAATGTGGTTGGCTCTTGTTCTATTGTGTCCTCTATTCTCTCTCTCTCTCTCTCTCTCTCTCTCTCTCTCTCTCTCTCTCTTTCTCTCTATCATGTAGATAAATCTCACTTATGTTAACATCATATTGCATTTAATAATCTGCTTATATTGTTGAAAATTATTAGCTACAATTCATAAAATTTATAGAATAATATTACTTTATACTTACAACTTTTGTTATCTAGAACCTCCTCCTCCTCCTTCTCTTCTACACCTCTTCTGAACCTTCTCCTCAGTCTCCTCCTCCTTCCACCTTTCTCCTCTTTCCCATTCTTCTTCTCCTCTTTCCCATTCTTCTTCTCCTCCTTCTCCTCCTCTTTCTTCTCCTCCTCCTTTTCACCATTTTTCCTTCTCCTCTATCTCATCCTTTTCCTCTTTCCCAGCCTTCTCTTCCTCCTCCTCCTCCTCCTCCTCCTCCTCCTTTCCCTCCCACCCCTCCTCCGTCTCCTCCTCCTTCCACCTTTCTTGTCTTTCCCATTCTTCTCCTCCTCCTTCTCCTCTCTCTTCCCCTCCTTCAGCTCCTTTCTTCCTCTCCTCTTTCTCATCCTTTTCCTCTTTCACAGCCTTCTACTCCTCCTACTCCTCCTCCTCCTCCTTCTCCTCCTTCCACCCTTTTCCACTTGAAGATCCCTTCCTCTCTCCCATCTATTTCTCTCTCCCATCCTTCTCTGCCTTCTCCTCCTTTCACCCTTCTCCTCTTTCCTATCTTTTCCTCTTTCCCAGCCTTCTCCTCTTCCTCCTTACCCTCCTTCCACACTTCTTCACTTTTACATCCTTTTCCTCTTTCTCATCCTTCTCCTCCTGCTTCTCCTCCTCTTTCTCCTCCCCTCATTCACCTCCTTTCTTCCTTCCCACCTTTCCCATCCTTTTCCTCTCTTATATTCTTCTCCTTCTCCTCCTCCTACTCCTCCTCTCCTCCTCCTACTTATACTTCTCCTATTCCTGAATCACTTCCTATCCTCTCCTTCTCACCGTGCAATTCGCCTTAGGCTAGGCGTACACCGGTTAGTCAAGACAAGACAAGACAAGATTAGTCACGTTTAGTCACAGTAATTCACATAGTTGCTTATGAAGCAGCACACACGGATACAATGACTAATCGGTGTGTGTTGCTTCATAAGCAACTACGTGAAGTACTGTGACTAAACGTGACTAATCTCGTCTTGTCTTGTCTTGACTAACCAGTGTACGCCTAGCCTTATCTTTAAGCAACAATTATTCCGTGACGAAGTGTGAGAATCGAGGATAACTCACTCGGTAATCGCCGATCCAAACTTTTCGCCTCAAACGTTCACTATCTGGTGTAAAGTGACATGTATCTGGCATATAGTGGCACTATCTGGTGGCATAAAGTGGTACTACAAAACAGTAATGATTAGGAAAAGAGGACCGGAAATGTGTGTGTGTGTGTGTTAGACAGAGAGAGACTGAGGAATCAGAAATCAAAATTGGCCAAATCATGCGTTCGACATGTTTTTGACAGCAAAATGGATGATTTGACAAACAGCTTCTAAATGCCAGTTTCCATTGCTGCATATTGCGCAACAAAGTCACTTTTGCAGGAACATATAATATATGTTACATTATTTCTACAGTAAAATCATATTGTAAATTTCAGACGGCAGCCATTCTGGAAAGCTTAAGGTGGGATTTCGTTACTGCGGCTCCGCAGCCGATCCCGACACGACCAGCCAAGATGGCGGACAAATTCGCAGTCTGGGCACCCCACTGCCTTCGAAGCCGTTATCAAATCAAATTGATAACATCGAATTGAACAATAATGAGATATTAAAGGGCTTTAAACCGGCGAATTACAATATCTGAATAAGTTTTGAACGAGATCTGTTTCACCATGTATACACCCGCTGGGGTGTATGCATGGCCTTCGAAGGCAGTGGGGTGCCCAGACTGCGAATTTGTCCGCCATCTTGGCTGGTCGTGTCGGGATCGGCTGCGGAGCCGCAGTAACGAAATCCCACCTTTGGTTGTTGGAAACTTGTTTTATCTTGCTTTATTTTAGATGTCATGAGTGTTCATACGTCATGACTGTGCTTGTTCTTTTAGCAAAAAAGGATACATTAAGGTCTCCTATAAACTGTACTATACTGCTGTATCCTCTCTCTTCTTTGTCGTCTTCTTCTACTTCTTCTTCTTCTTCTTCTTCTTCTTCTTCTTCTTCTTCTTCTTCTTCTTCTTCTTCTTCTTCTTCTTCTTCTTCTTCTTCTTCTTCTTCTTCATCTACCTATTCCACTAATTCATCTTCTTCATCTACTTGCAATTTTGAAAATTAAACACTGGGAATGGCAAATTGTGGGTATATCATTTTAACTTGTCAGAAATCATATGTTCCGACGAGCAATATCACAATACTTTTAACCTACAAATTGAATCCCGCAGATTATTGAAAAGGTATTTTAAAAAGTTATTCTTTGAAAGGTCTTCTTTTAAAAGGTCTTTAAGACTTTTAAGACTTTTGATTATTGTGTCAAAATCACTGTCTACTCATTACCGAAACAGCTGTTTTCTAACAAGTTAAAATGATCCTGCTATACATTTATAAACATTATGTTTAGCGTATCATTCCAATGCAATCATATGAAAATTGGCAGAATCCAGCTAAACAATCAAAAGTGTTACTTCAAATGTCCACAAAGGGTTATACAATCTCTGTAATATGACTGTACTTCGTGATTTATTAAAGTCTCTTGTGAATCGCACTATACGAGTATCAACGTATTTTCTCTTTCCTTTGCCTCTTTCTTTGTCTTCTTTCTCTTCTCCTTTATCCCATTTTTCTTATCCCCCTTCTTCTTCTCCTTTCCCCACTCACTAACCCCCACCATTCCTTTCAACCCTTTTCATTTATCTCATTTTCTATCCATTTTTTGTCTCAAAGTGATAAGAACGCATGGATTACGAAATAAATAGGTTGAAAGATTTCTAATTGCTCGATTCCGAACATACGTGGTTGACAGTCTTTGTGGTGAGATAAAGTACGAATCATGAAAGGGTTTTGTTGTTCAAGCACTGTTTTTTTTTGTCTTGTAACTCTCTCCTTTTTTCAGTATCAGTGACAAGAAATAAATTGAATGTCTGCTTGTTCGCTGAATTTTCTGCTTCTTTTTTCTCTTTTTTCCATCGACGTTTTTCTCCTCTTTGTTTACTGACAGTCCTTTCTGTTCTTAACCTACTGACAGTTGTATATCTCTAGTCTTCTCTTTCTTTCTGCATTTCTTCTTTTACTTCCTACTCTTCCATTTCCCTTTTTCACCAACAAGGTTCTTTCTGTCTTTCACTATTAGCTCTTTGTAACTCGGTTTTCTACTCTTAGGCTAGGCGTACACCGTTTAGTCAAGACAAGACGAGATTAGTCACGTTTAGTCACAGTAATTCACATAGTTGCTTATGAAGCAACACACACCGATGACTAATCGGTGTGTGCTGCTTCATAAGCAACTAAGTGAAGTACTGTGACTGAACGTGACTAATCTCGTCTTGTCGTGTCTTGACTAACCGGTGTACGCCTAGCCTAAAGGTCCAACTGAACATGCATGCCAAATTTGAACGCATTTGGTTCAGTCGTTGTTCAAAAATCTACAAAAACGTATTGAAAACGCTAGGAAAACTGCAAAAACGCCGATTGCTGGCGTAATTTTGAGAGTATCTGATGAATGAATCAGTCAGTCAGTAGTGCCATTTTGCTTCTATATATGTATACAGATAGATTGGAAATGTAGAATAGTTACATTTTATTCTCTCTGGGAGGATGTATTGACATTATACTACTACTGCACTATAGACTACTGTATTTTATCTCTTCTTTTTATTTTTTTCTCCTTCTTCTTGTTCCTCTTCATCTTCTTCTTATATCTAATTAATCTTAGTCGCTATCATCAAAAAAATTCCAACAAGAGTTTCGTAGCCTCTCTCATTCTCTTATTCCTTTCCTTTTCTTTTCCTTTTCTGGCAATCAGTTTTCTTTTCACCCCTAGGCAGCGTTAGTATCGATCGCAATTAAAATGAACTAGGTTATGAATAGTCATAATTACAGTGAGTCCTTGCATTCAGATCATTCAATATAATGGATGATTGGAACTTGAAAATCAATCAACCACATTTGAAGCTCTACACCTTTTCAAATATCGATAATAGAAGTTGGTTTTATCAACGATTTGTTAAACATCAATTCACAAACTGAAAATCAAACCCTCTTCCCCCACTAATCTCTTATTCTTCTTCCTCTGCCACTTCATTCCCTTTGTGTTTCTTTCCACCCTCAACCCTCTTATTCCCCTCTTATTCTTCGTTCCTTTTGTTTTTTTATTCTTCTGAATAATCCACCTTGAACCCTTTTTTTTAAACACTGTCCGTTATCTCAAAAACATCTCCAATTATCCAAATTAAAATCCTTTCGAATTTCCACCTCGCTCCGTTTCTGAAAAGTAATCCAATCCCATTGATGATCACTGACTCGAGATATCCATTCATCAATTTATTGATCGGAGTAGTACATTTTGAAAAATTATCCTGATCCTTGTATCGAATGCTCTATTCAGTCCATTCAAACAGGTGTTATGAAAACTCTTTGAACCGTTCACTGTCTGATTTCTGATTTCCATCGTTCTCAACAGAGCAGCAACTGGAGCATGAAGACTGTTGCATTCAAAACTATACTGATGTCTTTTCGATGAAACTCGTGATTTTTCCATTGACTGTATTTGCTTGATATGGTTCTTGGTTCTATGATGTATAATTCTATGATTCTATTATTCATGATTTTATTATTCTTGTTCAGGATTGAAAATGAGATTCGACTTCGTGTTCACGTTATTGGCAGTCAAGTGGTACTGATCGATTCCATGATTTTCATTTATCTTGATTGCTTGTGTTATTTTCATTCCTATTTTTTTCTCTTATTTAACACCACCTGTTATTCCATAAGAAGTTTTGAAGTTCAGTGCTCTGCTTCAGATCATTTCAAACATCCAGTTTTCTGCTTGAATTCATATAATTTTTTGTAATTGTTGTTGTTGTTGTTGTTGTTGTGTTGTTGTTGCTGTTGTTGTTGTCGTCGTTGCTGTTGTTGTTGTTGCTGCTGTTGTTGTTGTTGTTGTTCTGTTGTTGTTGTTGTTGTTGTTGTTGTTGTTGTTCTTCTTCTTCTTCTTCTTCTTCTTCTTCTTCTTCTTCTTCTTCTCTTCTTCTTCTTCTTCTTCTTCTTCTTCTTCTTCTTCTTCTTCTTCTTCTTCTTCTTCTTCTTCTTCTTCTTCTTCTTCTTCTTCTTCTTCTTCTTCTTCTTCTTCTTCTTCTTCTTCTTCTTCTTCTTCTCCTTCTTCTTCTCCTTCTTCTTCTCTTCTTCTTCTCTTCTTCTTCTTCTTCTTCTTCTTCTTCTTCTTCTTCTTCTTCTTCTTCTTCATCGCAAAAGTAATTCCATTGCATGCAAATTTTTTCGGAAGGTAGGGCTCATATTCATTTATCAGAATCAGAATTAGAATCAATCATACAGGTAGTATAGGCTATTATATTTGTACAAAAATAACCTTCTCCAGTGAACATCATCATGAAAATTGAATCAAAAAGCTTTCGAGTTCGTAAAAACGCATCGCAAAAGTCCCCAAATTGATTGAGTTATAGCAACAACTAATCCCATTACAAAGTTCGATGCCGAGCAGGCTGCATGCGTCCAAATTTAGAACCAGCTCACGTACAAAAAAGTGTCCAACAATCCATTTACTATCGATAGTATCGAATGTCGTTTCATCGAGTCGAGTATCGAAAAGAACAATCGATGTTTTGAGCACCACACAGGTTTTTAAGGGAAACACGGGAGGAATATTTTAAGAAACATTATCCAAAGAGTGAGTCGTTCTCAACCTAGTAACATGGATCAATCGAATATGAAATATAATGACTCAAAGAGAGCAGCTTTAGTTATTTACAATGATTCATACACAACAAAAATGCTGTAACCATTACTCATTACGATGATAATGATTTCTGATTCTAGAAATACATGAAAACCTTTATACAGTATATTAAACTCGTAGAAGAGTAAAACTCGCCCAGTTCCATAAGACTTTATGTCAAAAAACTAAAACTTTTCAAGAGAGATTGAATAATTTATTCCCCAAAAAAAGGTAACTAGTTCAAAAAAGTAGCTGAAAAATTCTGAAAAACGTTATTATGTCTCCAAACCACTATAGAAAATCAAGTAACACTAGTTTAAAAAATAATAATACAAAAATTTGGACTTTATGGATTTTGGAAGTGTTATTTGAACATAACGAGTTTAGGAATAGTTTATTAGGAATGTAGGTGATGTGGTGGTAGTTATCCATACTGAATGAGAAGACGTGATGTTGTCAAAACCACATACTTAATGAAACAACCAGATACTGCAGTTTCGGTTGTTACACCATTATCAATCTCTGCTAAACTCAAACTTGAATACAGTGCAGCAGATATTATACTCGTGGTGACCGAGCGCTGTGATTGGCAGCAGTTGAATGGTCATCAAGGTGAACGACTGGCATTGGCCTAGATAAGCTCCTCTCACAACGGGCGGTTTGTACAAACATCACAGCACTGGCGGTTCAAACAATGAACATAGTAAAGAAAGGCATTGATTTTCACAAAAACAATTGATTTGTTTTTGTAACAGTATTTGCAGTATTTGGAATTAGGTACAGAGCGTGCCATCCAAATTGGCGTCTCACTGGAGCATGCGCGTTGATCGCTTTCTCCCACTACAGTGCCTGCTGACTCGCGGTACAGTAAATTTCAAAAGTTCATTCAGCTGGCAAACTCAGCTTTATAAAAAAATTCATATTCGCTTCGGTTACCTAGCAGTACTGTGATGTTATTTGCTTCACTGACTGTACTAGCCTTAGCGGCTGGAGGGGAAGCGTGGTGGGAGAGATTATCCATCTCTCTCGCACAGCCTCCCCTAGACGCAAATTTGGATGGAACGCTCTGTACTAAATATTTGCTTGATTAGTTTGATTGAATTCAAACATAGCCGGGGAGACATGCCACTTATTAGAAAAGTCAATAACTCGCAATTACATCGAGGTACGAATTTTTCATGGAAGGTACTAATTAGTACTTAATAGGTACTAAATACAGGTTGATTCAAAAAGAATACCACAACTTTGAAAATGTGTATTTAACGAAAAAAACATAATATAACCATCTGTTATACATCATCACAAAGCGTATTTGAAGAAGTTTTCTCACTCACAGAGAGTTCAGAGATGTTCAATATAACCCCAGACACTCGACCAATATCAACCGATAGGTACTCAAACTCGTTCCACTGTCATGTCAGGCGTAACAGTTTAGCTGCTGTTATTTCTTGTTTCAAATCATCAATATCCATCCACCATTTATGATGTGAAATAAGAAATAACAGCAGCTTCTAACTGTTACGCCTGATATGCCGAGTGTGAGATGAGTTTTGGGTTGATATTGCTTGAGTGTCTGGAGGGGTCATATTGAACATCTATGAAATTGTTTGTAAGTGAAAAAAACTCCTTTAAATACTTTTTGAAATGATGTATAACAGAAAGTTCTATCATATTTCTTTCATTGAATACAAAGTTTTGAAGTTGTGGTATTCTTTTTGAATCACTCTGTATTGGTATCATTAGTTTGTTGAAATTCGTTCATAGCCGGGCCAGCACGTATAATGTGATGGGCTCAAATGTAGCGCCCCTATGGGCGAATACGGTCAACCAGACTGATTCGATTATTAGCCTCGTACAAATCACACACCGGCCTCATCTGATTAGCGGCACAGATCAGCTGTGATCTTCAACGGTATCTGTGATTGGACCAAATCGCATTTCGGTAATGGAGCCAAACAAATCATTCGCTTTGTTGAACACAAACACGTCCACGTCAATACATTCTGAGAGAGAGAGAGAGAAAGAAAGAGAGCGAGAGAGAGAGAGAGAGAGAGGAGATTGTGGAAGAGAGAGAGAGAGAAAGAGAGAGTGAGAGAGGAAGAGGGGAGAGATGAATTGGGAGTGACAGAGGGTGAGAGAGAGAGAGAGTGAATGAGGGGGAACGAGCGAGAGAGAGAATTAGGGAGAGAGTGAAAGCGAGAGTGATAGAAAGAGAGGGAGATAGTGGAAAAGAGAAAGAGAGGGAGAGATAAATAGGGAGTGACAAAGGGCGAAAGTGTGAGAATGAGGGGGAACGGGAGAGAGAGAGAAAGAATTAGGGAGAGAGGAATAGGTGAGAGACAAAGACAGAGCGAGGAAGACTAGGGAGAGACACGTCCACGTCAATACATTCTGAGAGAAAGAGAGGGGGAGAGAAGAGAAAGAGAGAGAGAGAGAGAGAGAGAGAGAGGGAGTGAGAGAAGAAGAGAGGAGAGAGTGTGAGAATGAGGGGGAGAGAGAGAGATAGAATTAGGGAGAGAGGAATAGGTGAGAGACAAAGACAGAGCGAGGAAGACTAGGGAGAGAGAGATAGGTGAGAGACAAAGACAGAAAATGAGAGAGAGAAAGAGAGAGGGAGGGTGAAGGGAAGGAAGAGGGGAAGATAAGGAGTGATAGAGAGAAAAGAGATATTGAAGAGAAAAGAGAGAGCATGTGATAGTGAGTGTGAGTAAGGGAAAGAGAACGTGAAATAGAGAGAAAGAGTGAGAGAGGATGGAAGCAAGAGTGAGAGAGAGTAAGAGGGTGTGAGGGAATGAGAGAGTAATAAGAGAATGTCATGAGTTGGGTAGAGTTGGTTTATGACAGGGTTTACTAACTAGCCTGCAGTATGGAGCTGATTTCCAAATCTGACAAAGCCTACTTAATCATCGTTATGTCTTCTCATGTTCCTCCTTCTCCTTCTCATCACATTTCCTCCTCATTCCTTTTCCTCCTTCATCATCATTCTTGTCCTCTTCTACGTTCTCTTCCACCTTTTCTATTTCATGTGCTTTATTGTCACCTTTCTTTTCATTCTCTTTCTTCTCTTGTTGTCAAACATGCATTCACTCAGTTTACATACTTATTTTAAGAGAAACAATATCAAAAACAACTTTTCCAACATTAAAATTAGTCTCTCTACTCCTGGTATTGCTTTATAAGCCTAAAATGATGAAAACTAATACTGGCAAAGACAAAATGTAGGAAAGAAGTGAATCACTCATGATTTTTTTTTTCATTTAAATGCAAATCTAATGGAAATTGGCACAATCGTATAATAAATTTGTCGGAGCTAACCAATCAAAAGTGTGACATGCAATGTATAGTAATGCTGATTAAAAATTTTCAATTTGAAAAATACTGTACAATCTTGAAAACTTTCAGAAGCCACTTAATAATGGATAAAAACATTATATTAACGTTTTTTATGGATCTGATTGTATATTCACATTGAAGTATATTGAATTATCTTGAAATCCTGTTCGTATGTTATCGGTTTTCCTGTCACTAATTCTTTTATCATTAATCCTCTTTTAAATATGAATAAATAAGAAGGATTATTGATGGATAATACATGGGCAAACAGATAAAATTTGGGATAACGCCACTCAGAACACCTCAATAGCCAAATCCGCTCAAGTCTCGGTCCCCATAGCCCCTAAAACCACAAATACAAACCCTAGAATGACAAATAACCCCGGAATCACAAACAGAGCCCTTCTTAATCCCCTACCTCATGCAAGCTGGTGACTAGATAACGTACGACATTAGCGTACATGTCTATCATACGACATTAGCGCACACGTAGTCTATTGTGAGGCAGGGTGGTGAATTAATAAGGGGATTGCGAACTGAATGATATCGACAGAACTGATCTATGCGATTAGAAAGGGTGACATAACTAGGAGTCTAGGAGAGGAGGAGGAGGAGGAGGAGGAGGTAGAGGAAGAGGAGGAGAAGGAGGAGGAGGTAGAGGAGGAGGAGGAGAGGGAGGAGGGAGAGGAGGGAGAGGAGGAGGAGGAGGGAGGAGGAGGAGGAGGAGGAGGAGGAGGGAGAGGAGGTGGAGGGGAGGAGGAGGAGGAGGAGGAGGAGGAGGGAGGAGAGGAGAGGAGGAGGAGGAGGAAGGAGGAGGAGGAGGAGGAGGAGGAGAAGGAGGAGGAGGAGGAGAAGGAGGAGGAGGAGGAGAAGAGGAGGAGGAGAGGAGAGGAGGAGGAGGAGGAGGAGGACGAGAATGGGAAGGAAGAGGAGAGAGGAGGGAGGAAGATAGGAGAGGAGATGAGGAGGAGGAGAAGAAGGGGAGGAGGAGGGAGGAGAAGGAGAAGAAGGAGATGAATGATGAAAAGGAGAATACGTGGTGGAAAAGGGGGAGACAAAGCTTCTCCTTCTTCTTCTTCATCTACTTCTTCTTTTACTTCTTTTTCTTCTTCTTCTTCTTCTTCTTCTTCTTCTTCTTCTTCTATGCCCATCACCAATCAACATGTGTCTGTTTTACCATTTGTTCGTCTCATTCTTTTTTTCTTCTCCCCCGTTCTTTTTCTTCTCCCTCTTCTTCTCCTTCTTCTTTCCCTTCTTGTTCAACTTGTGTATTATTGTTTGCCCCTCTACGTTCGTTTGATTCAGGTGCAACATTGAACAACTCTTTACAAAACACTATATTATGAGAAACAAAAATTCTATCAGAAAACAAATTTTTGAAAACCTTACGACACTGTAGTGCATGTTTGATCTGGTCTCAGCGTAACATCATTATATCATTATGGTTAGACTACTGGAGGAAAGTAAACCGCCAAGGTTATTTGGGCACTGGCCAAACCATCACATTCTATTAACCACCAAGCCACCCCTCACCCACCCAGCCCACAACTACACTCCATTTTTCTCCATCCGAAACCATATAATATGATATATCATTCAACGATATAATATGTGATAGCAGCCAGGGCGGCGTTTTGATTAAACTTGGGGTGAGAATCCATTTTCGGAAAGGCATTGCCGGTGTGATTTATTTCGCATGAACGATATAATATAATACTTAACGCTAGCTGAAGCCGTTTCATAGAGAAGATTCCCCCCCCCCCACACTGCTTCCTCACTATAGTGGGCCATGCCACCAGAAGAGAGATAGGTGAAGCGAATCGGTTTGTATATGCTATAAAAAGTGGCGAAAGAAAGTGGAAAAGAATATGAAGAAGAAGGGGAGGAAGAAGAAGAAGTGGAAGGACGAGAAGATGATGAGAACGAAGAAGGAAAAGAAGAACAAGTGGAAGGACGAGAAGATGATGAGAAAGAAGAAGCAAAAGAAGAAGAAGAAGAAGTTGAAGATGGAGAGAAGAAGGAGGAGGAGGAGGAGAAGAAGAATAAGAAGAAAAGAAGAAGAGGAGAAGAAGAAGAAGAAGAAGAGGGAAGAAGAAGAAGAAGAAGAAGAAGAAGAAGAAGAAGAAGAAGAAGAAGAAGAAAAATTCAGAACGAATGCAGCAATTGCTCAGGATAATCTTTACTCGTTGCGTTAATCGTCGTTACGATGGAAAGAAGAGTGTAATGGAGTGAAAAAGAAGGAGGAGGAGGAGTAATCGGTAAAGAGAAGAAGAAAGCATTACCAATTAAAAAACAATTTGTGCAGTGTCACCAGATGCACGTTATCACACACAGGGATCAGCAGATCTTGTGCTGAATGATAATTTGAGTAGCAGTTGAAAAAATCCATTGCACTCATATAAATTGATACTGATCTCCGGTTTTTTTCTCATCTACTCTATCCGAATCATCACCTGTTTCTCTTCTTCCTATCTTCGTCTTGTACCCTTCTTTCTCCTTTTTTTGTTCTTCTTTTCTGTCTTATTCCTATCCTTCTTCCCCTTCCCCTCTATCTCCTCCTCCTTGTTCTTCTTCACATTATCCTTCTCCCCATTTCTTTTCATCCTTCTCCTCCTCCTCCCCTTCTTCTTATACTCCTCCTCCTCCTCCTTTTCCTCCTCCTTCCTCCTCCTCCTCCCTCTCCTACTCTTTCCTTTTCCTTCTCCTCTTCCTCCTCCTACTCCTCCTCCTCCTCCTCCTCCTCCCTCCTCTCCTTCTCCTTTCTCCTTCTCAATTAATACTGTAATTACTTTTATTACACTAAAGGACGTTCAATGAAATAACTACTGTATCTTGATATAGAATTTAAGCTGACATTATGTTGTATTCTACATGAATAAAGTAAATAATCTAATCTAATCTCCTCCTCCTTCTCTATATCCTCCTCTTCTTCCTCCTCCTTTTTCTCATTCTCCTTTCCTCCTCTTTCTCTTCATCCTCCTCCTTCTCCTACTCCTCCTCTCCCTCCTTTTCCTTGTATCTCTCTCCTTACTTCTACCTCTACCTTACTTCTTGCTTCTACCTTTATCCTCGTTTACCTCTCCTACTTCCAATTGACATAATCTTTTTCTCCTTCAACTTTCTTTTTCATCCTTCTATGTTCTTCTTTTTCTTTTCTTCTATGGTTTTCTCTTTCTTCTTTTTTCTTCTCTTTCTCATCCAATGTTGAATTGAAATATATTTATTCTCAAAAAAACAAAACAAAATACATTCATTTTAAAGAATACATGAATATACTCCTCACCTAGAACGAGTCTGTGTACACCCATTAGTTAATGACACAGTACTAATCCTGTGATACTACCTAATGATACTACCTAATCCTCCTAGATCTCACCTATTGTGTTCTTTAATTGATGCAATGGCAATGGCATTGGTAGAGGTAGACTGCCACCCAATCCTTACTCCAGAGCTCTCGCCAGATCTGTGCAAATCGAGCGCGAAAACCATCAATTATTGACAGCGTTTAATGTGAAACGGTGTGATGAGATTCAATCAATCAAGACAGCTTGCAAAGTGCTATTATTTGTTGAAACGTTGGCGAAAACCCGGAATAATAATAATAATAATAATAATAATGCAGGATGAGTGATTATTCTAGTGACAGGCAATAATCTTTCATGCTCACTTGAAATTAGATCTGAGACATAGTGGCGAAGCGTGGTATACTTATTTGAAATAAGCTTGATTATTATACATTTGTAATATTAATCATGTTTATTATTATTATTATTATGTTATATTAATATTATTATGCTTCGATGATGGTGAGACATTTCATGTAGAAAAAATTGCAAAATGAACTTTGGATACGCGTTGTCAGTCATCTTATACAGGAGATAATCAAAATCTTTTGTTAGTCTATGCGGGGTATAAGCATGGACTAACCATATTTCAAATTCAAATTCATTTTATTTTCAGAGAATAGTACATTACAATACTTTTCTCTAAAAATTACTCCTCTGATATGGAACTAGTCCGTTTTTAGAGTAGGAGTCAAAAATAACAATACCATTTAAAAATGAAGAAAAACTGGAATCATACATGAAGAATATATACATCATACAAATTATGAAAGATTTTTGGATTCTCAATAAACAAATGAAATACAATAATATATGCTAATAAACATTGCTCAAGTATTATAGTTCTGGGAACATTGAGGAAAAAACAAGCTCATTCAAGCCATCACAAACCAATTACCACACCAATATTCAAATAGTTTACAAGGTTTCTAGAATTCCAGACATGAAAACACTACTTTTCTATAAAATAGTTTAATAATAGGACGTATATTTTTCTATAATGTAATATAATAATTTCAGAGCATTATTTATACTCATTCTTAACAATTCAAAAAAAAAGTTATAATGAGTCGATTGTCAACGAACCAGAAAATTCATTGACAAGAATGATATGAATATCCTATGAGAATAAATATGCCATTGATGATACATGATATTCTAATGTCACTATGACATTACCATTACTATTCTATTACCAGTGTTAAGCGAAATTAGCGTTTTATTGCATGAAATATTCCTGAAAACTAGTCAATTGGGAAAGTGTGACCAAGGCATTACAGCAGCATAGGTTAGGAATGAACTGAAGGAGAAATGAGAATGTGTCAGAACACAACACGTAAGAATTGAAAAACAAAACAATAACAGTGAGAATAGTGAGAAAACTAGAAAGAGAGAGTGATAGAGTGAGAGAGAGTGTGAATGAGGAGAAGAAGGAGAAGAACAATAAAAAGTAAGTGTAGGATCAATATGTTCGTTTTGTTTTGTCAAGTCTACTCCATATCTATGTTTTTCACCATACAGTATCGAACCAATAATACACAATATCAATATAGCAATGCCGGTTCCTATACAGTTATACACTTTAGCCTGCCTTGTGCTAATATTATATAAACGCAAGATAGCGCTCGGGTTATAGTATTTCTTGCTCTATATTTATTCTTTTTCTCTTTTTTCTATTTTCTCATTTCCTCTTTTCTCCAAAAATCCTACCCAACTACTTCCTCTGCCACAAAAAGTTCCCACGCAAACTAAGTTTCCACACATATATGAGTATCACTGAACTGGGAAGGAAGTAATAAATGCTGAAAAAAATATCTTTAAAATTTAGGATCGACTGAAAAATCAACTTTTCAAGCGACAGGTGACTCAAATATTTATACCTGAATATTGAGAAATAACCTTGAAAACAATTGGCGCCAGTCGACTGGCAACGTGTGACCAAGGCATGAAAACGGGGTTTCTATCACTAAATATTTCCTATCGCTCTCCTGAAATTCCCTCGCCAGTCTTCGAACTTTCCTTTTAACCTCCAAATTAGTTCCGGTTGATAAATTTCACCCCAAGCTCCAAGTTTTCGCCAATCAAGATGAACATGGAAACCTGATTGGTTCCACACTCGTGGTATAAATCATAAAAGAGAGAGGATAAGAGAGTGAGAGAATAAAAGAGTAAGAAAGAAAGAGTGTGAGAGAAAGAGGGAGAAAGTGAGAGAGAGAGACTGATTGAAAAATGTGCGTGAAGTTGGCGAGAAGATTATTATTTTATCACTTTTCGTGCCCCTCCTATATTTTATCTCATCTCTCATTTATCTTGGTCGTCATCAACTATAGATGTTGAAACATTGCCAATCTATTTTAATGTCAATTTTCTTTGTAATCGTTTTATGACGATTTTTATGTCATCATAGATTGTTACATTCACTCCCGACTATAGAACAGAGATAAGTAATCCATTCTTTGAACAATTTTTTGGTCAATGGATACAGTTTCTAACCTTAGTGGGTTTTATTAAGGAGGAAAGAGTGTAAAATCGTTCATGGCTTTAAACCCTTCTTACCATTGACTGAATTTATAGCAGGATCCATTTAACTTGTCAGAGAACTGCTGATTGATGTACGCTCGTTTACTAACGTTAAATCAGCTGTTCTCTGACAAGTTTACTGGATCCTGCTATATATGAACTAGAGGGCGAAACGAGTTTACATGACTCCTTTGGATACTATTTTGCAACCGATAATAATCATAAAAATGTTACCAACATCTGTAGAAAGATCTGATATCAACTTAAAAATTCTATTTTCTAACTTAAAATGGCTGTATAAATCGATGAACATTGAGATAAATCAATTTATATTAACCTTCAATTGAAAAAAAATTATTAGAGATAATTGATTTTCAAAGTACACCATAAATTCTAGCATGTCCTTAAAATTTATATTTTCTAACTTACAAATGGCAGTATAAGTCGATAATCATTGAGAAAATTAACTCATTTCCAATAAAAAGATATTAGTGATAATTAATTTTTAAAGTACAGAAAAAAATCTAGGAATGTTTATCTTTAATCGAACACATTTCTAGCTTTAAAAATAGCGACCGAAGAAGTAAACTTTGCAGTGCATGTTTTCATGGTTTTTCCAAAAGTATTAACGACTGGTAATGTATTGTAATGTGTGTTTCAAGAAGAAAGAAACAGAAAATTCTGTTCTTATTGCGTTGGGAGAGAAATGAAAAGTATAAATAAAAAGCGTTCCTCCTATCGTATCCCCACTTCATAGCCGATACCTAGGTTACTGCGTCACACGGCTTCCACCAATCACAAGCCAGCAATGGCTGCTGCCTGTTAAAGACACGCCCTTTCATAACGCAATACCATTGGCCGAAGCCAGACTCCATTTTGTCGGAAGGTCTTGACCAATCACGTCACCTATCGTGTCGTGGTGAAGTACAAAAGTATCCAAGCATTAAAATCATAATTATTAATAGAGTAATAGTAATAAAAAAGTTTCAAGCATTACAATAATGATTGCAATAGAGCTATATTCACATTGAATTTGAACAGAAGTTGTGTAATAATGAGGAATAATTTTTGTTCAAGCATAATATTGTCATTATATTTCTGCTTAAATTTGGTTGAATGTATAGAAGGAATGAATCACTTATCCGAGACAGATTATCTGTTAATAGACCAGATTATCTGTCCAAGATATAGCAGGATAATTTTTAATTGTCAGAAAGCAGCTGATTGATGTGTGCTAGTTCACTGACGTTAAATCAGCTGTTTTCTGACAATTCAAAATAATCCTGCTATAGATAATTTTACGATAATAAGATCCGAGGAGATTTCAGCAGAGTTGTGATTTACCGTTTTAGTTGTCGAAAATAAACAGAAGTTATAGTGATTATGTAAACTTGTGTTAAAATGACAAAAATAACGACAAAAATGATTCATTCAAAACAGGATTCACTGTTAGACTTTGATTAGATTGATGTAATTTGATTCAATTTCAATTAAATAGAATGTGTTGCTTTATAATAGACTATTATTCAAATTCAGATAATCGGTTCAGTATCAAACATTCCAAACATTAAACTGATTATTTTCAGACTTTGAAAGAACTTATAACTGCTTATTAATAAAATAAATAAGTGATTTTTCATTTCAATCGCTGAAGATAACTTCTCAACTACGTCTGACTGAAAATCTAATAATTTATTTTTAATTCAGAAATAAATTCATTACTCCAATGCACAGTATTGCTGATGGGTGTAACCATAGCCTCCTCTAATACAGAGGAGTATGTGTTAGAGGAGTCTGTATTAGAGGAAGCTATGGTGTAACCCAGCACCAAGTTACAACGACTGCGATGGAAGAGAAAAAGATAGAGGTTGATGATACATTGTCATTGCGCGCTGCAAAAACCTTATTTTTAAATTGTACTAATAACACTCACAATATTACAAAAGGAATTACTAGAATTTGTCTAGTAATCTGTGCTATAAGGCGATTGGACACGGACAATAGAGGTCGACTCTTCAGTCTTATCGATTGTGTCGTGTCGACTTGTGTTCGATATCTCGATACAAAAAATAACATCTACAGAGGATTTGAACTGCAGCCTACTCAACAGTGGACAAAGTAATCTCGCATTGGTGATACAGGATCAGATGGGTTAAGACGGCGATAGCTTTGTGAAGGATTCGGGTAGAAAGATAAGAAGGAGGAGGAGGAGGAGGAGGAGGAGAAGAAGAAGAAGAAGAAGAAGAAGAAGAAGAAGAAGAAGAAGAAGAAGAAGAAGAAGAAGAAGAAGAAAGATAATAGAGTGGATGCTGAATTTCAAAAAGAATTGTTCAAAAGAGAAGATACGGTATCGAAAGTGTTAGGCCAAGACAATACGATATTAGAGATATTAGTCACGTTTAGTCACAGTAATTCACCTAGTTGCTCATGAAGCAGCACACACCGATGCAATGACTAATCGGTGTGTGTTGCTTCATAAGCAACTATGTGAATTACTTTGACTAAACGTGACTAATTTTGTCTTGTCTTGTCTTGACTAACCGGTGTACGCCTAGCCTAAAGGTCCAAATGAACATGCATGCCAAAACAGATTAATAGTAGCGATAGATGAATGAATCAGTGCCATTTCGCTTCTATTTATATATAGATTCATAGTTTGACTACTTAATATAGAAGGGTGAGCAAATAAGTTAGTCTTCTTCAATAATCATTAGCAATTTAAGTATAACTAGAATAGCTCATTAATCTCAGGTGCTATAATAATATATGACAATATATGAAATAACAAGTAGCCTTGTTATCAAGTAATGAGTAGAAGCAATAATTTGCGCTGTAATGACAAGTAATTATGTAAGAGAAAATGGACAAACGAGGAATGAGAGAAAGGAGAACAAGGGATCAAGGGAGATGAAGAAATAGTGGAAGGTTTGAAAGGGAAGAGGATGAGAAATATCCAGAAGATTAAAAAGAGCTGAAAAGATTCTCATTGAGCTGTTATGAATGGAATGGAAGGATGCTTTTTAAAGAAATGGCGTAAGGCCACGTTCCTACATTTCAGTTCATCTTTTCTGACTCCATTACCTTATGCCCTGATTCCTTCCTTTCATTCTGACATTTTCTTTTTTCTCTCTATCCTGATATCCTTTCCACCTTCTATTTTGAATAATTATGATTATTGATTTCATTCGTCTTTCATGAATAGCGTAATATCATCATTACTGGCTCTGAAAGGAGCCTTTTTTAAGTAATTGGAAAGACCAATGTAGCTACTGTACCCCAATAATTGCATTCGATATGATATTAGAATTTACAGGTATTAACAGGTATTTACAGGTAGTAATTTACATAGTATAAACTCCACTCTATCATTTCGTTACCCTCACATTATTATTTCAATCCCATTATACTTCATGAAGGGATTTTGCTTTATAAAGCGAAATTATTCTTTATTGAGCCACGCCATTTGCTTTTTAAGTGATTCACAATAGTTTTTGTATTATTATAAATTTTCTATTTGTGATATTCTTTCTTGTAAACATAATGAATGTATATTACATAATATTGTTGTTAAACAATCTGAGATATTTTTTTGCTATTCCTTCGTAACTTCCATGTTAAAAATAGGGCCTAACCATTAAGAAAAAATTGGCAGTGAACACTTGATTTATTTTTGATTTCAATATGCGTTTATTCGACTGAACTTTGTCATCATGCTCATCAAATAATCACATTAACTCTTGATAATAATTATTGGTGTAGCTAATGGAAATAAAAGTAAAACACACTATGGTTGGATCCTATTTCATAGGATACTATAAACTTGAAATGAAAAACTATTTTATTAGCTAACATAAATAGAATTAGCTTGAGCATATTTTAGAGCTAAAATACGAATAAAAATACGTTTATTGGCTTTAAATTCCAAAAAAACCCCCACCCGGACCCAAATTTTTCTGTGGAGGGGGGAGTATTCCATATTCGGTGGTCATCACCCCCCCCCCCCCCCGAAATGAAATACTGTGACCGCCTCTGTCTCTCTGTTTTACCTCCTAACCATCCTCCTCCTCCTCCTCCTTCTCCTGCTCCTCCTCCTCAATCTCCTTCTACTCTTCCCTTTCCTCCTTGTCTCCTTACTCCTCCACTGCAACAACTCTTCCTCCTCCTCCTCCTTTCTTCTTCTCCTCTTCCGTCAGCTCCTCGTTCTGCTCCTCATACTAGCTCTATTACAGTAAACCACATTATTTAATACACATTATAACGTTCCTGGCAATTGTCCAGGTATGAGTATTGAACGTCACCACTCTCTAATGCACTATATAAAGTGATGCAATATACTTGGTCGAAAAAGCTGGAGGATAGAAGAAGGAGGAGAAGAAGAAGAAGAAGAAGAGGAAGAGAAGATAAGATGAAGAGAAAGAGGATAGATGAAGTAGAAAAGAAGAGGAAGAAGACGACGAAGACGAACAAGATGGCAAAAAGAAGATGAAGAGGAAGGGAAGTAGAAGAAGAGGAAGAAGAAGAAGAAGTAGAAGAAGTAGGAGAAGTAGGAGAAGAGGAGAAGAAGAAGAAAAGGAGGAGGAGAAGAAGAAGAAGAAGAAGAAGAAGAAGAAGAAGAAGAAGAAGAAGAAGAAGAAGAAGAAGAAGAAGAAGAAGTAGAAGAAGAAGTATAAGAAGAAGGAGAAGAAGAAGAAAAGGAGGAGGAGAAGAAAAGGAGGAGAGAAGAAGAAGAAGAAGAATGAGGAGAAGAAGGAGGAAAAGGAGTAGAAGTAGAAGGAGAGCAATGACATGGAAAGGAAGAGAAGAAGAATAAGGATGAGAAAGAGGTGAAAAGCGAATAGGGAAGGGAGAAGAAGAATGAGAAGATGAAGCAGAATGAAACTATACCACATGATCCTAATATGTGATTTGAATCTTCTCTTCGCCCTCCGGGTCTTCCACAAATGAATTATTCAGTTACACACGTCATTTGCATTCCGCTTTGCTCTGCTTATTCTTCTCCTCTTCCTCCTCTATTCGCTTCTTCTTCTACCTCTTCCCTTCTTCTTCATTTTCTTCTTCTTCTTCTTCTTCTTCTTCTTCTTCTTCTTCTTCTTCTTCTTCTTCTTCTTCTTCTTCTTCTTCTTCTTCTTCTTCTTCTTCTTCTTCTTCTTCTTCTTCTTCTTCTTCTTCTTCTTCTTCTTCTTCTTCTTCTTCTTCGTCATGATTCGTCACTGCTACTTCTATCAGACTTCGTAAGTCTGATATCAAGGCTCACACACCTGGGATACCTTTGCTGTGACACACTCAAGATATCCTATCCTTCCATTGCAAACGTCAGAATCGTGTTCGTCTTCTCATTTGCTTTCTTCTTCTTCTTCTTCTTCTTCTTCTTCTTCTTCTTCTCCTTATTCTCCTCTTCTTCTTCTTCTTCTTCTTCTTCACCTCTTGGAGAAGATAGAGAAAGAGAGAGCGAGAGAGAATGTATAGGAAAGAAGATGGAGAAGAAGGAGGAGGAGAAAAAGAAGGGGAGAAGGCGGAGCTTACTGGTATGTCGGTGGGAGTAGCGTAGTAACTTGTCGTTGACCCAGCAGCTACTGCTATCTACTGGCCGTATCCCGAACCAGCAGCGTTGCCCACTGTTGACCAATCAGGAGAGATTCTTCTTCTTCTTTTCTTCTTCTTCTTTATTCTTTGAATAGTTACTTCTTCTTCTTCTTCTTCTTCTTCTTCTTCTTCTTCTTCTTCTTCCTCCTCCTCCTCCTCTTTTTCTTCTTTTCACTTGTTTTTTCCTCTTTTCCATCCTTTTTTCCCGTCATCTTTTCCTCTTCTGCTTCTCATTATTCCTTCTTCACTTCTTTTTCATCTCCTTTTCATTCCCCCTCTTCTTTTTTACCTCTCTTTTCTTCTTTGTCTTCGTTTTTTTTTCTTGATTCTCTTTTCCTTTTCCTTCTCTTCTTTCCATTCCAACAAACCTGGCGCTTCCATTCTTGTTCGTTCTCTCCTCTTCTACTTTTATTCTCTCTCTATTCTTCTTCTTCTTCTTCTTGTTCTTATAGCCTAATTGCATATAAGATCACATTTCAGTGTGTATGTGTTGAATGCTCACCTGGATTCATGCCAAGAACTTTAAAATAACGATTATTATTATAACACTAGAATTTGTAAGAGTTTACTTTTGTATAATACTGTTTTGCATGAAGAGCAAGGTGGTGTTTTTGTATCTCTCTTCTTCTCTCTTTTTGTTTTCCCCCCTCTTCTCCATATTTTCCTTCAGAATTTGATCAGGACTAACAGCTTGAGGGAGTACGTTTAGGTCGTTTCAATTCTCATCATCATCCTTCCCATTAACCACGCACAAGCTTAGAGCTTATGTGGGCATCATCCCTAGCAAAAAAGTCATTTTATTATCTACTTACATTAACAGAATTAGGAGACATATACCTGTATATCACCAATACATGACAAATAACTCGAACTAATACTCTCTGCCATTTCCATTAATATAAAGACCAATGACGGTTTCAATATTAAACGTCTTCGCCGGGATTAACGATATCCTCTCCAATCCAATACTTTGAGGAAACATTTTAGTGGCTCCCTCTCCTTTTCGGGTTTGAGAAGATTATGTATGGAAAGAGTCGAGAGGTTCCCACTCCTTCTTAGAAATCATCAGATTGGTTGGAAGGGGGTTGGGAGTCGAAGTATTGTTATGGGACTCTAACAGACTTTCAGGTTCCAATTTGACCCATTTCAGGGGTGTAGGTGGTGGGGGGGGGGAGGCCCCGGGAGTCCCAACTTGGTTTATGGGAAAAGTTTTTTCCGACTCTGAAAATGGTCTCAATCGATGGCTGTGGGGGTGTGTTGTGTGAGGGGGGGGGGAGGTTAGAGGTTGAAGTCACATAGCATTGGACTTTAGTCGTTTCTATTAATTATCCTCACTTTACGAAGATTGAAGAAGGGTGGGGAGGAACGGGGGAAGGAGAAATGGGAAGGAGTGAGAGAGTGGGAAACGATGAGAGAAGTGAGAGAATAAAAGAGAAATGATGGTGGAAATTATTGCAGTGGTTAACGACGTTTTCTATCAATATTAGCTTCGTGAGAAAATTTGAAAATTGGAGAAGAAGAAGGAGAAGAAGAAGAAGAAGAAGAAGAAGAAGAAGAAGAAGAAGAAGAAGAAGGAGGAGAAGAAGAAGAAGAAGAAGAAGAAGAAGGAGAAGAAGGAGAAGAAGAAGAAGAAGAAGAAGAGAATACGAAATACTATCACTTGGAACATAATGATAATTATGTGAAGTGATATAGGCTACTTCTAATCTACAATTAGCCAATTCCAGTATATGATCACTTGAAGCTATAGCCGAATAAAACTGTTGTTTGCCTGGTGTGAACCATCACTTCAGTTTTGTCAGAAATTGGTGTTCGACCATTTGATTCAATATGAGCATCATTGAATCAAATGGTAAGCTGTTCGAACATCGGACTTTCTGACAAAAACCTTTCTAGTGAGTGGTTCTTGAGCACCAGGCCAAGTGACAACTAGTTTTATTCGAGCTATAGAGATGATTGAGAATACTACTCAAATGAAAAATACAACTTCACAGTGACTTTTTCGAATTTATTCCGCCATCTTGTATTCGCTGTTATTCCTCGAATGATGAGAGGTGGTGATGCGATGCATGATTTTATCAATATGGAATTTTGAGGCAAAGTGAATGGTGAAAACCAGAACAGTAAAGTAGTATTTTTAATTTCAGTACGATCCCCAAATAACATTTGTATGAAAAATATTGAGCCGTTGCTAAACTTTTCACTCACCCTGCATAATAACATTTATAATATATTTGCAAGTACTATGAATAAGCTTAGTATATTTCATACATTATATTCTCTAGTCTAACTTTCCTATGAGTATGAGCCCATGTTTCTCCTCGACATTATAATGCACATCCTACAAAATGAATAGAAGAGATAAACAACTACTGTGAAACTGTGGAACAGCTATAGTGAATGAATCACTCTCCTGATGTGTCGAGTTATGTGTAAACACTGCCATTCAAACGCATGAGTTTAATAATTGTTGACGGGACTTCGGGTGTAAACACTCACGTTTGAATGAATGCGTTTCATAGTTTGAAGCGACTTTATCACAGCTCAACGTGCCCGTTATTGGTGAAGAGGTGCTTGATTTGAATGACGCAAGTGAGAGAGAATGGAGGAAAGGTTATAGAGAGAGAGTTAGAGAGAGAGAAAACGAGAAAAAGACTATAAAAGAGAGAATCATGCTAAACAGAGGCGGTGGGATGATTTAGAAAGAATAGAGATTTTGTGAGAATACTTTTAGTATCTCTGAAAGAGGGGATAAGAAGATCAGAAACAAAGACAGAAAGAGAGAGAAGACGAACGAGTGAGAGGAAAAGAGTGAGAAAGAGAAAGTGGATGGAAGAGAATTATTCTATTCACACTAAATTCATTTCCATGCATGTCGAAGTAAACCTCCAATGACTGTTACTTGAAAAGCATGGAATGATTCAATTGAACATTTTTGATGATTCTGTTATGTTTGAAACCGTTCTTCACTTCATGTGACAGTTGCCAATTGACTAGTTTTAGGGCTGTTACTAGAATTAATGCAGGTACTATAACGCTATAATTCACATAGCTGCTTATGAAGCAGCACACACCGATGCAATGACTAATCGGTGTGTGTTGCTTCATAAGCAACTATGTGAAGTACTGTGACTAAACGTGACTAATCTCGTCTTGTCTTGTCTTGACTAACCGGCGTACGCCTAGCCTTATAGTTTCATAATTGAAATCGAAACAGTTGCTTTTTCCAAATGGAATTTGAAATTTGTATCATAATGACGACTTAAAATGAACGCGTATGAACACATGAAATAAAAATTCGTATCAAAGAACCGATAGTTATTATATTTCAAGTGTATAATACCATTGTAGAAGTAATAAAGAATGGTTGTCATTTGCAATAATTATTATACTGTTGTATATTGTGTGATTTGGAAACCAAATTTGAGTTGGAACGAATTTTTTCATGGTATAATAATACTCCAATGTTACCTATAATACCACTTTCGAGAAAAATAGAGAGAGTGCTGTACAGCATGTTACCATCAGGCATAAGACAGCATGATTCTATTTTCGATTGCACGATGGAACCAATGTCACAGATTCCTTTTGATAGTTTCGTCAGATGACGTCATTTTGGAACGGTTAAATTTGTTTGACTCTTGAGCAATGATTGGCCCCCAAAGTTTAAAATAAACGAGTTTTCCACTATTGACCGTTTCCAAACTTTTCAGACTTCAAAAGCCAGGATCATCAATCACAAGAGTTGCTTCATAACCACCGAAAATGGCCTACTCCAATCTCTGCTCACTCACTCTCTCTCTCTCTCTCTCTCTCTTTTTCTTCTTCTACTTCTTCTTCTCTCTTCTTCTTCCTCTCTTCTTTCTTCTTCTTCTTCTTGTTCTTCTCCTTCTTCTTTTTTCTTCTTCTCCTTCTTCTTCTTCTTCTTCTTCTTCTTCTTCTTCTTCTTCTTCTTCTTCTTCCTCTTCTTTCTCGTTCTATCCTCCCTATGTTTCCTCTTTTCTTCTTCTTCTGCATCTTCATCGTCATCTCCTTCTTCTTCTTCTCCTCCTCCTCCTACTCCTCCTTCCTATTTGTCTTCTTCAGCTCGTCTCAATTTTCTAACTCTTTCTCTTCTTGTTCTCCTTCTTTACCTACTACTTTCTCTCAATGCTCTTCTTCTTTTCTTCATCTTCTCAAATTTTGAACTTGGGTTGACGGCTTTGAGTAATATTGAGGTGTCACTCTTACGTTCTCCTTCCGCTTATCTGTAAGAGAGTCTAAAAGTTAGAATCTTCAGCTTACATCTCTCTCTCTCTTTTTTTCTCAATCTTTCATTTTCTCTTGTTCTCTTTCTCTCCCTTCTTCTCATTCTACACTCTTTTCCTCTTCCTCTCTTTCCATTCTCTACATCTTTCCATCCCTGTCCGATGCCCTCCCCACCCTCCGTCACTAAATTCCAAGTTCAGTAGACAATGCACAGGGGAAGTCTACCTTTAGCTTTCAAAACTGTTCGCAGGTTGAACGGTAAGGTGGGGGGGTGGAGGGGGTGCAAAGATGTTATTAATGGCCCCCCTGGCTTCGAAACGCGTCTTACCTATTCGTCCGGGGCTTATAAATTGAGAATCGCCGCAGCTAACTTTGGTCCCATGAATACTATTCGCTTAGAACATAACTTCATTCAATCTAGCATCCACCCACCACTTCTAATAATAAACTTATAAACTTCAAAGTGCTTATTTAAGTAGGCTACTAGAAGTTATAATAAGTATTATAACTTACTGGTCATCTATATCTATAAAAGACTAAATCTGAGCACGGAAATCACACTACAGCCCAAACTGTTTGACCTACAAACTTGAAATTTTGCACAAAAATTCTTCATACCTACTAGATGCGGAATAAGGAAGGATTTCAAGATATTTCGCCTCTAAGGATGACAAAGGATCAGTCAAAGGATTGATCCCATAGCAATCTAAGAAGAAGAACTGGAATCACACATGATCTTTGGAATGAACAATGAAGAATAAAATTTTTGGTGAAGAAAGATGGAAGGAAAAGAAGGATGAAAGGAGAAGAAGGATGGAAGGAGAATGAGGATGAAAGGAGAAGAAGGATGGAAGGAGAAGGAGTATGGAAAGAGAAGAAGGATTGAAGGAGAAGGAGGAAGAGGAGAAGGAGGTGACAGTTATGAAGGATGAAAAATAAGGCTGTATGTGATATGCAATGAGTACCAGTTAAAATAACTGGACTGCAGTAGGTGGGAAAAGGATTGTAAGAGGAGAAGGAAAAAGAAGAGGAGTAGGAGAAGGAAGTGCAAAAAGAGGGATAGAAGGAAAAGTAGGGAGTAAGAGGAGATATCCTGTATCCCGCACTTTTGGACGTTGTGGCTTTAGGATAAATGTACAGGGTGGTTTAAAAGTCGAGTACTGATACTGACCTCTTGGCTTTCTGCCATTTTTCGCCCTCTTCTTCTTCCTCCTATTCCTCTCTTTCTTCTTCTTCTTCCTCCTATTCTTCCCCTCTGTATTTTCCCAAACCACCAGCGCACCCACACACCCAACTTGATCCCATTCTTCCATGGTCATATTTGCCCATGCGAATACTACACCACATCAACACTTTTATCTTTATGGTCACGTCCCATACTCTTGTCATTCTGCCCCCAAATTCCGGCTTTTTCCTTTTTTATACTCTCTCAATCTCCTAGCTTTCCTCTCTATTGTCATCTCTTCCTTTCTGTCCAGTTTCTCTTTGCCACTCGGATTCTCTCTTTATCTATCAGTAAAAGATGAAATTCATTTTCCCCATAAAACTGTGTGACCTTGATCAAATATCACATCCAATTTCATTCAATAGAATGACCTTGAACAGCTGATCTGATAAGGTACAATACAATACAGATATAGCAGGATTAATTTATAGAGTCAGAAAACAGCTGTTTCGGTAATGAGTAAACAGTGATTTTATGCAACTTTGACACAATAATCCAAAGGCTTAAAAGTCTTATGCCCGGTTTTTCAGTCGCTCAATAGACAGTTTATGGATCCAATAGCACTATTGAATCAATAACCATGTGTTTTCAAATGCAAAAAAAGTTATTGATTCAATAAGTTTATTGAACGACTGAAAAACTGGGCATTAAAGACTTTTAAAGTCTTTGAAAGACCTTTTTAAAAAAGACCTTTCAAAGAATACCTTTTTAAAAGACGTTTTCAATAATCTGCGAGATTCAGCATTTGTAGGTTAAGTATTGTGGATAAGTATGAGGATATAATATAAGGTGGTAGTTATAAGGATAAGTATATTACTCGTCGAAACAGCTATAAATAAAAAAAAAGATTGGGCGAATTTAACAGATACAAATAGATGTAACATCTGAACACTAGGACTAGGACATAAACACTATATAAAAACACTAGGACAAAATATAGCGCTGGATTTTCAGTGATATTTGACTACATACTAGTGTTTTAATCATTTCGAAATTGTTTATACACGTTTTATTAAAAGTTGTATAAGTTTAAACTTCTGTCTTCAAGTTCTATCTTCTATAGTTTCAACTTCTCTGCAACTCTAAATTTCTAGCCTCTTCAAATTTTTGTCTCTCATTTTTTTCTGCTCGATCATTTTGTCTCTTCCCTCTCACTCCCCCACCCCCTTCTTCATCGACCCCCCACTTCCACCACCTCATCCTATCCATTAAAAATTTCTGCAAAACAGCAAACTCCCCAATAACCCAGATATACGGCATCGCTCCTGCAAGTGATACTATCAAGATTGCTGGAGATAAAATTAGAAAGTTGTGAAATTATTAACAGAGCAACGTGAAACAAACTCTGCAGCCGAAGTTGCTGCAGCACATTCTGTATAACAAAAGTTACACGACGTCTAGGAAAGTTGCGAATTGAGTTGTCAGTAGTAGCTCTCTCAACTTTTATCAAGTAGATAGGGAAAAGAGAAGGGAGGTAGATGAGACAAGAAGAGAGATGTGAGAGAAAGAGGGAGTGATTGAATGTTTTATTTTTCTCCTGGCAAGGTTGAAACCCTTAGGTGCCCTCTTCCACGTAACCGTAATACCTAAAAAATTCAAATAAAAATTGTTCATGAAAAAACAAAAATATGTTGCATTTTAAAATAATTACATAAAAACAAATTATTTCTTTTCCATGTTCTCAGAAATCAAAATCAACGGTTTATATTCATTGCTCTTGAAGTTCTGAGAATTTTACATAAAAAATAATATTCTCTTCCCCATTTACAGGAAAATCTGAATAAGCTGTTCATGATGTCTCAATTCCTCCATATTATTAATTCACAAAAACAGTCTTTTTTTTTGCTCAAGAAAATCGAGTAAAACATCCATTTGGAGTCCATAATACTTGTTTCAATATTGAATTCAATTGAAAATATCATTTAATAATTATGTATAGCAGGATTCTTCTAACTTGTCAGAAAACAGCTGATTTAACGTTAGTGAACGAGCGTACATCAATCAGCTGTTTTCTGACAATTTAAAAGAATCCTGCTATAAGAAGAGTCTCCTTAATCAATTTTCATTTCATCAAAATGCTCACAATATGTTGAATATTATTGTACACTGTTGAATAAATAGATAAATAAATGAATATAAAATCAAACTCTTCATCTTCAGTGACGTCACACTATCAACTAAATTAAGCATCATCCTAGTGAATACTACCTTGTATTCGATCTTTCTTGGTCCTCCCTATATCAAACCCACTGTATACACAATTGGCTAGAGCACATTCTACGTATGTATATATACATATTCGAGTGGCAAGCAAGGGTATCTATCCTTAGGCTTGTAGCACCTATCAGTGAATTGTACAATCAATCTTCCCCACAACCCCTAACCCCCAACAAAACCACCGGTCGAATGAGACGAGTTGAATTGGATGCTGGCTCAGCTAGGTCCGTCTATTTCAATCAATCTTTGTTCTTCAGTCGCACTTTCTCTCTCTCTCACTTTCTGATCGCTCTCCATTTTTTTCCACCTCCACACCCCTCCTCCTCGTCTGCCATCCTGTGATTTCTTATTCCATACTATTCTCCTTCATCCCAACCTAACCAAACATCACATTCGGGTTTTTAATGAGCTTATTTGCACTTCTTTAGGTGTAACTATGTAACTTTGTAATAAAATATTTGTTATATAACAAGCTATCTGTAACTTTTGTTATATAGTATAACATTTGTAACATTTTTGTGAAGTTCTGAATTTTTGTGAAACTTGTTGAATTAATTAATTATTAATATGAAGTACTTGATTGCAAAACTAGGTGATATAACAAATGTTTTATAACAATGTTACATAGACTAAACGCACCTTTCCACACTTTTCAGCACTACTTTAAAGGTCTTTAAGACTTTAAAGCCTTTGGATTATTGTGTCAAAGCTGGGTGAAATCACTGTTAACTGATAGTCGAAACAGCTGTTTTCTGACAAGTTAAATTAATCCTGCTATAGTTGATGAAGTACTGTTACAGATTTTCAAAGCAGTAACGGTCAAAGATGAAATAGTATCAGTGACAAATGGGATGAAAGTGCGAGAAAGCAAGCAAATAGAAGTAAAATGAAGTGAAAGGACAAAGGTAATTTGAAATTTTCATCACCAGCCATCATTGAAGGGTCCTAAAACCCATAAAACATGAATACCTCTACCTGGCTGAATGGAATATGGCTGCGGAAAGCCACAGAGTGATTCAGAATTCATGAACCCCATTGCCTCATCTTTCTCTACTTCAACAGTAATAAACATCATTGATTATTCAACTATGCGCCAACGTACTTAACGGACGTATTTTGAGTATCAATCATTACGCGCGTATCATTACACGGATCAGCACTCACTCCAAAATGCCAACACGTCGTTATTTGCAAATAATAATGAATGGGCCGTGCAAGCGACACTAGCGCTCTGAAATGTGGAAGAGAGTGTAGCGGAGAGTGGAGGAACTAATGTGCAACAAATGAAAGCTGTTTAGCGAGAGGAATGGTAACATTAATGTGGCAATAGCGCTATGAAATCGAACGAGTTTTGTGTTTGTGGGGGGGGGGGGGATTAACCCCCACACATGATTGTTGGTTACGCGCACAGACGCTCCTACACCCTGTCTGTCTTAACCGATTTCAAAAATATAAGTTTGTTTTTCACCAGAAATGAACGTTAATAAAAAATGTAAAAAAATTCAAAGAAACAAATAGATATTTTTTATATACATTTGAAAGCAAATTCACATTTGTCAGCTCGACTGATGCTAGGTTGCTCAGTAGCTAAATCAAATCTGAACTAGATCAATTTCATCTTGGATTAGTTTGAACCAGATCAGATTTGATCTGATGGCTTGATGCCAAAGGATCAGCTGAAAAATTTTTTCAGCTGATCATTTTCCAGCAGAAAATTGCAATTAAGGTTAGAGTGTTCTATCAAAGAAGATGGAGAAGAGAGATTGAAGAGATATAGATGAAGGAGGAGGTGGAGGAGGAGGAGGAGGAGGAGGAGGAGGAGGAGGAGGAGGTGGAGGAGGAGGAGGTGGAGGATTGGAAGCTATTTCATGTATTTCAATAGTCGCAGTTTCATTTGACCTGGGATGTCCTAGTTTATTATTCAGTCACCATTTCACACAGGTTAACTACCTCGAGATATAAATATAAATAGTCAACTGGCTATTCATTTATTTTAACATATTATTTTCTATCTTATCAAATTAATAATTAGTATTGCTCATTTCGTATTTTCTGAGATTGTAAAAGTTTTTTTCTGCCAATAAAAAAATTTCATTTTATAATTTTTATTGTAACTCAATCCATGCAGCGGATTTTGAAATAGGAAACACAAACCAATAAAGTCGCAACATCGGTTGGTTTGAAATTTGCAGAGCGACACTAGCGCTCTCAAATACTGTGAGCGGTGCAGCGGGATTTGTGCAAACCAACAACAAACAGCAACACAAGGGCTGCCAACTCAAAACCGGATTAGGGAGACTGAATAGTAATCATTTTGCAATCAATTGTTAGGTTGGTACTCAGTTTTCCATTGTTGATGTATCCTGGATTGACGGGTAAGTAAGATAAATGTGAGGTTTTGGGAGTGGTGAGAGCATATTTTGATGCGATTTTTGTGTTGTATGGAGATTAAAATATGTACTGAGAGTATAAGAATGCTTTTACACAGCATTGGAATTTGGTTTGGTGTGACTCTGTTACAGTAGAGGATTGATTTAGGAAAGTTCATTGATGTGAGTTGTATGCGTGATGCAACATTGATTCTAAGCACCAGACTTGCAAGGAATAGTTGGATTATTCCAGAATAGCGTCTGCGGTCTGCGTATGAAACAAAGTGTAGAAGAAAACAGAACATAGTAATGGTGAAACAGATGGAGAATTTTATTCTTTTTCTCTCCTTCTTCTTCTTCTCCTTCCCCTACACCTCTTTCTTCTTCTTATTTGTCGTCTTGTTTTCCTTTGTCTTCTTCTTCTTCTACTTCTTTTCTTCTTCTTCTTCATCTTCTTCTTCTCCTTCCCTACACCTCATCCTTCTTCTTATTTGTCGTCTTCTTCTTATTTGTCGTCTTCTTCTCCTTTGTCGTCTTGTTTTTCTTTATCCTCTTCTTCTTCTTCGACTTCTCTTCTTCTCCTGCTTCTTCTTCTGCTTCTTCTTTTCCTCCTCCTTCTCCTCCATCTTCTTCTTTTCTTCTTCTTCCTCCTTCCCTACACTTCCTTCTTCTTCTTATTTATCGTCTTCTCTTCCTTTGTCGTCTTTTTCTTTTGTCTCCTTCTTCTTCTTCTTCTTCTTCTTCTTCGTCTTCTCCTTCTTCTTCTTCTTCTTCTTCTTCTTCTTCTTCTTCTTTTCTTCTTCTTCTCCTACACCTCCTTCTTCTTCTTATTTGTCGTCTTCTTCTTCTTTGTCGTCTTGTTTTTCTTTCCTCCTCCTCCTCGTCCTCCTACTCCTCCTTCCTCTTCTCCAACACCTCCTTCATATCCTCTCCTCTCACATGACACATGCTCATAACCTATCCCTCTTCTTGCACGAATCTGTCCTTATTCTCTAGTAGAAACCAATTTCAACAAGCAATTTTCAGCCACTTGGCAGTAGCATTATACGACACCCTGTGGAGCACAACGAACGAGGCCGAGAAGGAGGTGGAAAGAGAAAGAGAAGAGAGAGAGAGGGGGATTGAGACCACAGAACTGCGGCCTCCATTTTATTCTCTCCGAACAAATAACTTCTGCAAATTGCACAGTTCCTATTCTACTTATAACACCTGTCTCCTACACACTTTACCATTATATCTGTATATTTATATGACGTGGTAAGCAGTAGACCGTTTGTATACATGGATCAAGTTTAAGCTTTATACATATGACCTGTGCAAAGTGTGTTACACTCTAGATGTGTGGTCTAAACATGTCTCAAAACTTTGTTGATTAGTCTACAATAAATGTGATAAGTACATTATTATACATTATTTGGGACCTATTGCATGAGAAAATACAAGCTAGTAATACTAGTTGTCACTATGGTAACTTGCTATCTGACAACTAGTATTACTAGCTTGTATTTTCTCATGCAATAGGCCTCTGATAAGCAGTATTAATATATTATATACGAGTTCACCTCATGTAGTACAAAGAGCCGCTCATTTGAATTTTCTAAGGGCCGGTTTTTCGTTTTAAAACGTTTTTCTCGACAGGTTAGTGGGTTAGCAGCATAGAGAGCCCTTAGCACATAGTGTCGAGGCTAACGTTTGTCGATGCTATATGGTGGCCCCCAGTTTTAGTCTAGGACTTGGCTAAATCCTACACTCATGAACCGGCCCTAAAATTCATAGTTTTAAATAGTTGCTCCTTTGATTATGTACAGCGGACAGTAACTCAGTCATACCAATGAAATCCTACCCTGTTCAGTAATTGCTGGTCTCTGTGCTACATTCAGGAAAAACATTCAAGCTTTATCCATGTGTCATTTCACAAACTAACACATTTTTGAAGTCACAGTAGTTTTCTCAATTTAAGTACGATCCACAATGTCACCTACCGTTAAATAACCTTCGTATAAGAAATATTATGTCGTTTCCATAATTTTCAACAACTCTGTATGTGTCTACCTTTTCCCACCTACCGTTAAATTAGCTCCGTATAAGAAACATTATGCCGTTTCCATAATTTTCAACAACCCTGTATGTGTCTTCCTTTTCCAAGATTGAATTGATTGATGAAAATGCTGATCTAAGATCTAAGATCTAAGATATAAGAATAACTCTCATATATACCCAACATGACTTATCTCTCAAAAAGCTTCAAATTAATAGAGCAAACAAATAAACCTCAATAAAAAACTTGACTACAGATGTCTCCACGATTATTTAGAGAAACATGATGACTGTGAAAATGGCCACCACTGATAGTCTAGTACACGTTACAAATCTGGCCTGCCATTGGTCGGAGCGGGAGTGGGAGAAGGTGCCTCCCACTTGTGGGCGTGCCTAGCCTCGGCCAATAGCAGACAAGCTGGTCAAACGAGTGAGTTCCAGTTTTCACCAACAGATGGTGCTTGATGCATAACGATTGAGTCGAAGTTCTCTATTTTGATAGCTGTCAGCTACTACCAGGGATAATCCATTCTCTATAAGAGGCCTAATATTGATGTCGATAGCTGAGAAACTGGAAAGCTAATCAAGCTTCCTATTTACTTGCTTGTGATTCACAGTTATGTTCAATAATTGCGTTATCATCGAAAATTCATCAGGAATTTGATGATTTCTGTTCTAATTAATGCAAGTTTGCTTATGACTCATTGAACACCAACTGTCTCTGTAGTACAATTCACGTCAAGAAGTCAGCATTGTTCACATGAGGAGCATTGATGCCAAGTTTCATTGAGAGAGAAAGAGAAAACTGCACCAAACGTGTTTGTTGGGACTGTGTGCGACAACAATGCACAGTGCGAATGGGATAGAGACATCAGCAACTGCCTTGTGCTGAACAAGGATAGCAAACTCCCATCTGAGCAATGCTGACTTCTTGACGTGAATCGCACTATAGAAACAGACGTTCCATTGAATTTAATTCAATTTCACACTCACCAGTGAAAGCAAACAACAAGTTGTTGAATATGATAATATTATTGTTGAAACTATATTAATGAGGTGTGCCATAATTCACACCATTTTCACACCAATTCATTAACAGTTACGTTGACATGAATATGATTAGCTCACAGCAGGATAACGCATTGTGGATTGAAATTGAAATTATTGATTTCACATGGAAAATTAATTGAATTAACAGGACACAACAAATCTAGCGGATATTGGGAATGTATTATATTGAATTCAACAGGAATTCTATCCACCATAACTCTATATGAATATTGAAAAGAAACGTAATTTATTTGGTCAATATTCAAATTAATTAAAATTTATTAAAGAGAGGAATAAAATGTAGGCTAATAAGCGAGAATGGAAGGAGAAATAGATACAGATAATTCACAGGAAGAGAGGTGAGAGAGGTGGAGAAAATGACAAGGAAAAGAGATAAGAAAAATGCTGAAGAAGAAGAAGAAGAAGAAGAAGAAGAAGAAGAAGAAGAAGAAGAAGAAGAAGAAGAAGAAGAAGAAGAAGAAGAAGAAGAAGAAGAAGAAGTAGAAGAAGAGGAAGAAGAGGAGGAGGAGGAGGAGGAGGAGGAGGAGGAGGAGGAGGAGGAGGAGGAGGAGGAGGAGAAGGAGGAGGAAGAGAAGGAGGATGAGGAGGAGGAGAAGTAAAAGAAGAAGAATAAGAAGAAGAAGAGAAGGAGTAGGAGAAGAAGAAGGAGAAGAAGAAGAAGAAGAAGAAGATAAGAAGACAAAAGACAAAAAGAAGAAGGAGAAGGATACGACGACAAAGGAGAAGAAGAAAAAGGAGAAAAAGAAGAATAAGAAGTAGAAAAGGATGATCATTGCATTACATAGAAGATCTTTGCTACCCTAAATCCTCGGGCAGAAGGAAATTGCGTTTGGCCTCGATATTATGATAACTCACGACTCCAGAATATATTTATAATGTTTTATAGGATGCGTTCCCGATCCTCACACTTGGTGGGTTCGCAACGGTAATGGAATCCCGTTTTGGGTCTTTCTGGTGAGGGGAGAGAAGTAGGAGGAGGAGATTGGAAGAGAAAGGGGGAGGAGGAGGAGATTGGATGAGAAAGGGGGCGAAAGGAAACGAGGAGAGGAAAAAGGGAAGAGGATGTTGGTGAAAAGAACTGATGATGGGATAATGATGACGAGTAGGAAAGCGGATAGGGATAAAGTGAAACAGAAAACAGAAGGAGTGAGAAAAGAGGACTGAGACGAAGAAGGGAGACAAGGAAAGAGGAGAGAAAGAAATAGAGAAGAGAAACAGAAAGGAGAAGGAGACAAGTTTTCCTCCCTATAGAACTGTATCCCTAAGAAGCTCATATAGAAATTTATGCCAATTCATAAAAATTGGCAGAAGTTGAATCAATCCAATAATGGCAATGAATTGTGGATGAGTACATTTTAAAAATGGTAGCTTGGATGAAGTAATTCAATCTATTTTCGGCTTCACTTTGGGGATTCACTTTGGGTAGAACACCTATGACATCTAGACGGCTGAATAATGAAGTTGTAACTTGAATGACCCAGTAACTGCTGCCATCTTACGACAGAATTCAGAACTAGCTGCGTTGTGCATTGCCGAACAATCGTGGTTGGAGGCGGAGCTTGGAGGCGTGTCTATGAAAATTGAAGCTGTAAATCACCCAGTAACTGCAGCCATCTATCGGTCGAATTCAGAACTAGCTGAGTCATTCATTTCTGGCTTATCAAGAGATAGTAGACGGAGTTTGGACGCTACATGATTTACAAATTAGGCTACGATTCATGAAATAATTTTAGACACAGTCAAGCATTGTTCAAGTATTGCTGAATAAATAAATAGAAAACAAATTTGTCTTGGAAAACACAATAAATGATTGAATCACCGTTTCTGAAATATGTTTGAATTGTTATCATAATGAAATGGTTACACCCCGGATTAACCTATCTTCTAGCAGATTTTGTTGAAGTTGAAGTTGTTGAAGTTGATGTAGTTGAATTCCAATTCTCTGATCATAACTCCAAACTCCCCGACTTCCTTTCCAACGATTCATGTGATTCGAAAACAAAATGGCTTATCAAAAAAATTAAACATTTTCCATGAAAGTATTTTCGGATTCACCTCGAAGTTTTTTCACATGCACGAATCCAATCCACAATCACTTAGTTAATAATATTATGATGATGCAAAAATAGGCATCCTGTTTCTTTCCTTTATCTTCCATTGAAGATAAAGTGAAGATGAAGTGAGAGAAGAAGGAGCATAAGAAGTAAAAAAGAAGTGGAAGAAAGGGAAGAAGAATTGAATTGAATTGGAAAATATTTCACTAGTGTTATCTTATCTTCGGATCACTCCATTATTTTGTACTTCAATTTATGTAAAATATTTTATAATTCCATTCAAGCTGTCCATTCCTGACAATGACTGGAAAGTTTGTGGCTGAATTGAAGGATGAATATAATTGTATTATATAAATCTCGAATGTATTATTATTAATCAGAATGATAATACTGATTTGATAAAGGCCTCTAATTCAAAACTTTCAGCTGTGATTTGTTCAAACTTTTGGTATTGAAATAACACTGCGTTACAAACATCATTCCATTACAATTTCAATTGTATTCAATGAGAGAATAATATTCATTGACAGAACCGACTTGCTACCTCATTACAATTTCTTATCTCTCTATCCTCTTCTCCTTTATCGCCCTCTTCCTCTTTTTTACACTCTTCTTTGTCCACCCTCTTCTTCTTCGCATCTTATTTAACTTCCTCCCTTTCTCCCACTTCTTTTTTACTTCTTATGCTCCTTCTTCTCTCATCTTCCATCTTCTTTCTTCTTATTCTCTTTCTTCTTTTCTTCTTCTTCCTCTTTCTTCTCTTCTTCTTCTTCTTCTTCTTCTTCTTCTTCTCTTCTTCTTCTTTTCTTCTTCTTCTTTCATTACATCTTCTTCTTTCATTCCATCTTCTTCTCATTCTCTCTCTTCTTCTACTTCTTTTCCTTCTTCTTCTTACCCTTTTTCTTACTTATTCATCTTCTTTGCATTGTTCTTCTTGATTTTTATTTTCCTTCTTCTTCTTCTACATCTTCTTCTTCTTCTTCTTCTTCTTCTTCTCTTCTTCTTCTTCTTCTTCTTCTTCTTCTTCTTCTCTTCTTCTTCTTCTTCTTCTCCTTCTTCTTCTACTTCCCTATCACCCTCTCTTCATCCTTCTTATTTTTGTCCTCCTCTTCTTCTTCTTCTCCTTCTTCTTCTTCTTCTTCTCTTTCTTCTTCTTCTTCTTTCTTCTTCTTCTTCTTCTTCTTCTTCTTCTTCTTCTTCTTCTTCTTCTTCTTCTTCTTCTTCTCCTTCTTCTTCTCCTTCTTCTTCCTCTTCTCCTTCTTTTGTTTCATTTGCTCTCACCTCACAGTCGCGACACCGCTGAACAATATTCAATGGGTAGGGTAGACCGCGCACTCTTAATTGGATTAAACTCAACGGCAGTTACCTACAGCTCTGTTGACTTTGGTCTTTAGCGGGCCATTCAGCAAGCTCACAGCTTTCAGAGTTAACTCCTAGCAGCGAGACCACAGAACAATAATAATGGCAATATTCGTTTGATGCGAGCAGGTTGAAAGGAAAGTGGAGAGGGAAAGGGAAGTGAAGAAAACTAGTGCATAGGGAAAATGCGGAGGAGGGAGAACAAGAGATTAGATTAGATTTATTACTTTATTCATATAGATAACAAATATGACTGCTTAAATTCTAGATTATAATAACATATACAATTAATTTCATTCTTCAAAATTTACATTAGCTTAAAACTTATGCAGTGAGTAGATAAACAAAAAAATATACTGATAATTTAAAATTGTGTGTTATCTAGATGAAAAGGCGAAGTTTGGACATATGAATGTCCATTCTTGGAAAAGGAGATACATAGAAATCCTTTTCATCAACACTTGACCTTAAGAGAGAGAGAATACCAGTGGATAGGGAGAAGAAGGAGGAGGAAGGAGAAAAAGGGAAAGAAGACCTGTTGGTAATGAATAGAAGGAGGGAGGATAAAAAGAGAAAGAAGACCAGTGGATAGGGAAAAGAAGGAGGAAGTAGAAAAAGAGAAAGAAAACCAGTGGATAGGTAGAAGGAAGATGAAGGGGAAAGAGGGAAAGAGGACAAATGGATAGAGAATAGGAAAAAAGTGGATGGGAATAGGTACAAGCAGGAGAAGAGAAAGAAAAAGAAGAATAGTAGAAATAAGAGACAAAATTCCAGTGAATAGGGAAAAGAAGGAGAAAGGAGGAGAAGAGAGAAAAGAGAAAGAAGATCTGCGTTTAGTGAAAAGAAGGATAAAGGATAAAAAGAGAAAGAGGACGAGTGAATGGAGAATAGGAAATAGGAAATAGGAGAAGGGAATAGAAAAAGCAGGAGAAGAGAAAGTGAAAGTAAAAGAGTAGGAATAAGAAGAAGAAGAGGTAAAAGAAGATGGTTTATTCAGTAATTTTGTGAGAAAACAACCTACAAACAATAATACTCGGGGCACCTCAATCGAAGCTAAACGTTAACAACTCGGCTTATATCTAAACAACACAACCCAATCTATAGCATTTACTGTACCACACTTTGTGTAATTATATTCTCCTGCAACTTCGCAAACTCTCACAGACTGTACTCATGTTCTTTCTCATCTTCATCTTCTTCTTTTTCCTTCTCTCCTCTTCCTTCTCCTTCTCTTTCCTTCTCTACTCCTCCTTCTTCTTCCTCTTTACCTCTTCTCATTAATTTAACATGCAAACTTTAAACCATTAAAAGCTTTTGCGGTTTATTATAGTTCTACGTAACACTTTCCATTTCATCACAACATTTCCAATGGAATGTGATTTTGAATGAAGAAGAGAGTACACGGGAAATGAGAAAAGGAGCAGAAGGAATGGAAGAGGATAGAGTGATAAAGAGTGAGTGATAAAAAGAGTAAAAAATATTCTCGTCGTAGAGTGCATATTATTATAATCAATTGAATGATATCTATCGCTTCGCGCTCAACAGGGGGCATCACCCGCGTGGAAATGTGAGCGCTTCGCGCTCACCAGAGGGCTCCACCCCCATTGATTCAGTAAAAAACGTTCAAAATCCGTTCTTAGTGCGCGTCTAAAGGTCCAACTGAACATGCATGTCAAATTTGAACGCATTTGGTTCAGTCGTTGTTGAAAAATCTGCAAAAACGCATTGAAAACGCAAGAAAAACGCATTGAAAACGCAAATTTCTGGCGTAGTTATGGGAGAATCTCTAATAGTCTTTTAACAGACTATTTTCGAATCTTACCTAAGTACCAAATTTCAACATCTTCAGCCGATTCCAGCCTATTTTATTACCAACTTGTTGAATGGGAAATTGTATAATAATTACAAATTGATGATGATAATATTTGCTGCTTCTAGGTATGGAAAGGAAAGGAAAGAAGGAGATTTCTGTAAAGAGAAGATGAAGGCTCAAAGAAATATAATAAGAAGAAGGAGAAAGAGAACAGGAAAGTTGGGGGGAAGTAGAGGAGAACTAAGAGAGGATGAAGAAGAAGAAGAAGGAGAAGATGAAGGCACAGAGGAATATAATAAGAAGAAGGAGAAAGAGAACAGCGAAGGAGGAAGGAAGAAGAAGAAGAAGAGGATGAAGAAGAAGAAGAAGAAGAAGAAGAAGAAGAAGAAGAAGAAGAAGAAGAAGAAGAAGAAGAAGGAAGAAGAAGAAGAAGAAGAAGAAGAAGAAGAAGAAGAAGAGAAGAAGAAGAAGAAGAAGAAGAAGAAGAGCAAGAAGAAGAAGAGCAAGAAGAAGAAGATCAAGAATATGAAGAAGAAGGAGAGAGCGATGGGAACGAAGAACAAGAAGAAGAAGAAGAAAAAAGGAAGGGAATGAAGATGGGAGGGGAAGGAGATGGTGATTAGGAAGAAGAGAATGGGAGAAGTGAAACCAGGAAAACTTCGGAGAGCATTTAAAAGCAAGAGCTCGACAGGTTTGTACAGATTTGTATCCTAGTGTTTTCGGGACAACAGGATTTATCGCAAAAAGTGTGTTTTAATGACCATGGAAAATTGACAGCTGGGTTGTTATCTGGAAACCGGAAAACTGCAAATGAATTAAACGCTGCCGGGGTTTGGAATCGGTTTGAGGAATTTTAGGGCGGAGAGAATGTTTTTGGGCAGAATTCGGGGTGTATGTTAGAGATTTAGGGGGGTATTTGGGGAGGAAGAAGTAGGATTCGAATTTCTGTGCTCCGTATTGGTTGCTGGGCCATTTGGAACATACCGCGGCTATTGGTTGAATTTATTTACAAGCCCTATTAATGCCAATTCCATTGTACAGCTTTTCCCGATGGCGTATTTGTAGTTTTTCTTTTTTCCACTCTATCTAGCATTCTATGCTCATTTCCTTTGCAACCCATTTTTTTCCTACTCTATAAAACTCTTCTAATCTAATTATCAATCCTTTTTTAAGTTTCAGGACGATGCTGCCTGCGACTGCGGCTTGGAACAAAACTACACTCACCTACTGCAGTGCGAGTTGCTTGATACAAACTGCTCTCATGACGACCTCCTCAAAAGCAACGACAAAGCCCTTCGGGTGGCTAAATTTTGGGAGCGAAATATATAGAAAAATAGAAGACTGGTGATCATGGACACGGAGAGTAAGTAAGTAAGTAAGTTCCTCGGTCACGATTATAAATTCTGCTACACAGTAATTTAGTTTTAGTTTATCAGAGATTGATAATGGTGTAACAACCGAAACTGCAGTATCTCGTTGTTTTTATTAGATATTTGGTTTTGACAACATCAAGTCTTCTTATTCGGAACAAAATAATTTTGAAAAAAAGTGAATGGGTTCATGTTTGCCTGAAATCCCATATCAGAAATTTAAAATTTTGATAAATATGGTGGTAACGGGAATAAAATATGTTACAACACACTGCTATGGGCCTTTTCACACCAATTATCACATTGTCATTATACAATCTCTGTATGTTCTGTGATAGAATCTAGTGAATTTCACATTTGTCTTCTATTTTCATAAAACTACGTGTGGCTTACTGGATGTGGAACTGGCAACCAGCTGGTAGGCCTAAGCCCACATAGGGCTATTGAGGGCCGCTTTCCCCAACGCTGCTCAAGTAAAAACAGCTGACGCTCAATTTTTTTTCTACAGTTTTCCTATTCTCCGAATGAGGCTTAAGCCAGATGTATAGGATAAGCAGCGTTGGGGAAAGCGGCCCTGAGCCATTTACAAACAAACAAACAAACTAAAACGTGTGACTTACACAATCAATGTTGACAGAATCATACAATACGTATCTAGAACACCACTGAGTTTTCCTATCACATGAAATTCTTGTGATCCATATGATAACTTCCGAATGATCTGTACTCGAATCCAAAACAGAACCAATTTCATTCTCCAATCCTATCTATGTGATCTATGGTTAGGACGTATGAATAGAAAGCAGGCCTCAACTTGCTAACAAAATGTTTTTTGAAAACAAAATACAAGAGCACCGAAATTCAAAATACAACCCGACAAAAGCCCTTTTTTATATCTTTTTCCAGCAGAATCCATCTCATTATTGCACAAGCATTGTTCAGACCGGAGCAGGAAGGTCTCTTTTGTTTTGAAACTCTACTATACATCTGTAACCAATCACACAGGTAGGAGAAAACAAAACAATGGTCGTACATGATACCTTACACAGCGGCGATAATTTGTAAGCAACAGTAATATACGCTACCCCTCACACCGGCGCGGTTTTTGTAAATAACGGTAGTAAACACTACCCCTCACGCCGACACGATTTTTGTAGTTTTATGTAAACAACGAAAGTATATGGAGGGGTTCACATCGGGCCATATATGTTGTGTATTAGTGAACAAAGTAGTTAAAAGGCAACCTTCACATGAGCACTATATTGTGTGGTGTGTTTCTGTGAATAACAGGCATATATGGTAGCGTTCACACACAGGGCATGTTTTTGTGAAGAACGGAAGTGTATTGTGCCTTTCACACAGGTGATATTTTTTTGTGAGTTTTGAAACTGTGGTGGGCTCTTTGTTTCTACAACAATTGTTTTCACTGCATGTTTCCTCTCTTAAAAAAGAAGAGGGCGTGAAATTTGTGTGTAGTGAGGCTGTATAGTAAAATATTTACTTTTTTGTACAGTAAAAACTGTTGATTACTTTCAAAGACCAACAAAGTCTATACCTTGTTTGACCCAATAGCAATTGTAATGGACTGTCATTATTCAAGTACTGTACCTAAATCAGAAGGTGGTATAGCTTAGCTAATTCTACGATTCTATCGTAAGAAGCAAAACCGGATAATTATTCAACAATTCAAAAATTATGTATATATTTAGATCATACTTCATCAATATACAGCCGTCCTTGCAGACTGCAGAAAGAAAATTTTTTCATATTTTCCTCTTCATTTTATAGTGTATGCCTACACATTACAAAGATTAAAAAAATATTGAGGGTCGCTTTCCCCAACGCTGCTTATCCTATACATCTAGCTTAAGCCTCATTCGGAGAATAGGAAAAGTATAGAAAAAAATATAGATCATCAGCTGTTGCACTTGAGCAGCGTTGGGGAAAGCGAGCCTGAGAGTAAAATTAATAATTAAAATTAAAAGAGTCAAAACTAATTTTTCTGCAAGCTACGACAATGCAGCTGTTTACATTGATCAAGATCTGAATTATACATCATCTCCATTTGTAGGAATTTCCCTCAATAATTACTTGAAATAATGAAAAACTGACATTGGTCCCTATCAGATTACACGGGAAATACATTATTACCTCTGCAAATAAACTGGCTCGGAACAGAATGTTTTTAAAACCAACAAATGAACTCAATACTGCCCTCAAGGCTCTTTGCTTCCGACAAGCATTCAAAGTTTTCCAGGTAGTTTTCCCGTGTTTTTCAACACTCATATGAGTGATGAGTTTTTCTGCTGCCTCTAAAAATATTTTGAAAGTTGTTCTGGGTCTCGATCATTTAAAAAACATGTTTTCTTTTCAATCGAAGGAGTTGTTTTAAAATAGAATCGATCACAAGTCTGTTGAATGAAAAACATACGCAGGAACGTCGGAAAATTAGAATTTGTAACTAGCACATTATTATGAACATAGTGTTGATCATCCATCTAGAATATAAATATTTAATTAATATTAATCCAAAAACTTTGAGAAATACCATACACCAACGCTAACCAAATATAGATTAGCTAAATATGAAAATTGATCATCTCTGATGATACTACTTTCATTGCCTTATCATGATGAATTATCATAATTAAAAATGTATATCATTTATGATATTATACATGAATATAAATATATTATATACATCATTTATGATATATATGTTTTTATTGATTGATTGATTGATTGATACTTAAAAACTGAGGACTATAATGAGAGAGTTGAAAATATTATGGAATTAAAATTAAAAATGTGATAATGTGCGAGAACGATGGTTTCCATGGAGATCAGTAGTAGTAATAATAATAGTCCATTATAAATAAACTCTTCATTTCTCTTGCATTCTTTATACGTTGTATTTTAAGTTGAATAAAGCCTTGAGTACATTTTTTTTTCTAATTTAGCCACAAAAAGGTATTTTCTTATTTCTACAACAAATAGTATTCTGGTGAACATGGGCAAATCATGCATTCACATATGTAATCTTAAATATCTATCACAAAAATTGTAAAATTAAAAATTTTCTTTTCTTTCAAAAAATGTATTCTTCATAATGTATTTTATAGCAAGTAATATTAGTATGCTAGAGCTGAGAAGCAAGTGTTCTAAAGCTAAATAATATTAAATAACTCATAAGTTCATTAGCTTACTGAAGGAATAATGTGCACCCTCGGTATCTTACCTGTAACAGAAAGTAAAAAAGGTGATTAATTTGATTATTGGTTCATATTATTGACTCAAACTTTACGAGAGTAATTAATTAGAGAGCGTGTAGAGTGTACTTGAAATCCAATCCGAGCTACACGTAATTTTAAATAGCAGATCATACGAATCGATTTAGTTGCTATGTTAGTTGTAAGAGCCGCCATTGCTGATAACGTTTCGTTTGCCTGAACCGCCCACTATGGGAGTGACTTGTCTAGGCCAATGGCAGTCATCATAGCCCCCTCCCTCTAAACTACATGGCCGCGGCCTTCAATGTGACAACGTCGCTGCATCGGCTTGCATGAGCAATGCAAATCGGTCATGTGTTTTAGAAGTGATGTGTTTGTAGTGTTTTTTTAAAAGTAACTTCTTCTTCTTCTTCTTCTTCTTCTTCTTCTTTTTCTACTTCTTCTTCTTCTTCTTCTTCTTCTTCTTCTTCTTCTTCTTCTCTTCTTCTTCTTCTTCTTCTTCTTCTTCTTCTTCTTCTTCTTCCTTCTTCTTCTTCTTCTTCTTCTTCTTCTTCTTCTTCTTCTTCTTCTTCTTCTTCTTCTTCTGTCCCTGAACAGAGTACAGCTCCATGCTAAGCTCTGTGTTCCTGAAGGCTGAAGCGGAGAGACAAAGATAGCACTCTTAGGCTGGGCGTACACCGGTTAGTACAAGACAAGACAAGACGAGATTAGTCACAGTACTTCACATAGTTGCTTATGAAGTTGTTATGCACATAGTTGCTTACACACACCGATTAGTCATTGCATCGGTGTGTGCTGCTTCATAAGCAGCTATGTGAATTACTGTTACTAAACGTGACTATTGTCGTCTTGTCTTTTCTTGATTAACCGGTGTACGCCTAGCCTTATGCACTGCAGAAACGGTTTTCGATGAAGTATCGCAGTCCTGCCAGAGACACGGAGCTCAGCATCGTACAGTATAGAAATTATTATCGATTTATGCCTGATATTTCCTCACACTCTTCCCTGATAGATATTCAAGACTACATTATTTTTCCTTCCATGAACCGCTGCAACTCTTTGATTCAATATCACGATAGACCAGATAATAGAGAGGTGATAATGTCATGTGCTGAAAGGAGATGAAGAGAGAAGAGATGATGTGAGATGGAGATATCGAGAATAAGGGTGGAAAGACAGGGACAGCGATAGGCGTGTTGGAATTGAGGAACATAGATCATTATTTAATGTGGAAATCGACCAGAATTATGTGATATCGTTGATAAATGGATATGGCAGGGACGGGATTATTGTGGGGTGCCACAAGGTTGGGTAACCCATGCAATATATAACCACAGCCAACTATTGAGAGCATTGTAATGGGATATGGGTCCCAAACTATGTTATACAGGGATCACACTTTGGGAACTAATAATTATATAGGTCGAAGTGAGACCGTTTATCAAGGGAGACACACTGCAGGTGAGAGAAAACTGTAGACTACGACTGAGAGAGAAAGAGAGAGAATAGATTATTATAATTCACTTTATTCGTGAAGATTACGAGATTTAGGCTGTAGTTCTAGATTATGATACAGTAGGTGAACACTGTATTGCTTTAGTTACTGATTTAAAAAAACATGAAAAAATTGTTATTACCAAAATAAACAAATGAAACAAAACTATAATATGATAAAACAAAAATTTTTGGCATGACTGACATAGACTATGAAAACTTATTGAATTATATTAAAGCTGTGCATCAGCATATTTAAAAAGAATTCTTACGGTGATATTTTTTAACGTTTTACGATTTGTTTACGATAAAGCTATCAAAATAAAATACATTTTAGATGAAAAAATGCTTTTTTGTTCATTAGTTAGTGAGATATGGGCGTCTAAGTTGGAATTTTTGGAACAGGTCATCTCAAAATTGGTTGCAAACACAATCATGGAATTTTGAGCATACATGCTTGAAGGTATTGTCTATTACATGACATAATTAGTTTCTAAAAATATCAACTTGTGAGAAAAATTACGAATTCTTGAATTCAATTAAACATATTTTGTAGAAATTATTTTCAAAAATATTTTTTTCCAAATTTCATATTTTGAGAAACTAATTATGTCATGTCATAGACAATACCTTCAAGCATGACAAAGCTTCCTGACTTCATTTGCAACCAATTAAAAGAGATGAACTGTTCAAAATATTTCAACTTAGGCGCACATATTTCACTAACTAATGAACAGAAATATCTTTTTCTTCTGAAATGAATTTCAGAATCATCAATACACGAGTATTTTTACGATAATGATAAACGAGTTTGTTGTAGGCCTATGTGATATACTCGTATGCGTTCCAATATTCATTCTTAGCTGAATATCATTAATGACAACGAAAAATCGTTTCCCGGTGGTTGCGAACCCATCTAAGGCTAGGCGTACACCGGTTAGTCAAGACAAGACAAGACGAGTTTAGTCACAGTACTTCACATAGTTGCTTATGAAGCAAAACTCACCGATTAGTCATTGCATCGATGTGTGCTGCTCCATAAGCAGCTATGTGAATTATTGTGACTAAACGTGACTAATTTCGTCTTGTCTTGTCTTGACTAACCAGTGTACGCCTAGCCTAAGGGTGTTGGTCCGTTCATCTCTCGTAATCATCCTTCTCAACACTCGCACACTAGCTTAATTTAATGTGAGCAACACAAAAAATCTCATTATAAATAATTAATAACTCTATTATTATCAAATTATTCCATGTTACAAAAACTCTAAAAAGACTTGTAGAAAGGTATTCTAATGTGTAAAATTTGATGCAAAAAGCTATCAGTTGCTGTGACCCATGAGAGCACAAATGTGCTTCATTATTCATCGGCCTTGGCCTGGCTCCGTTATCGACAGCACACATTCGAGCCGACCAATCTATCATTAATACTTGTAATGGAGCATCATCCATAATGGAGCGATTAATTATGGAACACACTCCATCACTCCATGTTGCTACAGCACTCCACAAGTGTTCACAATGACAAGGCTTCATAGGCCTTGATATTATCGTTAATTGGATATTATCAACAAGTGCCTTGAATTGTACTTGTACTGTTATGATAACTAATATGTGATAATGTTGATAATGATAGTGATAATGATAATGATAGTGATAATGATAATGTTGTTGGAAGTTTAAGTGCGGGATCACGTTTTTCATCCAATTTCATAAAATGAGAGAACTGAAATGCTTTTGAGTGTTCAATGATTGATTGAAATTTTTAAAGTCTTGGGGCTGACACTGTCTTATGTTATGGACACCGGTTAGTCAAGACAAGACAAGACGAGATTAGTCACGTTTAGTCACAGTACTTCACATAGTTGCTTATGAAGCAACACACACCGATTAGTCATTGCATCAGTGTGTGCTGCTTCATAAGCAACTATGTGAATTCCTGTGACTAAACGTGACTAATCTCGTCTTGTCTTGACTAACCGGTGTACGCCTAGCCTAAGAGAACAAGAAACTGCAAGATAGTCAAATGACTAAATTTCATCAAACGCTGGAAATATCACATAGGCTATTTGCATTTCAATAGGTACTTCAAACGCATTCAAAGTTTGTTCAATTCGATTTGCAGTTAGTATCATCTCTCAATGAGGTAAGGTTCGTGCAATATATAGTAATAAAACCAATAATTCCACAATAAAGTGCGATTCACGTCAAGAAGTCAGCATTGCTTAGATGGGAGTTTGCTATCCTTGTTCAGCACAAAGCAGTTGCTGATGTCTCTATCCTATTCGCACTGTGCATAGTTGCCGCACTGTGCATTGTTGTCGCACACAATCCCAACAAACACGTTTGGTGCAGTTTTCTCTTTCTCTCTCAATGAAACTTGGCATCAATGCTCCTCATATAAACAATGCTGACTTCTTGACGTGAATCGGACTATAGAATTATTCTGATGTAGTTTGCGGAGAATAATAGGCTACCTGTCGTATTTCCATTGTTTGCGCTACCACTCTTGTTCGTTGTTATCACATTAAAGCTGATATCATTGAATCAGCTAATTATTGATATTATTACAGACAGCATGCCATGTTGATGTAACAAATGATTGAAAGAGCCGTCGCCGTATAACAATTGGAAGAGGAGTGCCGTATCGAGTTAGTGCAAACATGTCTGTTATTGTTCGCGGTTGTTTGTGGCTTGTTCGAGTTGCTCCCAACCGCACAAAGTTGGATTGTTCAATTCGATTTCCACTCCTGCTCAGCTAAAGTTAGTCAGTATTATAGTGATTAGTTGACGAAATGTATGTATATAGAACAAATATATAGTAATGCATTTTACTAGATTGTTTAGGCAACCGGTACTTCAAACGCATTTAAAGTAAAGTTTGTTCAATTTAATTTGGAGATAGAATCTCCTAATGAGATAAGGTTATAGTCTGTTCACGGAAACGCGGCAGTGCGCATGAATAAATTATACATAGAATAAATAATTATAGTAATGCATTTCACTTTGTTGTCTACTTCAAATGCATTTGAAGTGAAGTTACGTTGGAGTTAGTAAATACACTGCGAGAATACGTAGAATGAATAATTATAGTAATGTATCTAACTTGAAGTTCAATTAAAGATTAGTAGATTACATATTATAGTGTTGAAGGTAGTACACAGTATACTGTATACAGTATAATGTTGTATAGAATTATACGGTAATGTAGGTATAGTAAAGAACATAGGCGTCATTCGGGGGTGGCAAGGGGTGGCAGTTGCCACCCCAGAATTCCCAAACCCATTTTTTTTCTACCCCAAAAATCGTATTATCAGAAGTAATCAAGCAGTAATAATTTCAGTTATTTGCAAACAAGTGAAAAATTAAAGTTTAAAGAGGCGTGTCTATTGGAAACCATTTTAAACAAGAATAATAACATCACCCAGTAACTGCTGCCACCTACCAGCGGAATTTAGAATTGGAAACCATTTTAAACAAGAATAATAACATCACCCAGTAACTGCTGCCACCTACCAGCGGAATTTAGAACCAGATACGTTTTGAACCGGCGACCAATCAAAAATGAATATTCATACCTTTCACTCAACATCACTTTGAAAACCTTCAAACCGGTAATCAACCAATTCAACATAGGCCTACAATTTGATGGGTATTTTAGATTTCCTCTATTTATAGCTGAAAAAATAACATGAGTTTGATTTAAGAGCGTAATTGCTGTCAAAATATAAAAAAATAATTCATTCTTCACATTCTGCATCCTTTAGCAGTTTATGACTTATATAGCCTATATAAGTCAGACCACTGTTTATGAACATTCAAATACAAAATTTGAAATCCACATCCCTGGCAGACCTTGCCACCCCAGCTTAGAAGCTGAAATGACGCTCATCTAAGAGGGGGAAGGAAAAGAAATGAGAGAAGAAGTGAAGATTAAGAGGAAAGAAAGAAGGAGAAGAAGAAGAAGAAGAAGAGATCAGAATAAAGAAGACAAAGGAAAGGAGAAAGGAGAAGAAGAAGAAGGAAGAAGGAGAAGAAGAAGGAGAAGAAGAAGAAGAAGAAGAAGAAGAAGAAGAAGAAGAGAAGAAGGAAGAAGAAGAAGAAGAAGAAGGAGAAGAAGAAGAAGAAGGAGAAGAGAAGAAGAAGAAGAAGAGAAGAAAAGAAGAGAAGAAGAAGAAGAAGAAGAAGAAGAAGGAGGAGAGGAGAGAAGAAGAAGAAGAAGAGAAAGAGAGAAGAAGAAAGAGAAGAAGGACATGATGAAGAATAAATGAAAAGCAGTGAGTGAGCCAGTGAAGTATACACACAGAGCATTAGAGAACAGGCATAACCAGCAGTCAGCTAACCGTGATTAGTGAGAGCTAACCGTGATTAGTAAAGCAAGTGAGTGATATATAGTGAAAGGGCAAGCTCATTAGGCAGATCGGTCACTTTGAGGGTGCCGTCCCAACCCCCCAAAACTCCCTAAATACCCTCCCGGCGTACCACCCCACCCCCCAACACCATTCTGTGTCCCATCCTAGCTGTAATTACCGAAATTCATCAGTGAACTTGGTCCTATTTACACTTTGAAAGATTGATTCTGCAGGACAAAGCGAGCGAGCGACTGACATTAATGACTGAAAGCTGATCTGCAACTGAATGCGGCCGCCATTTTGAATTATTGTTGGCATATTTATGGTGTTATGATCGCATTCAGGTGCGAGTTCGGAGAGAATAATTCACAGGTTGTTGAAAAGATTTCTCAGGCAGGCACGGGAAACGAAGTTGAAGAAGAAAAAAAGAAGAGAAAAGGAAGAAGAAGAAGAAGAAGAAGAAGAAGAAGAAGAAGAAGAAGAAGAAGAAGGAAGAAGAAGAAGAAGAGAAGAAGAAGAAGAAGAAGAAAAAGGAAGAAGAAGAAGAAGAAGAAGAAGAAGGAAGAAGAAGAAGAGAAAAGAAGGGAGAAAAAAGAAGGTTAAGAAGAAAGAAAAAAGAAGAGAAGGAAGAAAAGAAGAGACAGAGAAGAAGAGAAAGAGATGGAAGAAGAGAAGAGGAGAAGAACAAGAAGAAGAAGAAGAAGAAGAAGAAGAAGAAGAAGAAGAAGAAGAAGAAGAAGAAGAAGAAGAAGAAGAAGAAGAAGAAGAAGAAGAAGAAGAAGAAGAAGTAAGAAGAAGAAGGAGAGAAGAAGAAAGAAAGGAAGAGGGAGAAGAGAGAGAAGACAATGAGGAGGAAGAGAAGAAGAAAGAAGAAGAGAAGAAGAGGAAGAAGAGAAAAAATAAATATTGCAGAATAAGTTCTGAAGTCAGTGTTCGCTGCTCATGGATATGAAAGAGAAAGAGATAATGATAAACAAGTGGGAATAATTGAGATAGCATAATATCAGCACATCAGTCGTTGTTAGAAGCTACTACTCTTCTATGTATAGTTTTAATAAGATCTGAATAAGAAATGAGAAGGCGCTGTACTTTCTTATCTACGATGTTCTCAGTCTTCTTATTAGGGAGCAAAAGACAGGGCCAAGTTTCAAAGAAGAGGCTAAGAAGCTAGACGAGCGTGAGATGGAGAGAGAGAATGGGGAAGGAAGAGGAGAGGTGAAAGAAGAAGAAAAAAGAGAGAAGGAAAAAAGGTAAGAAGAACAGAGAAAAAGTGTAGAAGACGAAAAAGAAAAATAAAAAGGAGGAAGAGAAGAGGGAAGGAGAGGAAGGAAGAAGAAGAAGAAGAAGAAGAAGAAGAAGAAGAAGAAGAAGAAGAAGAAGAAGGAGGAGAAGGAGAAGGGGGAGAGCATGAACAAGATCAAGACAGAAAAGAGGATAGAAGTACTAGTGGGAGCAGAGTTTGGGGAGGAGAGAGAAAAGCGTGCAAAAAAGGGATAAAAAAATTTCAACCCTCCACCAGAGGGACAAGACTTCATGAGCACGGAGTGATAAAAAGCTAGAAGTTATTGATTGATACCTTTGACGTTTATACGGACTGTAAAGGGAGCGAAAGCGCCATCATTCAATACCCATATCTACTTTATTCACCTGCTTTCTTCCTCTTTTCACTAGTTTTAGTCATACACTTTTTTTACTACCGATTGTGTATAATCAAATTCAGTTGAATAAGCTTGAATTGAACAAAAGACAACTTGCTCTACTTTGCAGAGTACTTTATGATATACACTATAAATCATATTCACCATTATTAAGAAGAAAAAGTGATGAAAACAAAATGGCAGCTGTGCGAGTAACTAAGGACTCCGGACCTATGATATTTAGATATGGTTTTTACCCAGAAACAATGCCCTAGAATATTGGTAGAGAGTTCTAAAACACCCTGTATCATTATAGTATTCATTACTAATTATTGTTATAAAGTCTGATGTGGGCCAGTTCAAACCAAGCAATTTTTAAAAACAGTAATATTCAAGAATGTCGCTTTTGGGAATATTGAGATTATTTTCGAGTAGGTTTTAGTATTCACTCCATCAAACTCAAACTTTTCAGGACAATAAAATATTCAGTCGTAAAATCTCAATATTGCTCTTACCATATAAAGTTAACTCCAGCACAGTCAAATTTAGAAACAAACTTACTGTAGGCCTTACTGTATTATGTAATAGTGGGGAGTTATCAGTGTGGGAAAGGGTCTCTGACATAATATTATTATTATATTTCTTGAAGCAGGAGAAGAAGATAAAGAAAGGGAAGAAGAAGGAGGTGAAGCAGGAAAAGAAGGAGGAGAATGATAAGGAGGAGGGAGAGAGGAGGAGGAGGAGGAGGAGAAGGAGAAGGAAGAGAAAAAGTAGAAGAGAAGAAGAAGAAGAAGAAGAAGAAGAAGAAGAAGAAGAAGAAGAAGAAGAAGAAGAAGAAGAAGAAGAAGAAGAAGAAGAAGAAGAAGAAGAAGGAGAAGAAGAAGGAGAAGAAGAAGAAGAAGAAGAAGAAGATTCATCGTAATGACCTATCAAGATGAACGACTGTCATTGGCCTAGACAATTCACTCCCATAGTGGGCGGTTCAGGCAAACGTCATCAGCAATGGCGGCTCTTACAACTGAAATATCAATTAACAACAACAACAATACAACAACAACAACAACCACCACAACAAGGACAAGAACAGGGGTATGAAGAGATGATAGAAGGAAGGGGAAAAGATTCAGCCCCATTTTTCCGCCTTATACGATTTTACTATTAGCCTATTTTGCACCGTTTGGCCTCGCAATTCGAAGTCGGAAACGATAAACACATAAATAACGACTTACCAGAAAAGTTCTTCTAGGAAGGATGCAGAAGTAGAGATAGGAGAAGGAGGTGAAGAAGAATAAGGTGAAGGAGAGAGAAGAGTTTAGCGATAAACTAGTGGAAAAAAGATACAGTATGTGGAAGAGAATCCGATGGAATCCTACACAGATATGTATGTATCTCACATTGAAAAATGTACTCTAGAGCTGAAGGGTGTCGTTTTGGAGAGAGACAGAAAGAGTGAGAGATAGAGAATTGGCTGGAAAAGTGAAATAGCGTAGTATTTTTTTGTGAAATGTAAGTGAATAGGGAAGCAAGTTCCGTGAGATTCAGTCAATCTTCTTCTTTTCTTCTTTCTTCTTTTTTCTTTTCTTCTTCTTCTTCTTCTTCTTCTTCTTCCATTTTCTTCTTCTCTCCTCTTCTTTTTCTCAATTTTTTTTCTCCTCTTTTCTTCTTCTGACTCAAGACAGCTTTAATAGATATTTCATTCTCCCAAATCTTCTCTTTGACAAACTCAATTAAAGAAAAACCAGACACATGTTTGTTGGTCACGCGTACAGACGCACCTATAGCAATGTTAAAATTTAATTAAAACAGTTGATTAAGGTTTCTTTGAACAATAGCTCTACAAAGGTCTTCTTTAAAGATTATTGAAAAGGTAATATATTTGAGAAGGTCTTTAAATATTATTTCATGTTGAGTGATTAATTTCAAAACTTTCCATTTGATTAGTCATCATTTTATCGCCAAATCAGCTAGTTTCCGCCAAAAGTAGAGAGACTATTTTTAATGTTGTAAAAAAATGTTTTGTTGTTCTTTCTCTCGAAATAAGTTTGAAAAATGAGTGAATGGGTTACTGTTTGCCTGTAATCCCATATCAAATTCTAAAATTTAGCGAAAGTATGGTGGTGGCGGGAATAAAAAAATATTCCAAAATGGACCCATTCACAGCAATGACCACACTGTTATAATACAGTCTCTGTACTCCTTTGAATAGCGGACATTCACCAGCCGTCTTCCTCAAATATTTCTACTCTACTCATAACACTTTTTTGTATCTTCTTCTAGTCACTCTCTCTTTCTCCTACTATTCTCCATGCACCTCCCCCCACCGCATTCTCAACGCCATTTTCCGAGCAATATCTTCCTGCATAGAGTTTTACGACAATATTAAACAGGCTGACTTGTTCCAGTTTCATACTCTCCATAAGCACAGGGTGTTCCTTATTTATATCGTCGTTCAAACTTTGAATCTTACTTTCGAATTGTTCTTCTCAACTACTTCCTCGACTACTTCTTCTTCTTTTCCTTCTTCATCTTCTTATTATTCTGATTCTTCTTCGTCTTTTCTTCTTACAGTGTCTTTATTCACGAAATCAAGCTGTTCCCCACAACTTTTTTGTTTGATTCAGGGCTGGTTTCTCCAACAGATTCAACCAATTTATAGATTGATCTTGGTTTACCATTCACTAGGAACGTTTTTGACAGAAAGTCCGATGTCCGAACAGCTGACCATTTGATTCAATGTTAGCATCATTTAATAAAATGGTCAGCTGTTCGGACATCGAACTTTCTGACAAATACGTTTCTAGTGAGTGGTAAAACCTGAGATTAATCTAAAAATTGGTTTAATCGTCGTTGGAGAAACCGGTTCTCAGGCTCCGTCCTATTCTAAAACTATTATTGTTAGACAATCATTCTGTCTTGGAATTGGAGAATGTTTTCTTGAGAATATCTATTTTTAACTTACATAATTATTCATAGCATACGAAACACTGAAGTACGTAGAATAAGTTCATTTTTTTGCACTTTCTAAGAAATATTTAAGTCATCGATTAATTAAAATCTTCAAACACACTTAATTCAGGTTGACAATTTTAGGTTGACAACTTCAAACCTGACCTAATGAAGTAAGTCTACAGTAACTTATTTGAGTGATGTGACCCAAAAGTTGTACAAGTTTCGATCCAAGTCCTTTCTAAGTTGGTCCTGGACTTGGTTGCAACTTGAAAGTGACAGACAGATGCTTAGAAGGGACAAAATTAAGTACTGCTCAAGTTGGGAAAGGCTTGTCTTGTTGAACATCTTTAATAATATGCTTGTCAAGCAAGTTTGGGTGACATGATGTTGATTTATACTAGGTATATCTATACAATCTTGATGTGATAATATATCTACTTATTCAAAATTCTACGACTATGTGAGACAACAATGAAGAATAGAAAAAAAGAGGAAGATGGATTGAATTTGATAAGATTCAAATATTTATACTAATTTTAAAAGGCCAAAACGAATTCTTATAAGTAAAGTTGGAATTTTTAAGCAAAAATATTCTTAGAAGCATGATGATTCTACACAAGAATTAATGTGGGAACAAAAGAAAGGACTATGATTGTTGAATGATTTTCCATTTCTAAATAAAATTTATGATAATTTTAATAAAGGAGAGATAACAAAACCTGAGTTTCATTATAAATGTTCATAGCAAGAGAATCTAACATCGAGTTGGTTGTGATCTCGAAAACAATAGAGAAAAGGAGAGGAGGGGGTGATGAGGAAGAAGAGGGTGACAAGAATAAGAAGGAGGAGGAGAAGGAGAGGAAGAGTATGAAGGATAAAAAAAACGGGAAGAGGAAGGGGAAGAATTAGAGGAGGAAGAGGAGAGGAATACGATGTAGAAAACAAAGAGGGAGATAAAGAAGAGGAAGTGAACGAGTTGTAGCAGAAGAAGGGGAAGAGGAAGAAGCACAAAAGAGATGTAGAGTAACGGAGAGGAAAAGAAAAGAGGACATAGGAATAAACAGTTCAGAATGAGGTGTAATGAAAATAATTTGATTGAAGAGGTGAAGAGAGATTGAAAGAGAAGAAGGGTGGAGTAGCAGGAGGAGGAGAAAGAAGAGGAGGAGGAGAAGAAAAAGAAGGAGGAGAAGAAGGGGAAGAAGAAGTAGAAGGAAAAGGAGGAGTAGAAGGAGGTGGATGAGAGAGGAAAGTTATTAATAGTGGGGTATAATAGGATTAAATCGAAGGGATATACTATGATGGGAATAAGGGGTTGAGGATAGATTTATTTGAGACCAGTTCGAGGAAGAGAGAGGGGGGTGAAATGAGATCGGAGACGTGCCGGAAGTGGGAGAGAGCAGGAATTGGAGTGTAGAAGAAGAGAGAGTGAGATAATGATGTGGGGGAAAGAAAAGAAAAAGAAGAAGATATTTCAAAAGCGAATACAAAGAAAAATTGTAGGAACTCAGAATAGAAACTGTAAGAGACGAAAGATAAAAAGGTAGAATTGGGAAAATAGGAAGAAAGTTATTATGAGGAGGAGTGAGAGAAAAGTATGGGAAGGAGGAAGGGAAAAAAGAAGTAGATAAAGTGGATGAATAGTATAGGAGGTTTAGTGATAGGATAAAAAAGAAATGCAAAAGTGGCAAGACGAGAATATAATTATATACAGTACAGTATAAACATATGTTAAAAGAGAAAGTGGAGGCAACTTAATGTTGAGAGAGAGAAAGAGATTGAGTGAGAATGATAGAGAGAAAAGTAGTGGATAAGACTTAAGAACAATAGGAGGAGTGGAAGGTGGAGAAAAAAGAGAAGCAGGAGGAGAAGGAAGAGGAAGACAAGATTTTATTGTCCAATCGAGAAGACAATTTGGAAGGTGTTGGGGATGAATAGACTGAAATTGAGGAAGATTTTGGAAGGTGGATCAGACGGTATGAAGAGAAAAAATAAAGGGAAAGAGGAGGAAAAGAAGAAGCAGAAGAAGAAGAAGAAGAAGAAGAAGAAGAAGAAGAAGAAGAAGAAGAAGAACGGAGGAAAATGGACAATGGAATAGCCTTCCTTGTAGAGGCGAGCAAACTATTAAAGGTGTACAAAGGGAGCTCATAACTCCTATCTAAGTTCTGGACTTCCACTTTGATTGTTTCCTGGCAAGATTTAGGGTCTTCCTCCTCCTCCTACTCCTCCTACTCCTTTATATCCTTCTCCATCCCCTCCTACCCATCCTTCCATTTCTTCTTCTCTTCTCTTCTTCCAACTCCTTCCCCTCCTGTCCCTTCTCTTTTGGATCATCCTAAATGGTGTCCGAGGAAGCTAGCTCCATTTCTGAGCATAAACCAAGAAAGGGCAAATTCGGGGCTTCCCAACACAGACTCACACTGACTATCCACTTCCTAGTGCTGATAGATGGAGAGACTTCACCTTTTCGAAGAGAAAACGGGTGGGTTGGAATGGAGGGTGGGGGGAAGGAGAAGTGAAGGAGGGGATACGGGAAACGTGTGAGAAGAAGGATAAGAAGAGGGAGAAGAAGAGAAAGAAAAACAACAAGAACAATAAAAAATAATAATAAGAACAAGAACTGGGGCAAGGATAAAAAAGTAGAAATAGGAAAAGGATTCAGCTCACTTTCATATCATATATTACACGATTTTACTAATAGCTCATATTTCGTACCAATTAAATTTTGCAATTCAAAGTTGAAAACGATAAACACTCGTAAATAACAAGTGAACAGAGTAAGCAGAGTTCTTTTTAGAGTTGCTCTAGATAAGAAACACAAGGTACTGAAGTAGAAGTAGTAGTAGTAGAGGTATGTAGATTCAGTAGAAGAAGGAGAAGATCATGAAGAAGCTGAGGAAGAAGAAGAAGAAGAAGAAGAAGAAGAAGAAGAAGAAGAAGAAGAAGAAGAAGAAGAAGAAGAAGAAGGACAAGAACTTGAAAGAATTCAATAAGGGATGAAATAAGATACGCAGTAAGGGAAAGGAGATTATCCACTCCATTCGTGTAAATGAAAAGTAAAAATAATATTTCATAGGCTAAATATTCTAGATTTTAATAGTAAAATAAAGGCTACACCTAAATTATATTTTTTGGCAATTATTGTGCATAAGTTGAAAAAAAAAGTATACACTGAAGATGTGAAGCGAAATGATAGAAAGACAATAATATCCTATCACTAGATTTTTAGTTTAGTATGTCAGCACACACCGATTAGTCCATTGCATTGGTGTGTGCTGCTTCATAAGCAGCTATGTGAATTACTGTGACTGAACGTGACTAATCTCGTCCCGTCTTGTCTTGACTAACTGGAGTACGCCTAGCCTTACTGATCTCTTGAATTTCAGGGAAAGAACGCTATTCCGTTTTTCTCAAAAATGGCATATTAAGTTACGTTTTATTACTACACTATTACACTATTACTACACTGTATTTCATCATTTATGGAATGTATTCTTCTAATTTTTTCATTTCAATTTCATTGTAATCCGAATGACAACGTCTAACCAAGGCTCAATAGTTCCGGCTAAATCACCTTACTGCACTGCTAGGCTGCACATATGCTCGTATATTCGTCTTTGTTTATACGCTCACGCACATAATAACACATGATGATTTCTAAAGCGGGCCTCCCGTGTGTATACAGTATTTGCTCAAGTATATAATACATAGAGCCGTGTGTTTCAGTGCCAGAAATGTGCTCATATGCTCATACATTATTAAGTTGAAGCACTACAAGTGAGTTACTCCGGAGAGCAGCATTGTGTTTGTCTTTTGAAGTGTATCTCAACCCATTCACTGCCACCATGATTCTGCTCATACTATTACTTCTTCTCCTCCTCCTCCCGCTTCTTCTTATTCTTCTTCTTCTCCTTCTTCTTCTTCTTCTTCTTCTTCTTCTTCTTCTTCTTCTTCTTCTTCTTCTTCTTCTTCTTCTCTCACTTCTTCTTCTTATTCTTCTTCTTCTCCTTCTTTTTCTTCTTCTTCTTCTTCTTCTTCTCCTCCTCCTCCTTCTTCTTCTTCTTCTTCTTCTTCTTCTTCTTCTTCTTCTTCTTCTTCTTCTTCTTCTTCTTCTTCTTCTTCTTCTTCTTCTTCTTCTTCTTCTTCTTCTTCTTCTTCTTCTTCTTCCTCTTTTTTTCAGTGATTTTCTGTACTGAATCAAGCCATATTTAACTTTCCATAAAATTCCATCTATAAATATTAATAACCTTGAAATAACAGCTGCATGATAAGGGATCACCTTTAGTAGGCTTACATGACCCAGCAGCTACTGCTATCTACTGGCCAGATACAGAGTTAACTACGTTCCAAGCTGTCGACCAGCCAGGAGGGGAGTGGGCGGAGCTTGCTGGCATGTCGGTGGGAGTAGCTTAGTAACTTGTCGTTGACCCAGCAGCTACTGCTATCTACTGGCGGTATTCAGAACCAGCTGCGTTGCTAACTGTTGATCAATCATGATTGATTCTTCTTCTTCTTCTTCTTCTTCTTCTTCTTCTTCTTCTTCTTCTTCTTCTTCTTCTCCTTCTTCTTCTTCTTCTTCTTCTTCTTCTTCTTCTTCTTCTTCTTCTTCTTCTTCCTCCTCTTTTTCTTCATTTGTCTTGTTTTTTCCTCTTTTCCATCCTTTTTTCCCGTCATCGTCTCCTCTTCTGCTTCTCATTATTCCTTTTTCACTTCATTTTCATCTCTTTTTCATTCCCCCTCTTCTTTTTCACCTCTCTTTTCATCTTCGTCTTCGTTTTCTTTTTCTTGATCCTCTTTTCCTACTCCTCCTCCTCCTTCTCTTCTTTGCATTCCTTCAAACCTGGCACTTCCATTCTTGTTCGTTCTCTCCTCTTCTACTTTTATTCTCTCTCTATTCTTCTCTCACCTCTCACTTTCGTCTTCATTTATTTTCTCCATTCAATTTTCTGTCTTTTTTCATTCACCTCCTTTTCCCCTTCCCTTCTTCTCCTTCTTCTCTTCTTTGCATTTCTCCAAACCTGGCACTTCCATTCTTGTTCGTTCTCTCCTCTTCTACTTTTATTCTCTCTCTATTCTTCTCTCACCTCTCACTTTCGTCTTCATTTATTTTCTCCATTCAATTTTCTGTCTTTTTTCATTCACCTCCTTTTCCCCTTCCCTTCTTCTCCTATTCCTCCTTCAGTCACACTGAGCAATTTCCCCGGATAAACGAGGTCAAACCGCTCCTCAAAAAGGTCTTTTAATGGCTCCCCAGAAATTTTTCAACAATTTTTTCTCTGCAGTCCACTGGGCGACCAGACGTCGCGAAATAAAAATAAATTATTACGCCGGTCGCAACGAAAAAAAAAAACGCTTCTAATGTGGACTCAGGAGAGAGAGAGAGAGATAAGTATAGGAGGAGTGAGTTAGAAAGAGTGAGAAGGAGAGCAAATAAGTATGAGAGAGAAAAGTCATGGGAGATGGGGTTTAAAATAAGTGTGAATGTGAATGCTATGAAGGTGATTCCGCACTCAAATAAAATGGGAAAAGAAAAAATAGGAGGAGAAAAAAGGAGAAGAAGAAGATGACCACCTCACGCTCATTCTATTATCATTTATCCATCACTCTTATTCTTCTTTGTATCAATTCTCCTCTAATCCCTTCTATACTGCGTTTTGTACTTGCTCGAACAATCTGTTCCCCCTCTACATGTCCTATTTCCTACTTTGTTCTCAATTCTCTTTTATAATGTAATTCTATTTCGACCCTTCATTCCTTCACACTAGCACAAGCCACGATTAGACCAATGTTTTTATTCATTCATGTTGGGCTACCTGCATGAATTTCGCTTTTCATCATCAAAGAGCGCGTTTAATCATTTGTTATCTCATCCTACTCATCCTAATCAAATTTATCCTCATCTTCTTCTTCCTCCTCCTCCTTCTTTCCCTCCTCCTCCTCCTTCTTTCCCCTCTCCTTTTTCATCTCCACCTCATTATCAATTCTTCCCTCTTTCTTCTCCTTCTCATCCTTCTCCTCTTTCACATTCTCATTCTCTAATCCTCATCCTTCTCTTCCACCATCTTCTTCTCCACGTTTCCCACTCATCTTCCTATTCTTCCTCCTACTCCTTTTCAGCCTCTACTCCTCCTACTCCTCTTGAGAGTTAAGTATAAGAGAGGGCCGACTGCGCCCTAACTTCGCCCTCTCAGGTAAAAATAAAGGCAGTCATTCAATTCAATTCAATTCAATTCGATTCTGGCATCTTCTCCACCTCCTCCTCCGCCTCCGCCCCTTTCTCCCCCTCCTCATCATCCACTTCCTCCCTCAATTCCTTCTTCTCCCGCTTTTCCTCCTTCTCTTCAACCAGCTCCTACTTCCCTGCTCCCCTTTTCTCATACAATCCTCTTTTTCTTTGCTTCTCCTCCCCCTTCTTCTTCTCTACATTCTCCTCCTACTCCTCCTCATACATCTCCACTCTTCCCCAATCCCTTCCATTCCTCTTCTCTCCCTTCTTCCTTTCCTCGGCTCGCCTTTCCCCTCCTGATTTCCCGTTCCTATCACAATTCTCTCCCATTACCCCTCATTTGGAACCATGACCGTGGCATTACATTTTTGCCCCACCTTTAAACATTACACACTGATGTGAAAAAGCTCATTATATCATTTTTTTCACTCCCTGAAAGTATTCAAGCTCAATTAATGAATACATTCAACGGTTGCACTAAGGACATTCATTATAATTATTGAAAGGGATCCTGCTGCTATTCATAACCACGTCAAAGCTACAAAAACATGTTACAAGCTTTGTATTTCAGGATTATCATCATATCCTTTCTAGCATTGGGGTATCACTTTAATACTTTCACTTTAATACTTCTCTTGGTATAGGCCTACTCAGGCCGTTCGCCCACGGAGCAACTGCTATCTGATTTCAGTCAGCAACCCAGTGTTGCCAGATAACATTATTTGGCTGTTTTTCGAGTAATCGAGTGATCTAAACTTAGATTAATGATGATGAGGGCTTTTGTGTAGGATAAAACATTTTCCATCAAATTTGTTTCAATTCAAATAACGAACAACTGGAGAACTGCTTTAGGCTAGGCGTACACCGGTTAGTCAAGACAAGACAAGATTAGTCACAATTCTTCACATAGTTGCTTATGAAGCAACACACACCAATGCAATGACTAAACGGTGTGTGCTGCTTCATAAGCAGCTATGTGAATTACTGTTACTAAACGTGACTAATGTTGTCTTGTCTTGTCTTGACTAACCGGTGTACGCCTAGCCTTAAATTATTAATGTCAGTCGCTCGCTCGCTTTGTCCTACAGAATCAATCTTTCAAAGGTAAATAGGACCAAGCTGTCACACATTGTCATAAATTATTGGAATACATTTTTTATTCAATGAATATTATGGCTCCTATTCTTAATTATTCATGGTTTAAGACAATCCTATATTTTCATATAAATATATTCTATATAATTATAACCAAAATGACACTCATTGATCCCCCCTCCACCACTTTGTGCTAATGAATCTTAATTATTGAGAGGCTTTGTCAATTTCACCCCCGTCCCCCACCCCAACCAGTTTTCCGGCATTTTCTCCATCCGAGAAAGCCTTTGACACCAGCGATGGAGAATTTTTCTCAAAGAAAAGAGATTCTCTCGAAATATTAATTAATTAAGGCTGAGGTATCTCTGATCAATTATAGATTATTTCACTACTGTCTTCCAGAATCACTTTGATGCTGGCATTCCTTTCACTATCTTCTTCTTATTCATTTTTCCTCCTCTTTATCTTCTTCTCTTACTTCTTCCTCTGTTCCCTTTTCTCTCTCTTTCCCTCTTCTTCTCTTCATTAGTTTGGTAGTTTGGAAGCAGCACAAGTAGTGATCGCCGTTTCTTCTTTTTTCTTTTTGCGTAACTCGGACTTTGGAAAAATGTTTTCGAGTTTTAAAAAAATTCCTCAGGTCTAATGAAACGTTTTTTATTGCATTTATTGATGGTCGAATGAAAGTTGCTATGGGGTTTTAATTAGGTTCTTCAAGATAGTTAGGATCTGATGAAGCAATGACATTTTCTACTTTTATACAACTCTAAATGTTTTTGTAAGTAAAAGTGTTTCATTCCAATAAAATGTTTGTTGCTTTTTCAACATAATTTGTGTCTAGATCAATCCTAAGGCTAGGCGTACACCGGTTAGTCAGGATAAGACAAGAAAAGACGAAATCAGTCACGTTTAGTCACAGTACTTCACATAGGTGCTTATGAAGCAACACACACCGATTAGTCATTGCATCGGTGTGTGCTGCTTCATAAACAGCTATGTGAATTACTGTGACTAAACGTGACTAATCTCGTCTTGTCTTGTCTTGGCTAACCGGTGTACGCCGAGCCTAATACTTTTTAGAGGTGATAAACCACTCTTCTTGAGTACGATATGAAAAACAAGTTTTGATGCTGTGTTATCTTTCCATAATTGGGAAAACTTGTTGGAATTGTGAAATTCCACTTAATATTAAATTGCATTTTGACAATTTGCTTTCGCCAGTATATCATTATAAGCTTTCAACACAATACTAATGCCCGGTTTTTTAGTCGTTCAATAAACTTATTGGATCAATAACTTTTTTTGCATTTTAAAACACACGCTTATTGATTCAATAGTGCTATTGGATCCATAAACTGTCTATTGAGCGACTGAAAAACCGAGCATAAGAGTAGAGACACGATTTTTAATATGAGAAAAGTTATTTCTGATGTTGTTTCTCTCAAAATAAATTTGAAAAATGAGGGAATGGGTTCATGTTTGCCTGTAATATCATATCACAATTTCAAAATTTGGCAAAAGTATGGCGGAGGCGGAAATAAAAAGTGTTCCAATAAAATGTAATGTTATACAGTCTCTGTGATAAAAAGTATAGTTATTCAGTATAGTTAGTATAGTGTGGTATATACATACAGTATTAGTATACTGTAGTATACAAAGTATAGTTACTATAGCACAAAGATTCCATTTTTCTAATAGTTCTTCTTTCATTCTATTATTTGTTAAATCAAAAATTAAACTTGTTAATAGTTTACAACTAGTATAGAACTAGACTATTCTATTTACAACTAAATAGAAACAATTATTCCACAGTTCCATGAAGGGCAATTACCAAGATTCCATCCATGCAAGGCCCCAACTATGACCTTCTATCTAACATAGGCCTTCTATGATAAGCCTTCTACTTTGTTGTATATATCCACTGCAGTATACAGATATAGCTATATTCGGAATAGTCGTTATAATACTGCATGGCCGGTCAAGCGTCGGCGGACAGAGACTCGCCCCGACCCTTTGTACTATGGAAATGAGAATTGTTTCGAGTTGAGAGGGCGGGGGCGGATTTTTTAAAAAGGGAAACTGCAGGGGGCAGGAGCGGGTCGGGGTCTAAAGTGACGTCAAATTTGGATGGGCAAAAGTGGAAATTTGGGTTATTGTAGTTGGGTGAGTGGCTGGAGGGGGTAAGGGGGGTTTTGAAATCGATTTTGTGTTGAAGGTCCGTTGGCACCCTCACTCACCCTCTCTCTCTCTCTGTATCTCTATCTCTCTCTGCTTTCTGCTCACTGACTGGCAACGCGCTTCTGTTCTGTGTTTAAAACAAAGTTTCGTAGTTGATAATGGAACACTGATAGAAGAGAAAGTGTTAGAAAGAGGAAGAGAGAGAGAAAGTGAGAGGAATTGAGAAAGAGTGAGAGGGAAAGAACGGTAAAGAGAGTGTGTAGGTGTGAGAGTTGATAGATTATGAAAGAAAGAGTGAGATAATATGAGTTGAGGGAGACGAGGTTGTGAGAAAGTGAGTGGGGGGAAAGAAAAAAAGAGGGGGTGAGGGTGAGAGAGAGGGAGAGAGAGAGAGAATAAGAGAGTTATGAGACTAAGAGAGAGTAGACTGGAGGCAGATAGTGGAGAATGAAAAAGAAAGTGGTTTTGTGAAAGGCTTCGAAAGTCATCATTCACCTTTATAAGTAAGAAGGTTGAAGGTTTAACTAATCTTGTTTTCAATTTAGAATAGACATTATGAATATTGAAAGGATTATTTTGTTGGTTTTCTGAGGAGCAAGAAATTATTATCTCATTTCATGTGGATGAAGATTTGAAATTATTGTCCCAGAAACTGGGCATTAATGTAGCATCAACTAATGCCACATCAGCTCATGAACGATTTTCCTAGAAACCGGGGATTAATAACGTCTGTCAATGTTTAAAAGAAACATTAACCTTTGAATTTTAACCTTTATGAGGCTTATAGCCTTTTGTTAAAACTAATACAGACTATAAAACTAGTTGTCACTTGGCCTGGTGCTCAAGAACCACTCACTAGAACTGTTATTATCAGAAAACGACTGATCATCTGAAATTCTAACATTGAATCGAATGGTCAGCTGTTCGACTTTGGACTTTCTGACAAAAAAAAACTAGTTTTATAGTGCGATTCACGTCAAGAAGTCAGCATTGCTAAAATGGGATTTTGCTATCCTTGTTCAGCACGAAACAGTTGCTGATGTCCTATCGCACTGTGCATAGTTGCCGCACTGTGCATTGTTGTCGCACAGTACGGCCATTCCTAATAAACAGGTTTGGTGCAGTTTTCTCTTTCTCTCTCAATGAAACTTGGCATCAATGCTCCTCATATAAACAATACTGACTTCTTGACGTGAATCGGACTATAGCAGGATCAATTTAACTTGTCAGAAAACAGCTGTTTCGAAAATCAATATCGCAATACTCAACCTACAATTAATGCTGAATCTCGCAGATTATTGAAAAGGTCTTTTAAAAAGGTATTCTTTAAAAATGTCTTTCAAAGACTATAAAGGTCTGTAAGACTATTAAGCCTTTGGATTATTGTGTCAAAATCACTGTTTACTTATTGCCGAAAAAGCTGTTTTCTGACAATTTAAATTAATCCTGCTATAGTTGTTCTTGAGCAACTGGCCAAGTGACAACTAGTTTTATTCGAACTGTAGATTGAACCCTGTACTGATTACCAACATAATACCCGTAATAGGAATTTTATTTTATTTGATTTCTTACCCAATCCACCACTGCACAGCATTTGAGAGAACGTTTTATGCTGAGAGAATGCTATAAGATATTTTAATGAACTTTCAGGTGCAGTTGAATTTCAAGAAACCAACGAATTATTTGAACTAACAATACTGAAAATTATTATTGAAAAAACAAATTACTGAGTTGTCATATTCGAGTTTCAATCATGTTCAACAAACTGGAAGGGGAAACAAAGTAATTGAAAAAAGCAATATACTCAGTTGTCAAACTTTTAATTATGATAACCAACGACAGGAATTTGCCCGAAATAGTGATGTTAACACTTTACATCTACCATTACAATTTAGAATACATTTTTCGATGAAGACTCACATTATTCTGTTTCAAGTAATTGATTTCACGTGTAGTCAAGTCTAGCGTGACCTCATTGATAACCTGAAAAAAAGATTCTCGGGGGATCCACGAGTTTCCCCGCCTAAAACAGTAGAATGTCACGCGAAAATAATCTCTACATCAATTTTCCATCGGCTTAATTGCAACACGCTTGATTAATAAAGGGTGCCATAAAGGAAGCTGGTTGCAATCGCTTGCTGTGAACATTCTCACTTGATACAGTACTACTCAATATGGAGAGCTGATTTAATGTAAGCACTCTTGTAAAGCAAACTTTGTTTGGAGGAGGAGCTGGAAGATCTGGAGGAGGAGGAGGAGAAGGGGGAGGAGAAGGAGAAGGAGGAGGAGACGGAGGAGGAGAATGAGGAGGAGTGGTAAGAGGAAGAGGAGGAATAGAATAGAATAGAATAGAATGACTTCTTTATTTTACTGACGTGGCGAAGTTTGGACAATGATGTCCACTCTACCACATTTAGAAGGATGAGAAGGTGGAGTAGGCGTAGGAGAAGGCGTAGGAGAAGAAGGAAGAGAAGGAGGAGGAGAAGGAGTAGGAGAAGAAGGAAGAGAAGGATAATAAAAGGAGTGGAGGGGAAGGAGATGAGCAGGACGATGAGGAGGAGGAGAAGAAGGAAGAGAAAGAACAGGAGGAAAAGAATGAGAAGGAGGAGAAGAAGGAAGAGGAGGTAGAGAAGGAAAAGGAAAGGAGAGCAGGAGAAGCAGTAGGAGGAGGAAAAAGAGAGGAGGAAGTAGAACAAGAAAAAGTTAAGTACTGTATATGAAAAATATTAAGGACAATAGAATGTGTGAGGACAGAAAGAAACAAGCAAAATTAAAAAGTATGAAATAACTGGAAGGAAATAATACTGTAGAGGTGAAAACAACAAAAATCGAACATTTCCTTTTATTAACATCGTGTTGACATCAGGATTTCTGCAATAATATGGAGGGCGTAGGATGATTGTTTTCAAGCATATCTCATTTTTTTCTCTCGTCCTATGACTGTTCTATTCCGATGTTTTGTGTTGTGTTTTATTAATTCCAGGTACTGCACTGGCAGCACAGCTCCGGAACTGATAAATTATTCCGACACGATAGCTGCTTCAAAACCTCCCCCCCCCCCACCCCCACCACACCACAGACCTAGTTGATTCCCTGGAGTAATTTTGCTGACGGTGAAAAAATTAGATGTCGACTAGCGGTGATGTCACACAATACTCTACATTTTATTACTCATTGTCTACCAAACTCTTCTTTCTCTTTCTCTATTTCTCCCCAACACTCTTTCTCCTTGTGTATCTCTATCTCTCACACAATCTCTCTTTCACACTTCCCAGTCAATCTCGTACAATCTCTCTCTATCTGTTCTCTCTCTCTAAATGTTCGCCCTCCCAGGTTAAAATAAAGGCAGTCATTCTATCTTTCACACCCTCTTGCTCTTTCTCACTCACTCTCACTCTTTTCTTTAACCCTCTCATTTTTCTCTCTTTCTCATTCTGTTTCCTCTCTCACTCACCCTCACTCACTCTTTCCTTTCTCTCTCTCACTCTCATTTCCCAACTTCGCCCTCCCAGGTTAAAATAAAGGCAGTCATTCAATTCAATTTCTTTCGCTATCTCTCTTACTCTTCTTTATTTCTCTCTCTCTTCTACTCTTCTTTATTTCTCTCTCTCTCATTCACTCTTCTTTACTTCTCTCTTTATCTTTCTTTCACGCTCTCTCTCTCCCTTTCTTTCTCTCGCACATTCAAATTGTACACTATTGTTCTTTTCCACGCACCTGTGGGACATTTTCAGTCTGTATTATTATTATTTTTTTGTTTTTTTTCCGTTCTCTTTATTTGTTATTTTATGAAGTGCGGTAAAACGATTGGATGTTGTTGTTGTTTTACAAGAACAACGGTTGATCAGAATGTAGATCCGTATTTATTAACGTTACTTACTTGAAAGCATGTTATTTTCTAAAGAGTGTTAAACTTACTTAAATAAGTGAAGGTTCATAGCCTCAAATAATAGTTTGAAAGTAGAAATTCATGATAATGACAACTTATACTTAACTAGAAGAGAAAGTTGAAGCAGGAGGAAGAGGAGAAAAAGAAGAAGTAGAAGAGTAAGAAGAGGAGAAAGAGGGAGAAGAAAAAGAAGAAGAAGAAGGAGAAGAGGAATTGGTGGTTGAGGAGGAGGAGGAGGATTAGGAGGAGAAGGAGGAAGATGAAAAAGAAGAAGAATAAGACGAAGAAGAAAAAAGAAGAGACGCATCATGATGATGGTGATAATGATTATTTTATTTTTAAAATAATTATGATTATAATGACTACGGGGAATGCGGAACAAAAGAGAAATCACAAAGAACACAACAAAAAAATTAGATGGAGCGAAAAAGTGAGAGAATGCAGTGTGAAAAGAGAATGAATCAGTTGGAAAGAAGAGCGCTGGAAAGAAATGATATTGAGCTAGAAATAAATGAGACTCATTGTGTTCAACACAATGCCCAGAATTAGTTGTCGAAAAAAGCAATTCAGTGCTCTTAAATTGCCGCGTACGCCAGCCCAGGTATTCCAGATGAATCTTTGACCCCTTCTTCTGTAGTCTATGAGCTGAATTTTGAGGAGCGAAATGAATTGTGGCATAAAAAGGAGAAAAAATGGTAGAAAATTAATTGGGGAGTAGGAAAATAATAATAGCGTTGGAAGTCAGGCTAGGCGTACACCGGTTAGTCAAGACGAGATTAGTCACGTTTAGTCACAGTACTTCACATAGTTGCTTATGAAGCAACACACACCGATTAGTCATTGACATCAGTGTGTGCTGCTTCATAAGCAATTATGCGAATTACTGTGACTCAACGTGACTAATGACGTCTTGTCTTGTCTTGACTAACCGGTGCACGCCTAGCCTAAGTAAATATTATTTCCCTTCAAACACTTTGAAATAACAACGACCAACTGTTGTGGAAGTGAACTAATCTTCACAAACAAAAGTTGATTCTCTTTAGCTCATCTAGGCTGCCTAAAATTGTGTATCATATGCTGAATCCGGTCAAAATGTGATAATTCTATCCCTGAAGATTCAAATGATAGATTAATATTGTATTAAATTAGGACATAAAACAAATAATGTCCAATAATGTAAGTAAAAGCATAAATTATTTTCAGTAGAACACAAGTCGTTACTTTAACAGAACAAATAACAGCTTGATTCAAATAACGTGAATCAGATAATTATTTAAATGATAGATTACTATTGTATTAAATTAGGACATAAAACAAATAATGTCCAATAATGTAAGTAGAAGCATTAATTATTTTCAGCGAAATACAACTCGTTACTTTAACAGAACAGATTATAATAGCTTGATTCAAATAACGTAAATCAGATTGAGTGATTCGAATTTTAAGAATGGCCGAAAAAGCTGAAACTAAATCACTGAGAAAAGTGGGAGTGGCAATGCTAATGACGTAGAACGCCTACGTCAAAAATTCAAAGAGCCGTCTGATTGGCCAATCAGCTGTACAGCCGCCATTTCACAATTTCGACCAATCGGAAGCTAGCAGCTCTTAAACGTCTCATGGACTGTCATAAAGTCTTCGTACAGCGGGCTCTAGAGTGGCTAAAATCTTAAAATGGCGACTGTTCAACCCATTGGCCAATAAAAAGGTTAGTTGAAATTTGGGGCGTGTCTCACTACAACAGCAACATTATTATCACTATCAAAATTATTATTATTATTCTTATCACTACTACATCATCGTCATTCCGTCCTTCTTTACTACTATTACGTACTTTCGGCTTTCGAGTACTACGAATTCACATTTACTAAATAACTAAAAGTATTTGGTACTTTTTATAAGTGCATTATAATAATTCGAGGTCATACCAGTATCAGTTGAATTCAAAACAGAGAATTTATGTAACAAATATGTATGCAAATTCCTACTAGAATAGATTGACGCTAAATTCCTTATCAATGCTTTCAGTTTAATCATTTTTATTAAATCAATAATAATTTCCAGTTTACCGAGAACAAAATTAGCACAACAAATCACGTGATGTATCATTTTTGTATCCATTTTTTTTTTTGCTAGGGATTATGCTCACAAAAGATCTAAGCTTGTGCGTGGATAATGGGAAGGATGATGATGAGAGATGAATGGACCTAGAGCTTTAGGTAGGTTCTGAACCCACCTAAAGGACTAAGAATGAGAATAAGAATAGGACTAGGACTAGGACCAGGACTAGGACTAGGACTAGGACTAAGACTAAGAATAAGAATACTAGTCCTAGTCATAGTCCTAGTCTTATTCTTAGTCCTAGTCCTAGTCCTACTACTCTATTACTTGTGTAAACTTTGTACTGTTGAACTTGATTTGTTTATACTTCATACTGATTATTTCGTACTATATTCTTCGAATTTGTACTATCCATGTAGTCTAAATCGGAATTTTTTGCTAATAAAAATATCAAATCAAATTTCAATATGATTATCTGTGTTGACGCTATAACCGAGGCCGTTAAACGACGATCTACAGTATTAACAATTCTGTTTTCGAGTGAGTTAGCGTAGGCCTACCATCTGAAGCGATGTGAGTAAGCAAGCAAGCATCATTTTGTAAACGGAAAGCAGGGGTGCATACATTATATAGAGACTACTCCTTGCGATCCGTGATCCTTGAGTAGGTTGGTCCTTAAGGACAAGCTTCAAGGACGAAATAAGAGGACCTGAATAAGGAAGCAGACGCGATGCTTTCGTGATAAACTGGAGTCGGAGGAGATGGATAGAGGGGGGAGCAGGAGACGAAAAGGAAGGGGAAGAGGAAGAGGAAGAGGAGGAAGAGAGAAGAGGAAAAGAAAAGGAAGAGGAAAAGAAGAAGAAGAGGAAGAAGAAGAAGAAGAGGAAGAAGAAGAGGAAGAGGAGAAGAAGAAGAAGGAGGAGGAGAAGGAGGAGAAGGAGAAGAAGAAGAAGAAGGAGAAGAAGAAGAAGAAGAAGAAGAAGAAGAAGAAGAAGAGAAAGAAGAAGAAGGAGAAGAAGAAGAAGAAGAAGAAGAAGAAGAGAAGAAGAAGAAGAAGAAGAAGAAGAAGAAGAAGAAGAAGGAAGAAGAAGAAGAAGAAGGGAAAGAAGAAGAAGAAGAAGAAGAAGAAGAAGAAGAAGAAGAAGATGAAGAAGGAGAAGAAGAGGACGAGGTAGAAGAAGAAGAAGAGGAGAAGAAGAAGAAGAAGAAGAATAAGAAGAAGAAGAAGAGGTAGAAGAGGAAGAAGAAGAAGAAGAAGAAGAAGAAGAGGTAGAAGAAGAAGAAGAAGAAGAAGAAGAAGAAGAAGAAGAAGAAGAAGAAGAGGAAGAAGAAGAAGAAGAAGAAGAAGAAGAAGAAGAAGAAGAAGAAGAAGAAGTAGAAGAAGAACAAGAAGAAGAACATGAACAAGAACAAGAACAAGAACAAGAACAAGAACAAGAACAAGTACAAGAACAAGAACAAGAACAAGAACAAGAACAAGAAGAAGGTGGTGATGAAGTAGAAGGAGAAGTACAATAAGACGAGAATAATAAGTAGGAGATAGAGTGAAGTACCCAGTGGCCTCTCCATCCATCCCCTAGGGAGAAACATCTTATAATAGAATGATAATGCCATACAAGGCCCATCAAAGCAGGCAGCCTGCGATAACATCAGCTAAATCTGCATTTTCATCACCCAAATAGAAGACATCGCATCAACTGGCCCCCTTCATTATAAACTGTTGTGGCTCATCACAATAATGTGAAGTGAAATTGGGACTCGAAGATGTACGATAATGCACAATTATGGCATATTAAATTGTGGTTAAATATTATTACTACTATAGAGCGTATCAGTAATCCACAAGCATTTTACAAGGGTACTTGAGGTCAACCTCGTACTTTTAACAATACTGCGTCTTCTATCCTACACTGTAAAATAATTTTTTCCCAACACTTTTTGTCTAGTACTGAAGGTTATTTGTATCAAATTAATTATTAGAAACATCCTTTATCTTATTCTTCTTCCTCCTCCTTCTCCTTCTATTAATTTTCTCCGTCTTCTTATTTTCCTTTTTCTTCTCCTCTTCCTCCACCTCCTCATTCTTCTCTTCCTTCTTTTATATCTCCATCTTCAGTTTTGTCTTTTTCTATCTCCTCCTCCTCCTTGTATTTAGGTTTACTCAAACCTATTTATATTGATCGAGTAATTATTTCTAAACAATTTTTGCGATCATTACAACACAACGTTCTAGTGAATTAGTTCTAGCGGATTTTTCTGATATGGGACATACTAAATTAAAGATCAAACAAATGTCTTATTCCTAGAAAATTCTCAAGGGTTTTCATTTCTGAAAATAAGACAGAAGAGAGGATTCAAAAGATTGTTCAAGCACACAAGAAAGGAAGAGCAAGAGAGAGTGAAAGGGAGAGAGAGAGAGTGAAGGAGAGATAGAGAGAGATGGGAAGATAGGAAGAGAGAGAGAAAAAGAGAGACAGTGAAAGACAGAGAGTGAGATAGGGAGAGTAAAGGAGATAGAGGGATATGAAGAAGAAATAGAGAAACAGAGGAAGAGAGAGAGAGTGAAGGAGGAAGAGTGAGAAAGAGAGAGTAAAGAAGAGACTGAGAGAGATAGAAAGAGAGTGGGGATGAGGAAAAGTATATAGCCTGTGGATTATGAGGTGATCAAAAATGCATGCTTCGTAGAACAGAAACAAGGACCACCATTAAGAGTCTTTCCTCTGTGGTTTTGCTGACGATGAGAGCACTTGACGAGATGAATAAAATGGCGAAGAGACGAGAAAAGGATAGGGACAAGGAAAGAAAGATGACAAAGAAAAAGGTGGAAAACTGAATGAAGGAAAGTAGAGTTGCTTTCAAGATCACTAGCATTGCCTCAAGTCATTTTTTTTGTTTTTGAATAACAAGTGGTCTCCTACTTTGTGATGGGGAATTGGAAAAAGATGATGGAAGAACCATAAGTTCAAAGTATAACTTTGGAGAAATGATGGAGAACAAAAAACATATTTTTGACGTCAAAACACCTAGCTTCACAAGCAACTACGTGAAGTACTGTGACTAAACGTGACTAATCTTGTCTTGTCTTGTTTTGACTAACCGGTGTGCGCCCAGCCTAAAACAACTGATCAGCTTTTTTGTCAAGGCAATTTTCATTGAAAATTTGATCGTTTACACACAGCTTCAGCAAGCGCTTGAAACAGAAACAGCTTCCTATGTGAAAGCATCCTAATGTATCATCCAATAACACTTGTGCCTAATAATTAATGTTCATCCAATTTGGGTAGAGTGGCCCTCTATGTATTACGTACAAGCACAAATTGAAACTGGAGTGAGGTCGATTCAGACTCACTTCACCCGCCGAGCTGGCAACAAATTAGCAAGTAATTAGTTGATCATGCATGCCCATACACACATGACTGATTACATAATGTACTCGTTACATATATAGGCCGCCTGTCTACAAATATTCATGTACTTATATACATACAGGGATGATGAAAATTTTGGAAACGGCTTAATATTATTTACTTATACGAAGATAATTTGACGGTAGGTGACAATGGATATCGTACAAAAACTGAAAATACTACTCTACTATGACTTCAAAAATCTGGTCTTGGATCCGCTATATTAAAACTAATTCCATTTTTTTAAATGGTAAGGTGGTCATGTTATACATGATTTCGATCCAGAATTTCAAGTAAAAGGAATGGTGGAACCGCACATCGATATGTCAAACCGTTTTTAAGTTATTTTAGGCTAGGCGTACACCGGTTAGTCTAGACAAGACAAGACGAGATTAGTCACGTTTAGTCACAGTACTTCACATATATGCTTATGAAGCAGCACACACTGATGCAATGACTAATCGGAGTGTGTTGCTTCATAAGCAACTATGTGAATTACTGTGACTAATGTCGTCTTGTATTGTCTTGCCTAACCGGTGTACGCCTAGCCTAAAATATTAATAAGACATATTTACATTGTCAGAGTGAGTGAAGAATATCAGAACCCCTTAATGTTTCATGATACATCGGTAATTTAATGCTAGGGGGATCCTATTCAAATCGAAAATACTACCTTCACAGAGACTTTTTCAAATTTAGACCGCCATCTTGGATTTGCCATTATTTTTCTAAGATGAGAAGAGAGACGGTGAACAGAGAAGGCAGAATAATGAAGGTGTTAAATTGCTCAACACTGAGCTGTGATTTGTATTTGCGCTGAGAAATATAGCACTCATCAGATGTCAGACGACATAACACAAACAAGGGGAGGTTGCCACGCCAGGTACAGACTAGTAATTGAAGCAGTTTATCTTCACTGAGTAGAACATATTTCAACGTGCCGCTTTCATGTTACCTGCACTCTCAATCTACATTACTCACGCCGACTATTATTCCCTGTTATGCCTTCTTACTCTTCTTCTTCTTCTTTTTCTTCCTGTTCATCTTCTAGTTCACGTGTTTTTCTTCTTGCTCTTGTTCTTATTCTCCTTCTTATTCTTCTAGTTCTTGTACTTATTCTTGTTCTTCTTCGTCTAGTTCTTGTTATTGTTGTTGTTGTTGTTGTTGTTGTTCTTCTTCTTCTTCTTCTTCTTCTTCTTCTTCTTCTTCTTCTTCTTCTTCTTCTTCTTCTTCTTCTTCTTCTTCTTCTTCTTCTTCTTCTTCTTCTTCTTCTTCTTCTTCTTCTTCTTCTTCTTCTTCTTCTTCTTCTCTCTCCTCCTCCCCCTCCTCCTCCGCCGCCTCCTCCACGTCCTCCTCCTCCTCCTCCTCTTCCTCGTCCTCCTCCTCCTCCTCCTCCTCCTCCTCCTCCTCCTCTATCCCTCTATTTTTTTCGTACTAGCCGATTATTGTTTTAACAAGCGCTTGAAACCGGCTTCCTTCGTCAAAGTTCTCTACAAACCTCTGCAATTCTACCACGAGCTTTATGCTAAGGCTAGGCGTACACCGGTTAGTCAAGACAAGACAAGACGAGATTAGACGATTGTGAGCAGCACACACCGATGAAATGACTAATCGGTGTGTGTTGCTTCATAAGCAAATATGTGAAGTACTATGACTAAATGTGTCTAATCTCGTCTTGTCTTGTCTTGACTAATCGGTGTACGCTGAGCCTAAGAGATGAAAGCCTCTCTATTGCTGAATGGAGAGACAGTGGACGCGCGTTATTTATCGCGTTATTTGCAGAGGATTGTGTGTGCACATGCACACGCAGAATGGCGTTTGCTCACGCGACCAGCGATAGAATAACGTAGCTGCTGAATCCACCTGTTGGTAAGTGTCTATTACCATGTAGCATGCAACTACGACTTGGATTCAGGTATTGTTACACTGAGCACGATAGAAGTAGTTTTCATTCACTTCAATTGGATGTCATTGAAGGTGAATAGTATACAATGTAGTGTTAACAAGAATGTTACAAGATATTGTTTAATCACAAAGTATTGTTTGCAAATTAGTTCAAAATGTTAATCATTAGCGTAAAATGGAGCTGAGAAGGGTCAGTGATCGAGAAGCATGCCTTCCAGAGAAACACAGAAACATAAAAACATAAAAAGAAACAAAAAACAGAAACATAAAATTGCAGAATTCGTAGGAATAATACACCTGTTGATCTCCAGTATTGTTTGAAGATTAGCTTGCTTAGTATAGCTCTGAATGAACTGAGATACGCAAACTACACAATGGGTGGGGTGATTAAACCTAGCATGGGCGCCCATACACGGGGGCAGGGGGGCCATGGCCCCTCTAGCTTTTAGGGGAATAAAAAAAAATAGACAAAAATATTGTTATCAAAAACAAATTTAAGAATTTTCAAATATAAACTGGGGAAAAAAAATATCGTGATTATAATATTCATTGCAGGTCAATAAAGGGTTTGGATATCTGGATCATTAGCAGCAATCTTTGTAAAATGTTTGAGTTAATTGAACGTTTTCGATGTGTAAAAAGTGTCTTGAAAAACGCTATTCTAGCTCCAATTTTCATAAATTTTTCGGAGGGGGGGCCGGACCTCTTCTTTCCTGGGGAAGGGGGTATTTCATACCCCCAAACCACCCGGAAGGGCACGTCTAGTACCCCCCTCCCCATAAATTTTTGGGCGTCCATGAAACCTAGTATTTGCTAAAACTAACTTTTTTGCAACAATTCACTAGGTTTCAGATGATTGAAAAAACCGAGAATAAAAAGTGATAGACTAAAGACGTAGAAAATAGGTGAATCAAGAATCAGAATGGAGAGTGATAGAAATCAAGAGGCAGAAGCAGAGGTGATAGAAATCAAGAATCAGAAGGAAGAGAGATAGAGCATAGAAATCAAGAGGCAGAAGCAAAGGTGATAGAAATCAACAATCAGTAGGTAGAGTAATAGAAGTATAGAACATAGAAATAAAGAGGCAAGAGCAAAAGTGATAGAAATCAATAATCAGAAGGGACATAGACATCAAGAAGCAGACGAAAAGGTGATAGAAATCAAGAAGCAAAAGCGCGAATGAGGTATGTAGGAAGGTAGGCGAGCAAACTTGACAGAATAATTTATGATCAGCAAAGAGCTGAGTCGGGTTGCCTCAGCTGGAATCTTTGCCTCAGCACTGTGAGGCAGTGTGAGTCATGTTTGGTGAGGTAACCAGTAGTGAGTTGGGACTCTGTGAGAAGTTGACAGAGCGAGTGAGTGTGTGTCTGGGTGTTCGGGGGAGGAAAAAGAGGGCGCCAGCAATGCTGTTAGGAATAGAGAATAGGAGTAGAGGCTGATAAAAACAGAGAAAAGGAGCGCAGTAATGTGTGAGATTGTGAAAGAGAGAAAGATAGAAAGAGAGAACGTGAATTAATTTGGAAATGTCATTGAAAGCGAATGAGTAAGATTGCTGACTGAGGTAGAATCTCTTTTTCTATTCCTACCTTTTACCCACCCCAAATCACACATCCTTGTTTTAAGGCATGAAACATAGTGACACTACAGAACAAGTGGTTTAGTCGTTTATATCTTTAGGTCATTCTGATAAGGCTTTATAAAGATGGCGTAGATGCACCAAGCCACCATTTTGGAACCAGTTTCATACATGTAACCCAGCTTTAACCCCTGAACTGATCTTGGAAATTTGAGCAGTACTAACACACCTTAGGCTAGGCGTACACCAGTTAGTCAAGACAAGACAAGACGACATTAGACACGTTTAGTCACAGTAATTCACATAGCTGCTTATGAAGCAGCACACACCGATGCAATGAGTAATCGCTGTGTGTTGCTTTATAAGCAACTATATGAAGTACTGTGACTAATGTCGTCTTGTATTGTCTTGACTAACCGGTGTACACCTAGTTTTTAGGTTAGTCAAGAAGACAAGACAAGATTGGTCACGTTTAGTCACAGTAATTCACACAGCTGCTTATGAAGCAGCACACACCGATGCAATGTCTAATCGGTGTGTGTTGCTTCATAAGCAACTATGTGAAGTACTGTGACTAAACGTGACCAATCTTGTCTTGTCTTGTCTTGACTAACCGGTGTACGCCTAGCCTTATATGGGCCTAAGTCAAGACCCATAAAAAGCAGCCCTAAAGTTACATAATACAGTACTATCGAATTAAAATATCCAAGTTTCAACATACGATTAGTGTTTTTTTTCGTGATAGTACTCGATACATCGATTTTTATAACTTCGATATTTTTAATCGATGGTATCGTAGCCCATATAAAAGACTGGGACCCCAGTCTATACAGAGGCTGGTGCCCTAGTCCTTATCCATTGAATCATATCTTTACACCATTAGCAAATAGGATATGGAGGAAGTCCGTTTAATACATCGTTAAAAAGACAATCTTAGAGCACTTGCTTAGAGTAATGTGAGATTAAGACTGTGTAAGACACATTCAAGGCATTAGTGTAGAAGTAACAGCGTCTTAAGGGGGTTTAAATGCCCCTTGAAAATGTTTTAGGCGTGATGAACAGCTACTAAGAATGCCTAAAGAAGGGGAGAGGCTAGAAGTCCTCTAATTTCTCATTCCTCTTTCTAGTATTCACTATTCTCTTCACTCCTATCCATTTATCCGTGTTTATTACTGTTAATTCTTTCTCCTTATCATCAATATCGTTATAGTTGGTTATTGTCTACTATTATAGGTCGTGTTTTTAACATGACATCTGTTAGAAGGAGGAGAAGAAGAAGAAGAAGAAGAAGAGAAGAAGAAGAAGAAGAAGAAGAAGAAGAAGAAGAAGAAGAGGAGAAGAAGAGGAAGAATGATAAGTGTAGGATGAAGTGAGAAAAAGTAAGAGAGGTGGAGAGTGAAAAGAGTAGGAGATAAGAAGAACATAAAGAAGAAGTAAATGTGGAAGGAAGCGAAATGGAAGGAAGAGAATAAGAAAGAGAATGGCTGAGAATATGATTTGATAAAAGAAAAAGTGAAGAGAAGACGGAATTAATAATAATGATGAAAATCTAAAACTTGGCTTCTTAATTATCAATTAGTTGGCTGAATCGTTCTCTCTGAATCCATCCTCTCCATATAGTGGAGAAAATCGGGGAAAGAAAAGGCGGAGGAAAGAGAAACAAAGTTATGGAAGTGGGAGAAAAGAAGAGAGGAAAAAAGAGTAGGAGGAGGAGGAGAAAAAAAAGAGGAGGAGGAGGAGGAGGAGGAGGAGGACGAGGAGGAGTAGGAGGCATGAGAAGGAGGAGGAGGGGAGGAGGAGGAGGAGGTGATAAGAAAACAAGGTTGAGTTGGAGACCACCGTATTTTATGAGGCTATTTCGGCAATGTATCTTCCTATACTGGCAAATGAAACTGAACCAGCCTGCTTTACCGAGCCAAAGACATCATTCCCGATTGGCCGCCCAATTTTATTACACAATAAAATCAACGTTCACTATTATTCGCTGGAGTAAAGAATAATGTCTCTGTTTAGAGGTAATAAACATAACTGTTGTAGGAAATATCGTTCTAGACTGTAGAGTGTTGTCAATTTCATACAATTATTATTGACTGCATAAAACGATTCTAGCTATTGCTGTCAATAACCTTTCTCTTTCTTGAATTTTTCGAATTTGAAATAAAGAGTGCTATTGGATCTCTATCTCTATCATTCTCAACTCGTCGTATTGGAAGACTCATACCCGGTTTTACAGTCGTTCAATAAACTTATTGAATCAATAACTTTTTTTGCATTTGAAAACACATGATTATTGATTCAATAGTGCAATTGGATCCATAAACTGTCTATTGAGCGACTGAAAAACCGGGCATTAATCTATTTTTAGTGAATAAATATCAGGCCTCGGTATTAACTGAGTATTGACTCGTAATTACTAGTAACTCGTAGTAGCTGAGTAATTAATTCGTTGAATTGAAAGTATTAATAGATTATTAGTGAATAAATATCTGGACTCAGGACATAAAGCTGTTATACTGTATCAGACATCCTTTTAACTATCATAATGTAGGATGTAAGTCAATAATTTTGTAATCTACGTGGATAATAATTTAATCCAGATAATTTAAAAAAGTAAATAACTTTATATAATCTCTCCATCTCTATCTTTTGGTCTTTGTCTCTCTCCTCAATATATTTTTTCGTTGAGATTGATAATTCAGCACTTTTGAGAAGCATCAACCATCACGTCAATCGCCCAGGGTCCAAACGGGCAACCGGCAATAATTTACAATTCAAATGGCAACACAGCGGCATAAGGAAAAAGAAAGCTGGTAGATGAAGAAAAAGCAAAAGAAGAAGATGCAATGGTAGGGGGAGGAAAGAGAGGGAAGGAGAAGAAGAGAGTGGGGAGAAATAAGAGGGGAAGAAGATAGGAAGGAGAGAAGAAAAGACGAAGAAGAGGGAAGAAGAGGGGAAGGGGAAGGAGAAGGGAAGAAGAAGGAGAAGATTAAGAAGAACAAGAAGGAGAAGAAGAAGAAGAAGAAGGAAAAGAAGAAGAAGTAGTGTAGTTTTAGTAGAAGTGGAAAAATGACGTCAAAGAAGACGTCATAAAACGAGGTTAAAAAGGAGACACCAAGATAATAAAGATGAAGAAAAAGGAAGCGAATAAGAATAAGTAGGATAGGCACGAGCGAATACACTTCCCGAATACACAATATATAAATGTGCTGTCGCTGTAAGCTCAACCCCCCCCCCCCCCCCCCTCCTTCAACCTCACCACCGATCCAACCTTAACCTTTTGACACCACTTACATCGCGAGAATGATAGAGAGAGAGAGACAGGGAGAGGGATGGATAGAGAATGAGAGAGACAAATTGAGAAGGATGGAGAGCTGAGGACAGAATTGAGATTGAGTTACCCGCGATTTATATTCAGGACACGTTTGTTGCAGAGTTAGTGCCAGAGCAGAGTGTAGTTCGATTTGTCACGTGTCGACTATCGAAACGTTATCGATTATCTCGATACATTGGTATCGATAGCTGCTAATTCATCCTGTGTGTGATGGGATGATAATTGCATAGTTGTACGTGTCTCATCATCGAAACACCCTAACTACTAGTTTTAAAGGTAATATTTCTAAGGGCCGGTTCATGAGCTCGAGATTTAGCTAAGTCCTAGACTAAAACGGGTGGCCACCGTAGCATCGACAAACGTTAGCCTTGACACTATGTGCTAAGGGCTCTCTATGCTGCTAACCCACTAACCTTTCGAGACAAACGTTTGTCGATGCTATGGTAGCCACCCGTTTTAGTCTAGGACTTGGCTAAACCCCGAGCTCATGAACCGGCCCTAAGAGTTTGAAGTACGAAAACGCTGTTTTTTCAGGGTATAAGAAGTGACATTGTCGAAATGGTTACAGTTATTATCAAGTAGCATTAATTCTTATCAAATGATTAGGCGAGCTGGCGTGGCTCAGTTGGCTGTAGCGTTACACCTTCAGTCTGCTATCGCTTCACCGGTCTCGGGTTCAATTCCCGTTCCGTCTGGCACTATTCATCGTTTGATACTCCACCTCATTAGGCTACCCATGCACAAGTTAAACATTTATGTGAGCATCATCCGCAACCAAAAAAATATATATATTTCTGACACAGTGGTGAGATGTTATGGTATCTACACATATAAAGACTCTAGCACAATGATGCTGGAACATGTTTTTCTTCTTATTCAATTAACAAGTGACATTTAACTCCATCTCAGTGTATTCATTATAATTTATTGATGCAATTTTTTCAAATTAGTTGACTGGTACCGAAAAGCTGACAGTGAACCGATTCTATAAGAATTATTCGAATAATATTTATAATGTTAAAAAGTTATATAAGATTACATAATACAGTACTCTACTAATTTTAATACAATTCTCAGAAAATCGTCTTCTTCTTCTTCTTCTTCTTCTTCTTCTTCTTCTTCTTCTTCTTCTTCTTCTTCTTCTTCTTCTTCTAATTCTTCACATCACCATCATCATCTTCTTCCACTTCATCTCCTTTTCCTCATTCTTTTCTTCTTCTTCTTTCTCCTTTTCTCAATCCACTTCTTCTTCTTCCTCTTCTTCTTTTCTTCTTCTCCTTTTCTCTTCTCCTCCTCCTCCTTCTCCTCATCCTCCTCATTCTCCTCCTCCTCCTCCTTCTCCTCATCCTCCTCATTCTCCTCCTCCTCCTTCTACTCCTCCTCCTCCTCCCTCCTCCTCCACCTCCTCCTCCTCCTCCTCTTCTTCTTCCTGCATCTTTTTCTTCCTTAATCTTTTTCTCCTCTTTATTTCTCCTCCTACTTTGTCTTTTCCCCATTTTATTCGAGTGCAGCATCACCTGCCTAGCATGCACTTTATCACATGAAGGTGAAGCGCCAATCTCAATCAATCACTAACATTCACTCTACTTCCTTACCTCCATCTCTTTCTCACTCTCTCTCTCTCTCCTTCTATCTCTTCCCTCTCACTCCTTCTCATTCCTTCTCTACCCTTCCTCTACCTTATTGTTTGAGTGAAAAATTCTTCGTCAACCACTCTTCAAAATTCCATACCTTATTCCAATACTTTATTTCTTTTTCTTCATGGTTTCATTTTCTCCTTCTTATTTATTCTTCTTCTACCTTCAAAATAAGGCTCTTTAAAGACTGGGTAGTGGGTACGCTTTAACCAGCTTCAACCACTAAAATGATCTTTTAAAAATTCTATCAGGACGCACTCACCTAATTAAGACTACTGTATTTCATGCACAGCTGTCTGAATTCTGACCCAAAATGGTGGACGATGTGTATACCTATATTAGGCTAGGCGTACACCGGTTAGCCAAGACAAGACAAGACGTAATTAGTCACGTTCAGTCACAGTAATTCACATAGCTGCTTATGAAGCAGCACACACTGATGCAATGACTAATCGGTGTGTGTTGCTTCATAAGCAACTATATGAATTACTGTGACTAAACGTGACTAATCTTGTCTTGTATTGTCTTGACTAACCGGTGTACGCCTAGACCTAGTGTTTATAGAGCCTCACTTCAAAATCATCGTTTTCAAATCTCTATCAAGTCCATTACACTTGATTACCGATAAATCGCTATCTCACATTATTACTTTACAATGCTTATTAGCAAAAACTCATTTTAATGAAAAAATGCTAGTCCAAAAACGAGATATGAAAGAAATCTTGTGAAAGAAAAATGGTGAGATACTGGCAACCTAGGAACATAATTATACAGACATTATCTATGAAAATATATATATATATTTTTTTTTGCTTCAATTGAATACCTTGGTGGGACTGGAGAGATAGAGTCACTATTTTTTTTATACAATTTGTCTTTTTCAATTACATGAACTCATGAAGATGCTACCCCGTGGCGAAGCGTGGTATACTTGACCGGTCATCGCCGGGTATATGTCCTATAGGAAATATACCCGGCGATGACCGGTTAAGTATACCACGCTTCGCCACGGATACTACCTTTAATAACTTCAATAAATAACTCAACTTCAATCGAATAACATTAATAAATTTCAACAGATTAGCTAAATTTGATAAATTAACTGATTATTCAAATAAATTGAATAAATTCACTCACCTGTTTCCGGTGTAGCACCAGTGGACAGTTGAATCAGCTGTATGAGGAGGAAAACTATCATGTCGGAAAACTCAAGATGACGGTAAGAATTTCTCAAATATTCACACTTTTCACTCACTGAGAAAAATTATTTCCACTGTTAGTAGCCATTGCACTGCGGCCAGCGTAATGTAACGGTAAAACAACGAAGCACTATTTTTTTGTGATTTTTGACACACCCTGTACAAAGAACCCCACTTGTCAATTTTTGTACTATCTAGTAACTCGCGAGAAACACAGAAATGATTGACAGAGCTTTGCATATTACTTTAGAATAATTTTGTTTTCGAATATTGTTGAGAAATAAAACACTGTTAAACTGTTGAACACTAGATGAAGTTTAGGCCTGTGTTGTAATGTATGAGCTTCTCAGGGAAACTGATCCAGGTCAGACTGCACATCTGTAACAAAAGAAAAAATACATTATTGAAAAAAATCGAGATGAATATTGAAGATTTTGTTAAGGTTTTGTTTAGGATTTTGTAAGGTATTATTCTATCATCGCTTCACATCTTCAGTGTATAATTTTTTTTCTCATCTACGAACGTGTTATAACGCAATCACTACAGTTCCATAATTGGAATCGAAACAGTAGCTCTTTCGAAATGGAATTTTAAACTTGTATCGTAATGACGACTCTATGAAACGGATGCTATATTATGAGATGTTCCTTGTTCAATCTGATCAAGTTTTAAAACACTGGAGCGAAACAGTTCACAACCTATACGGCAAGCATTGAAATAGAACATGGTCGTTTTAATCAAGGTTAGTTTAAATTTGGAATCAAAATCTGTAATATCTCTAGGTATGCTTACTGTTGTCAAGTATATAAGACAACGTCATCGATATTAATTAATGTAAAACTGTAAACCAATATAATGTGAACCTGTATTATGAAATTTGTCGCAACTAGTTTTTTCAATCACCACAACAGACATAGATTACGTCGGATAAATATTCACATAATGGTGGCAGTTAGTTAAGGGAGAGACGTGTAATCGCGGCATGATAAATATTCATAAATTTCATAACATGTATTTCAAATAGTAGTGAGCGCCACAAAACAGGCCCCAGGTGAATAATGAGATAAAGAGAATATTGTTTAGAGAGATACAGAGAAGAAAGAGAGAGAGAGATAGATATATATATACACAGTATATGGAGAAAGAGAGAAAGTGAGAGGGCGTGAGATAGTGGAAAAGAGTGAAGAAGAGAGTTACTTCCAGTTCTTCTTCTTCTTCTTCTTCTTCTTCTTCTTCTTCTTCTTCTTCTTCTTCTTCCTCCTGCTCCTCCTCCTCTTCCTCATCCTCCTCCTCCTTTTCTTCCTCATCTTACTTCTCCTCCTCGTTCCCTTCTTCTTTTCATCATGCTGTTCTTCCACTCTCTCTCCCCTTTCTCTCTCCTCCCTCTCCTTCCGTAGTGGCTGTGCGAAAGGCCTTGTAGTAAGCTTCTTGACCAATTTCTATTCACCTTCCCTTCTTCTTCCCCCCTCACCATTCTCCTCACACCACCCCCATCTCCTTTTCCATTTTCATGTCCCTTGTCTCAAATTTTACCAACAAAATGTTTCAAGCTCCTTTCAGAAACAAAGGGAATAATCTAGCAAGAGTAATAGATTTCCTAATTGTTTCAATTCTTTGAAGCGACCATTGCAAATTCAATTGGGGCACAAAGCTGGACCAACCAAGTTCATTACATATACGTAAATATGTACATATTACATGATTATGAAATTCTCATACCATGACTTTGCTGATATTATGTTGCTTGCTTCAGGCGTTGTCCCCATGGTATGTAAAGCTCTGTTCTTGTTATGTTGTTATTCCCTTAAACATGTTATTGCTCCCTTATTCATGTTGTTATTTCCATGTTGCCTGAAGGTGCTTAGTCCCTACAAGCTCTGCAGGACTCCAAATAGCAGAAACATTTCCCAAACAGCTTGACAGCCAACTAGTGAGGGTTTCTGTCGTCTTTTTGCAAATACTGTAACAACAATAATAACTGAAATTTGACTTACTTATTCAGTCCAAACTGAAATAAGTAACCACTATTTTCCATCCAATAGAATATCTCAAAATCATCGGAACAATCTACGATTTCCATTATCTTTTACATGTTAAATTCAGCAACTTTAACTTTCTGTGCAGTAGTGAAGGTGATGTTGCGGTAGTTATCCATACTGAATAAAAAGGCTTGATGTTGTGAAAACCACATTTTTAATAAAACAACGAGATACTGCAGTTTCGGTTGTAACACTATTATCAATCGCTGGTTATCTTAAATTAGAATACAGTATAGCAGAATTTGTACTCGTGATCGAGCGCTGTGATTGGCAGTTGAATGGCCTAACAATGTGAACGACTGCCATTGGCCTAGATAAGCTCCTCCCACAATGGGCGGTTTCTACAAACATCACAGCAATGGCGGTTCAAACAAGTAACGAAAGTAAAGAAAGTGAGTAAAGAAAGGTAATTGATATTTACAAAAATAGATCATCTTTTTCAAAAAAAGTAATCTGTTTTTGTAAATATCAATTACCTTTCTTTACTATGTTAGTTGTTTGAACCGCCATTGCTGTGATGTTTGTAGAAACCGCCCATTATGGGAGGAGCTTATCTAGGCCAATGGCAGTCGTTCACCTTGTTAGGCCATTCAACTGCCAATCACAGCAATCGATCACGAGTATAAATTCTGATGGCGTCAAATTTGAATAAAACAAGCGGAGTTTTGCGTTGTGAACTGACTCTAGTATTGAGTTATTATTTTTTGAATTTTTAATGTCATCAGACAGCTATAATTATTTTAGAAGAACTAAGAGATAAAAAGAAAAATAAGAAGAAGAAGAATGAAGAGAAGAATAAGGAAAAAGAAGAAAAGGAAGAAGAAGAAGAAGAAGAAGAAGAAGAAGGAAGACGAAGAAAGAAGGAAAAAGGAAGAAGAAGAAGAATAAGAAGAAAAAGAGGAGAAATAGAACCGGAAGAGTAATGAGAAGAGATGTTGGCCTGCTGACATAACTTTCATTTCCTATCAGTCAGTCACTCGACAACAGAATTCAAGATTATTTTTTCATGTCAGCGTCAGATAGAGCGAGAGAGAATACGAGAGGAAGGAAGATCTAGGACAAGAAGAGAGACGATGAAGAAGAATGATAAGGTGAGCGTAGAGAGATGAAGGAGAAGGGGGAGGAGGAGAAGAAGAAGAAGAAGAAGAAGAAGAAGAAGAAGAAGAAGAAGAAGAAGAAGAAGAAGAAGAAGAAGAAGAAGGAGTAGGAGAAGAAGAAGAAAAAAGATGGATGAATAATAAGTAAGAAGAAGAGGGAGGAAGAAGATGATAAAGGAGAAGAAGAGGAAGAACTAGAAGAAGATGAAAGAAGAGGAGGAGTAAGAGAAGGAGGAGTAAGCGGAGAAAGAGAAAAGCTTGAATTTATGCTGAGTGTAACAATAGCTTGGGGTTACGCCATTTCAGCTTGAATTAAAACGTTGAGGTGTTCTACAGAGGTCTGAACAAACAGTAATTATTACGGATGAGGGGAAACCAGAGGAGACCGTTGGGTCAACGAATAATGAAATGTGAAAGGGTGCAAAGCACTGTACAACTTTCTTTTGTGGGCCTTCTCCACCAGTTTTCCAATGTTCAATTCCATAATACAGTAATATATATCTCCTTTCTTGCAACCTCGTTTTTACACCTATATCGTGATTGACCTCATATTTTTGATCTCTTCTTATTTTTCTTCTTCTTCCCCCAACCATTTCCCCCTTCTTCTCCTAACTTATTTTTTGTTTTTGTTTTCTCAATAATTCATTTCTCACCCTTCCTTTTATATTTCCTGTTTATTTGGAACATGTCATTTGCTTTGCTGGACGATATATTATTACAGTATTTAATTCATTTTACTCATATAATTATAGTAATATCATCACTAAGGTTCCACATGTAAAAATATTAAATATATATTTTTGAATACTGGGTAACTGTAGTGTAATTCATAAGAAAAAAGTTTTATTAATACAAACTAAAATATTTATTAACATGGATATAACACGAGATGTTCAGAAACCTAGTGCTGAGAAATAATTTTTCTGGTCCTATCTTCGAACTATTCAATGTAACTGTTAATGTTGATTCTATCACTTGTTCCTTTGTGAACTTGGAGTGGAACCAGAAGTTATCCGAAAAGCGGCTGGAAAATGACTGTTTAACGTTATTTTATTTGAAGTTTCCATGGTAACTTGTTAGAGAACATAGGCGTCATTCGGGGGTGGCAAGGGGTGACAGTTGCCACCCCTGAATTCCCAAACCCATTTTTTTTCACCCCAAAAATCGTATTATCAGATGTAATCAAGCAGTAATAATTTCAGTTATTTGCAAACAAGTGGAAAATTAAAGTTTAAAGAGGCGTGTCTATTGATAACCATTTTAAACTAGAATAATAACATCACTCAGTAACTGCTGCCACCTACCGGCGGAACTTAGAATTAGATACGCTTTCAACTATCGACCGATCAGAAGAGAAAGTAGGCGGAGCAAAGAGGCGTGTCTATTGGAAACCATTTTGAATAAGAATAATAACATGACCCAGTAACTGCTGCCACCTACCGGCGGAATTTAGAATCAGATACGCTTTGAACCGTCGACCAATCAAAAATGAATATTGATACCTCTCACTCAACATCACTTTAAAAACTTTCAAACCGGTAATCAAAAAATTCAATACACTATTTGATGGGTATTTTAGATTTCCTATATTTATAGCTGAAAAAATAACATGAGAAAGGGTTTGATTTAAGAGCGTAATTGTTGTCAAAATATAAGAAAATTAATTCATTCTTTACATTCTACATCCTTTAGCAGTTTATGACTCATATAGCCTATATAAGTCAGACCACTGTTTATGAACATTCAAATTCAAAATTTGAAATCCACATCCCTGGCAGACCTTGCCACCCCAGTTTAGAAGCTGAAATGACGCTCATGTTAGAGAAGAAAGGAAATAAAAGAAGCGAAATATTCCTTTCTTCTTTGTGGTTATACTCAGTTCCGTCTGCAGTCTATTAGCATAGTCTACAAAAATGTAACTGTCCAGCAGTCTATTTGGAAAACACAAGTGGATGTTACAGCTTATTTCTACTAAGAAACAGTCGTAATGTTTTTGAAACTAAAGCAGACAGGCAGTTGTGTAGGTGAGTCTGTACACGTAACCAACAAATATGTGACTAGTGTCTGTTTTACCGTAATACACTCGTTTGTAATGAGTAATGAGCATTACAATAACTTGAATTTTAGAAATCACCGTGGAAACTGCGCAGTATTAATAAATGAAGCATCAATAAACAAGGCATATGTATTAACAAGGCATAATAATAATGTATTAATAAACAAGGCATTAGAAATTTTACTCCAGTTTATGATTGGCATGATGAATATCTGTGGAGATAGCAGGATTCGCATCAAATGATACAGTACGATACGTGTATCTGATTCGGCAGATATCCATAACTGCAGCGATATCTGCAATTTGCATTGTTTGAGTAACAAACCAAGCAGACCATGGACAAGCTTTGGAGTAGAAACAGAATCAGAGTTAGATGAGGAAAGGAGGAGGAGGAGGAGATGGATGGGAAGGAGAAGGAGGAGGAGGAGGGGAAGGAGAAGGAGGTGGAGGAGCAGGGGAGGAGGGAGGAGGAGGAGGAGGAGGAGGAGGAGAAAGAGGAGAGAGGAGAGAGAGAGAGAGAGTAGAAATAGGGGGGGAAGAGAGTGGGTTAGACAAGGTGGAGATGTAGAAGATGAAGGAGGAGGAGGAGGAGAAGGAGGAGAAGGAGGAGAAGAAAAGAAGAAAGAGTCGGAAGAGGGAATTGAGAGTGAGAAGACGAAGTGGAGAAGAAGAAGAAGAAGGAGGAGGTGGAGTAGAAGGATGAGGTTTAGTTAGGATGAAAAAGAGTAGGAGGAGAAGGAGGAGGAGGAGGAGGAGGAGGAGGAGGAGAAGGAGAAGATGGAGAAGGATGAGAGAAGATGAGAATTAGTGCGTGAGGAGGGGGAAAGAGGAGAATGAGGAGAATAGAAGAAGGAGAAGAAGGAGTTGAAGGATGAGGAGGAGGAGGAGTAGAAGGAGAGGGTGAAGAAGTGGGGAAGAAGAGAAGGAGGAGGAGGAGTCGAAGGAGGTGAAGGAAAGAGGAGAAAGAGAAGGAAAAGGGGGACGAGAGTGGGGAAGACGAAGTGGAGATGTAGGAGAAGAAGGAGGAGGAGGATGAGGAGAAGCAGAAGGAGTAGGAGTAGGAGATGGATGAGAAGGAGGAGAGAGGAGGAGAAGGAGAAGATAGAGGGAGATAATGTGGAGGAAAAGTAAGAGGAGGTGGAGGAGGAGGAGAAGGATAGGGACGAGGAGTGGTAGACAAGGATGATATGCATCAATTGATACGCGAAACAAACATTGGAAGCAACACAACACAAACATAGCCTACGTATCGAATCAGCATTGTAAGCCAGGTTTATCTATCATATCTGATGATTATATCCATACAGTATCCATAGATATGTCATAGGAAGTGGTGGATAGCTCCACCACAAGTTTGGGCCTCGAAATATTGAAGTGATTAGCCGGCAAATTCTCTCATTCAAAACAAACAAACCAAACGTCGACTTGAATTTATCGATGTATCGATTACATTATGGTTGCGTTCGATTGTTCGAGATGAACTGCTTCAATGTACTCAATATGGTATGAATAAAACGAGTTGTCTGTCACTTGACTAGTCTGGTCACTGACTAGAACTGTTTTTGTCAGGAAACGACCGATCATCTGATATGCTAACATTGAATCAAATGGTCAGCTGTTCGGACATTGGATGCAAGAAGAAGAAGAAGAAGAAGTAGAAGAAGAAGAAGAGGAAGAAGAGGGGGAAGAGGAAGAGAGAGAATGAGAAGAATTATAAGAAGAAGAAGAAGAAAAAGAAGAAGAAGAAGAAGGAGAAGAAGAAGTAGAAGAAGAAGAGGAAGAAGAAGGAGAAAAAGAACAAGAACAAGAAGAAGAGTAAGAAGAAGAAGAAGGACGAGGAGGAGGAGGAGAAGGAGAAGAAGAAGAAGAAGAGAAAGAAGTAGAAGGAGAAAAAGCACAAGAACAAGAAGAAGACGAAGAAGGAGAAGAAGAACAAGAAGAAGAAGAAGAAGGAGGAGGAGAAGGAGAAAAAGAAGAAGAAGAAGAAGAAGAAAAAGAAGATGGAGAAGAAGAAGAAGAAGAAGAAGAAGAAGAAGAAGAAGAAGAACAAGAACAAGAAGAAGAAGAGGAAGAAGAAGGAAGAAGAAGAGAAAGAAGAAGAAGGAGAAAAAGTACAAGAAGAAGACGAAGAAGGGGATTAAGAACAAGAAGAAGGAGAAGTAGAAGAAAGGGAAGAAGAACAAGAAGAAGACGAAGAAGGAAAAGAAGAACAAGAAGAAAAGGAGAAGAAGAACAAGAGCAAGAAGAAGAAGAGGAAGAAGGAGAAGGAGAAGAAGAAGAAGAAGAAGAAGAAGAAGAAGAAGAAGAAGAAGAAGAAGAAGAAGAAGAAGAAGAAGAAGAAGAAGAAGAAGAAGAAGAAGAAGAAAAAGAAGAAGAAGAAGAAGAAGGATAAGCAGAAAGAAAAAGAAGTAGCTGAGTTTGATAGCAGCTCAACTTTTAGAATCACTTGTTTGATTAACGAACTTAATTGCAGCTTGGCAAAGTTGAAAGTGCTGGCAGACTACATTTTATCCGCATTAAAATCTCTACTTGCTCGCTTATTGTTGCTTTACTGCTATTCTGCCTCTGCTTATTAAGCAAAACTCACAAGATCCTTGTGAGTGAGTTGCAAGAACTCTTCTCATTCCCCTTCATTTTCCTCTTCGGCTCGCCTTCACCATTCAGAGTTCATAATCATTTATTTTTCTTCATCATATAGAAATGATCCCATTGCCTACTCATTACATTAACTTCACATTCCATTGCCTTTCCAGTCTTATTCCTCTCCATTTATGCTTTATGCCTTTTCCTCTCCCTCTCTTCTGTTTTTTCTTTCTCTTGGTATTGGTTTCCAGTCAGCTTTAGCACAGAGAAAAGACTAAGGGCCGGTTCATGAGCTCGGCATTTAGCCAAGTCCTAGACTAAAACGGGTGGCTACCTTAGCATCGACAAACGTTTGTCTCGATAGGTTAGTGGGTTATAGGTATAGAAAGCCCTTAGTACATAGTGTCGAGGCTAACGTTTGGCTATGCTACGGTGGCCACCCGTTTTAGTCTTGGACTTGGCTAAATCTTGAGCTCATGAACCGGATCTAAGTCTTATTTCTGTGCTAAAGCTGACTGAAAACCAATACCAAGAGGAAGAAAAAACAGAAGAAAGGTAGAGGGAAAGGCATAAAGCATAAAGGGGAAAGGAATAAGACTGGATTGGCTAAATCTTGAGCTCATGAACCGGCCCTTAGTAATCTAGAGCTGGCTTTCTCTATGGCTTTAGTGTCTAAAATGTCCGTATTAAGTGGTATTGACAAAGCGTCGCTATGTAGCACAATGAGAATAAAATCAATGTATAATTTAAAAAAAAAAAGAGAATGAATCGTTCTTAATAATCCAGATATAGAGATTATAGGGGAACACGGGGCAGAATGGAACAGCGGGACAGCTGTGTTTTTCGAGCTGTACGGTGCTGTAGCCTAACGGATAAGCGTTGAAGTAACTGCCCAACTCCCCCGCAGGGGGGCAGAATTTATTCTGTCCGGGGTGTGGCAATCCTCCGGGTTCCTGATGCAAGTGGTGGATGTAGGCTGGTTGGCAACTAACACTGTTGCGTCCCAGCTTAAGTAGGGTGTTCAAGTAGGAACACCTGAAGCATCAACTGCGCAAGCCAAGCCAACATATGGTGGAACAGCATACGCCGACGGCTGCATGGTCAGGGGAGTGCCTGACATGAGTATGCGAACTCTGGATACCAGGCGACCTCCAGTTTCAAGAAGCCTTCCCTGGGTGAACGCGGAGCTCTGCCCAGGGTGACTGAATAAGTCTCCAGCTACTCGTGGGAACAGGTTTTAGAGTTATTGCTGACTCAAACCTGCCAGGAAATGGTACATGCAGAGGAAGGCACTACAACTGAAGATCCCGCAATGGAATCTGAGGAGTGTGCAGACCCATCCCTGATAGAAGTTGAACAGCTTTGGAAGGGTGGGTCCATAGCTGAAATCAGCAGCACATTTGCTGCTGGAATGTCCAGCACTCTTGCAAATGAGGAGGAGTCTTCTTGGAAAGGCAACCCTCCTACCAGAGGAGGCAAGAGAACTGGACTTCAAGGCCCTGAGTAAATTCTGCTCTGGCCTTGGATTATGGAACATGGCATAAGCCAAAGAGGGGATGCCACAAAAGATCGAATAGCGGTCGCGGTGGCTAAGGGTTACAAAGCCCAACCCAATTTAAAAAAAAAAAAAATAGCACCCAGGAAGGTCATCTTGGCATTATTTGAAAAGCGCAGAGCACGTGAATTGTTGTGACCTCTGTTTTTAGCTATGTACTTACAACTTTTAGCATTTTTGTGTGCAAAGTAAGTTATTTAATATGAGTTACGTAGCTTTAACTGACATTTATTCTTGAAATATGATTATTTAGCTCTACTCTGGTCATATTTCAAGGAAGAAAAGACGTATTTTGAATCTTGAATAAATTCGAAGCCTAAAATTTGCTGCTGGGGCAGAACGGGATGGGGCAGAATGGGATTATGTTTTCAATGCAACAATGTTTAAGAAAGTGTTTTCTACTATTCCAGATGATGAGGAATTACATAAGGACAGGAATGGGAGGAAATATCAATGACAGAAGCAGTCAATGTGGTTATTTCCCGTTGAAATTGGTTCGAAAATACCAAAAGAGAGTTAATATTCTTATCACTAAAATAAAATGGAATATTTACATTCTCAGTTTGGTTTATTTTTCCATTCTCATCTGATTTTCATAATATTGCACGTTTTCTCACTTATTTTCCATTCATACTGCCCCCCAGGCAAAGCCCCGGGGGTGGGACAGAAAGGGACTTATGTAGACAATTAAAATGAAAAAATCAAGGGAAATTGTTTTTAAAAAACCCATTTTGTTCGCAATGAAATCAAGTATTGTTTTCCACCATTGTATCGTATTTACTACATCTTTTTTACTGTGTATGGTGATGTAAACAATAAGTATTCCGTACTGCCCCGTGTTCCCCTAATTATATTCTACTTCATACGGCTTCCAATACAATTTATATATTAAAATAATTTTGTGTCCAACTTTGGGAAGTTCGTGAAGAACATTGAGTGAATTTGAACCGATATATTCTTGTAATCTACATGAATAATGTAATCTTATACTTTTTATCCTCTAACTCCCTCACCCCTTCTTACCATATTCTCCTCCCCCACCTCCCACTCTCTTTGCTACTTCTTCTACCCTCCCTCTTCCTCCTACTTCTCCTCCCCACCCTCCTCCTACAATCCCTCTTCCTCCTTCTTCACCCCTCACTCTATCTCTTTCTCTCCCATCTCCTATCCGTCTTCTCCTCTCTACTCCTCCTTCTTCCCCTTATCCTCCTTCTTCCCCTTCTCCTCCTTCTTGACTCCCCGCTGTTTCTTCTCCTCAACACTTTTCTCCTATTTCTTCTCCCGTCCACCCACACTTTCTCTTCCCCATCAAGAAAAGAGAAGAGATTTCAATGAATGAGAAAACTGAGAGATTATAAGATAAAAATAGCTCGGAGGATTACAAGTAAAACTTGAAACTCAAGTAAGTTAAGTAGGAGAAAGCTCGATTCTCAACTGTCAATGATAAATTAAGAAGTGAAGGAAAGAGGGGCGAAGTTGCAAGAGATGAATCAGCTCAGAAATTTGTTTGTTACGAATTCATGGAGTTGAGCTGCTGCTCTTTCTTGTTCGTTTGTTGTTTGCTGATTGAAAGTTGAGATTCGCAAGTTATCAGTTCAGTGAAAGTTGTCTGGATTCAAAGTGAACCTGATCGGTTACTTGAAAAGTTCCAAAATTAGATTAAAATGCTCGGTCAAATACTATTTCGTGTTTATTCGTATTTCTCCGATTTGGGTGCTCACTGAAAACAGCTTTCATTAAATCAGCTCAGCAAAAATTCCGCAATCTTTGAAAGCTGGTGAGGAATAGCTTCATCTACAACACTGTATAATAACAGTGTGGTCATTGGTGTGGAAAGGTCCATAACATTGTGATGGAACATGTTTTATTCCCGCCACCGCCAAACTTTTTCAATTTTTATATGGCAAACTCGATTCGACAAAATTTGATTACAGGCAAACATGAACTTGTGCACTCATTTGTCAAATTTATTTTAAGAAAAATCACATCGAAAATAACTTTTGAAACATTAAAAATAATTTATTAATTATTGGTATTGCTTTAAAAACTAGAAATTATGTTACACATCGATGAAACATATAGGCCCGATTTCAACAAAACGCAAAAACTTAGTTTACGCTAAGGCTAGGCGTACACTGGTTAGTCAAGACAAGACAAGACGAGATTAGTCACTTTCAGTCACAGTACTCCACATAGTTGCTTATGAAGCAACACACACCGATTAGGCATTGCATCGGTGTGTGCTGCTGTGAAGTACTGTGACTAAACGTGACTAATCTCGTCTTGTCTTGTCTTGACTAACCGGTGTACGCCTAGCCTAATCTTAGATTTGGAAATGCGGAGGCCAGCTGACTTCGAAAGCAATTAGGCCAGCTGACATCAAAAGCAATCCTCTATAACTTGAAACCTAGATCGCGGGTTTAGTTACAAAACTAATTACACTAAAATACTGAACTATAATAACTGGAAAATGTAAAAATACAAAAAAATGAATAGAAATCAACGCTTAAATACAGATTCCTGTTAGTTGAAGAATTTTTAGGAAAACGAATTCTATCAACACAAAGCCAAACCACTGCCTGTACAATTAGCTCTAAAACAAATTTTTGGAATATCGTTTCAGTTCATGCTAATAAATACCATCTGATTTCTGGTGTTTGGGTTAATCTAAAATTTAGATTATCTAAGGTTAGCGAAAACTAAGTTTTCGCTTTTTGCTGAAATTGGGCCTAAGGCTAGGCGTACACCGGTTAGTCAAGACAAGACAAGACGAGATTAGTCACGTTCAGTCACAGTAATTCACGTTGTTGCTTATGAAGCAGCACACACTGATGCAATGACTAATAATTTGACGATTTCAATAAGATTAATAATTATTCTTTTAGCATTTGATTTACCTGAAAGAAACAATTTCAATTCCACGCTATACTCCAATAAACGCGGGTTACACTTCACTCCCCATGGAGTTCTAAACCCCTATACGTCCCACATCACGAAACATCGAATTTTTCGTAAAAGCCGTATCACTTTGGCGCGATCACGTTGGGAATTGTATCACTTAAACGGGACTTCAGTACCAGACGTTTCACTTCGAGATCCGATTTGCGACTGAGAGGCAGGTCCCAAAACTCGGGTCAAATGCGCATGCGGCAACGATTAGTACCGGAAAACGCCGCTAGGTGACGATATTCTTGGCAGTTGGGTTGTGATGGTATTGTATGGGGAGATGGAGAAATTTTAGCTTGTTTCCCAGATTATAGTAATAGTTTTCGAGTGCTACAACGTTTTGCGGGAAAAGCCGCTATACTCGACAAACGGAGTGAAAGAGTTAGCATGTTATGTTTATTTTTCTGTTGCCAAAACAAAAAATTGACCAAATCAAGAAAGGCATCCAAGTATTTTGAATACACCGGAGAGTTTTTACATCAGATTCCTTATGTTTGTAGGGTCCTTGACCTGTGCGGCATCATATAATATGATAAAATTACCGTCCACTAAAAGGGTTTACAATTGTAAGAAGAAGATGGAAAAGACGAATATGAAGGAGGAGAAGAAGAAGAAGAATAAGAAGTAGAAGATAGAGAAGAAAGAAGAGAAGAGAGAGGGGAAGGAGAAGAAAAAGAAGAAAATAGAGGAGGAGGAGGAGAAGAAGAAGAAGACAAAAAGAAAAAAAAGGGAAGAGGAGGAATGAAGGAGGAGAAGGAGGAGGAGGAGGAGGAGAAGAAGGGGAGGAGGTGAAGGGGAGGAGGAGGAGGAGAAGGAATGAAAGATCTAGAAGAAGAAAAAGAAGAAGGAGGGAAGGAGGAAAAATGTAGGAGAAGAAGAAGGAGAAGAAAAGAAGAGAAGAAGAAGAGGAGGAGTAGAGGAGGAGAAGGAGGAGGAGAAGGGGAGAAATGAAAGATCTAGAAGAAGAAAAGAAAGGTGGGGAAGGAGAAGAAAAGAAGAAGAAGAAGGAGAAGGAATGAGAACGAGGGAGAAGGAAGAAGAACAAGAAGAAGAAGAAGAAGTAGAAGAAGGGGAGGAGGAGGGGAGGAGGAGGAGGAGGAGGAGGAGGAGACAAAGAATAAGAAGAAGAAGAAGAAGAAGAAATAAAAGATCTAGAAGAAGGAGGGGAAGAAGAGGTAAAAGAAGAAAATGGAGGAGGAGAAGAAGGAGGAGAAGGAGAAGGAGGAGGAGGAGAAGGAGGAGAAGGAGGAGGAGAAGGAGGAGGAGGAGGAGGAGGAGGAGGAGGAGGGGAACTAGGAGAAGAAGAAGTGATAGTAGTTGTAGTAGAAAAAAGAAAGATAAAAATCACAAGTGAATAAAGTTTGTTGATTGGTTGGTTAATTTTCCTACTGCTAGATCGTCCCCATTCATTCGCCAGTTGCCGTCTTGTAGTTAGCCGCCGCTTGCTAGTCTCCTACAAGCCATCTCCTTTGTTCAACAGGAAGTCGAGTTGTTATCTTTCTTCCTTCCTCCTTGTGCTATTCGCCTGTTCCTCCTCATTTCGTTGCATGCGAACAATAGGCTAGTGCTGTTGTTGCGGTTTAGTGTCTTTGATATTCTCAGCCACAATATTGTTACAGTACTATGATAGTGGATTCAATTATTACAGTATTATACAGGAATAGTTGCTGTTCTCCTTTCCTACTTCTTGGTAATGTTCCTTCTTCTTTCACTCGTCCCTCCATCTTCTGATCATCAATCCTCTTTCTGAATAATTATGAGTCCTCTTTATGATTATTATATATTATTTATCTGATTAATTAATTATTAGTTTCAGATTATGCATTATGTTTATGGTGATATTGATTAATATTATTCAATCATCATTAGTAGCTCTTGAATTCACCATCATGTAAAAAAGTTGTACTCTTATTTTCAAATTCAAATTCAATGCCATTTAAACATATCTATTTTCAAATTAATAGAGAAACATATTTATAAAATAATTTTCCCTCTATAGTCTGTTCATAGAAAGGAGAGACGACTGAATAGGGCAGGCGTACACCGGTTAGTCAAGACAAGACAAGACAAGACGAAATGAGTCACGTTTAGTCACAATAATTCACATAGCTGCTTATGAAGCAGCACACACTGATGCAATGACTAACCGGTGTGTGTTGCTTCATGAGCTACTAAGTGAATTACTGTGACTAAACTTGTCTTGTCTTGTCTTGACTAACCGGTGTACGCCTAGCCTTAGGAGACTTGATATTGTCAAAACCATTATATTTAATAAAACAACGAGATACTGCAGTCTCGGTTGTTACACCATTCTCAATCTCTGGTAACTAAAGCTAACGTACTGTGTAGCAGAATTTATACTCGTGACCGAGCGCTGTGATTGGCAGTTGAATGGCCTATCAAGGTGAACGACTGCCATTGGCCTAGATAAGCTCCTCCCACAATGGGCGGTTTCTACAAACACCCACGGTTTCACAACTACAAAGAAAGTTAAAGGACAGACGATGTTAATAAACCTGTGCGTCCGAGAGTCTGGCTAGGGAAAATAAAAGGGAGAAGACAAAAAAAATGAAAAATAAGATTGTGAAGGAGCAGGAAAAGTAGAAGAAAGAGGAGAGATAGTTGAAGTGGAACAATTAGAATATAGAAAGAGGGAAGAAGGGGAAAAGGAGAGAAAGAAATAGGAGAAGAAGAATGAATAAGTATGATGATGTTTAACTCAATGATATATTCATTTTTCCAATGGCGTCACTGCCGGATAGCAATTCTAAGAATTCTTCTCTTAATCTGTAGGAATTCTACTTCTTTTCTTTCATTCTTATCCACTCTAACCGAGATGAGAAGAAGGAAGTAGGCTAAGTTGAGAACAAAGAAGACAAGGATGAGAAGGAGGAAATGGTAAAGAAGAGGAAGGAGAAACAGAAGGAGTAACAAGGTGAAGAACAAAGCAGGAAGTGCTAGTCTTATCCTCAGCACGGTGAATTCAAATTTCTCTATGTTGGCACCGTGGCATAATTGAATTTGTAAATCCACTTTGTCTCTTACCCACATTCTTTGCTCACTCATGCAAATTACTCTTACTTTCTCTCTATCTCTTTCTCACCCTCTCACTCTTTCTCATCCCCCGCTCATGGAAAATACTCTTTCTATCTCTCTCACTCCACTTCTGTCACTCTCTTTCCTTCTCACTCTGTCTCTCTCTCTTCCACTTATCATTCTCTTAATAGCTTCGCTCCCACATTCCTCACCTCACAACTTGGTAGCAAATTTTGCCTTCCAAATCCTCTACCATCTTATTTGTCTTTATTCTGTTCCATTTTCTCTTTACTCCATCTTTATCCTTCTCATAACCTTAATTCCTCATTTTCGTCAATCATTCCTCTCCTCCCTGTTACATTCAGGAGCGAACTTTTATACCTATAATATTAATAATTGTGATATTCCTTCGTTTTCTTCTTCGCCTTCTTCATCTTCTTATTCTTTTTCTTACTCTCTTTCCTCTTCTCCTTCCTCTCCTCCTTCTTCCTCTTCTCTTCTTCTTCTTCTTCTTCTTCCTCTTCTTCCTCTTCTCCTTCTTCCTCTTCTTCCTCTTCCTCTTCTCCTTCCTCTTCTCTTTTCTTCTTCTTCTTCTTCTTCTTCTTCTTCTTTCTTCTTCTTCTTTCTTTCTTCTTCTTCTTTCTTTCTTCTTCTTCTTCTTCTTCTTCTTCTCCTTCCTCTTTTTCTTCTTTTTCTCCTGAAAAAAATAAGTCACAAGCTTGACTTCACTGGCCCAGCAACCAGAAATCCATGGATAAAATAGAGAGAGAGAGAGAGAGTCTTCCAGAAGACCAACTTCACCAAAACTTCTAAGCTCTTCTTTTCTTCTTAAGTTCCTTCTCGTTATTCTTCCCCCTTCTTCCGGTTTTTTACTTTTGATCTCTTCTGTTGCCACTTCATCGCTTATTCATACTTCAAGTAACTTTCGCCATCTTGATATCTCAAGTAGCACGATATCAGAAGACTTCACGTGAAATAAGATTTTTTCAGATGGTGCCTGAACCAAGCTAGAATACAAGCTAGCTTAGTGGAGATACAGCCTATATGAATAGGATATCTCCAATCCAATTCATTCCATTTCTCTCAAGGTAATTTGGAAATAATTTACAGATAATAATTGACATTCAAATCGAATCAAATACCAGAAGAAGATAAAATCATTTTGGTAAGAAACTGTTTTTGCTGAATAAACACCTATTTGATATTAGTATGATATTAATTTGTTGTAAAATTCGGTTCGAGAACAAACATTTGTTATCTAGAAACAGACCATTTTGCATTTGGACTACTGTATTAACAACCTGGGGCGAACCACTAAAGCTAGGCGTACACCGGTTAGTCAAGACAATAGAAGACGAGATTAGTCACGTTTAGTCACAATACTTCACATAGCTGCTTATGAAGCAACAAACACCAATCAGTCATTGCATCGGTGTGTGATGCTTCATAAGCAGCTTTGTGAATTACTGTGACTAAACGTGACTAATTTCGTCTTGTCTTGTCTTGACTAACCGGTGTACGCCTAGCCTAACAGTGCAACTGCTTTGAAACTGCAGTCGCAAACAAGTTTTGTTCACAACAGCTATCTGACCTGGCTGGCTCAGGTCTGGTGTTTTCAGGTCACTCCTGATCAGTTCAGGGTCTCTGACGTGACTTCCGCTCGTAACAACTGTTTTTTAGGCAGCCGGGACCGACGGCTTAGCGTGTCCCATTTTTAATGAATGCTATAATAATTTTCCACATCCATTGAATTTTATTAAGAAATAGGCGAAGCTGAGACCTTTAAGGCTAGGCGTACACCGGTTAGTCAAGACAAGACGAGATTAGTCACGTTTAGTCACAAAGCAGTTTAGTTGCTTATGAAGCAGCACACACCGATGCAATGACTAATCGGTGTGTGTTGCTTCATAAGAATTCTGAATAATGTTCCTTGAAATAAAATTGAGTTTATGAGCGTTAATTGAGTTTGTTGAACAAGCAATGTGGAATAAGGTGACAAATCAAATAGAACCATTCCCAGAACTCTAACTCCAATAGCTTAGGAGAAAATTGGCGTACATGTTGCATATATGCATGATACATATATATCCTTCTATGTAATATTATGATACATATATTAATACGTGTGTAGTATGGGACAATGTGAGTTGAATATCGAAATTTAGCAACTGTGACATTCTCAGGGTAGATGGATGATGTACGTAATACTCTGCTTTGTGTGATGGGTCTCTTATCTACAAACGCCCCCCCCCCTCAAACAACCCACTTATGGAGGGGGGACTGGATTCCCAAGGATTTCAGAGGACTGTAGCACACACTCTAACCACTCACAAACAAAGGCTTGTGTTCCTCAATCGCAACACACAGCCATTTCTTCTTTCTCTCATTCTTCTTCTTTTTCTACTTTGTTTTCTTCCTCTTCTTCAAAATCTTTTTCTTCTTCTTCTCCTTCTCCTCCTTCTTGTTCTTCTTCTCCTCCCCCTCCTTCATCTTTTCTTATTCATAAGACATTTTCCATCTTTCTTTTTCTTCATCTTCTTCACTCTCTATTTATCCTTTATCCATTCTTCTTCTTTATCTTCTTGTTTTTGTCATTGTGATTGTTCATTTACTCTATGTTTCTCCTTCTTTCTGGTTCTGTTCTCTTTCCCCTATCTTTTTTCATCCTCTTCTAAATCTCCTCTCGTCCATCATTTTTCTTTTTTATTCGTCTTCTTTTCTCCTTTTTTCTTTATTATAAATTGTTGTTGCTCTCCTCCTCCTATTCTATCCTCTCCTGTTTGTTCGTGTTGTCTTCTTCTCTACATTCTTCTTCACACCTAACTTCTTCACCTTTTCCATCATCTTGCCTTTCTCTTTGTCTTGTACTTTTAATTTATTATCAATTTTCTTCCACTTCTCATATTCTGCTTACCTGTCTCATCCTCTCCTTATCCTTCTCTTTATCATCTCAACTTCCAAGTACAGTAGAAGAAGAAGAAGAAGAAGAAGAAGAAGAAGAAGAAGAAGAAGAAGAAGAAGAAGAAGAAGAAGAAGAAGAAGAAGAAGAAGAAGAAGAAGAAGAAGAAGAAGAAGAAGACGAAGAAGAAGAAGAAGAGGAGAAAATGAAAAGGAGGAAAACAAGAAGAATAAGAAGGAGAAAAAGAAAAAAATGATTGAAGAGTGAAAGATAGAAGAGCTAGCTCCTCCTAAATCTCCCACAGGGCTTTGTGTGTAAAAACCCTCAGTCTTGCAAAAACTATACATATATATACGACGTGGATCAGTCTCCTTATCGTTTCACAAAAGCTGAAAATCCGCTTACCACCATAATAATACAAATATATCTACCTCCGTTCTGGTATCCCTGTAGTTTGTCTCGTATATTATTTATGTGGCCTCAATTTGTCCCGCTGCGATGACAAATGATCTGCCGTTGTGATGAATAAAACTCGATAAAAATGGTAATTCTGTATGCGGGATCAAAAACTGTATAAATATACGATTCATGTGAATATTCTATTCGAAAGCCGTAAATACAATGTAAAGTAGGCAGCTAATGAATAAAATATCATCTACCACAAGATGATAAACCTTAATTGAAGTGTACAGAATGGCGCATAAAGGATAAATGTTTTTCAAAGTACTATGAAAAAGTTCATTTGAACCAAACATCCATCTTATTTTCACCAAAATACTAGACAAATAACCCGATTTGTGAATTTGTATGAAAAACTACAAAACACTTGAGTATTTTTCAAAATAACATAGGAAATATGGCACCCTTAATGCGTTAATGATCATTAAAAGTCTCAAATTGATCCATTACTTTTGATACAGCAGCATTTTCTTCACATATTGCAGTATTCAAATCTTCAATTGAACGATATTCACGAAAGTAAACTTTGAATTTCAAGTGAAAAAGAATCACATGCCAATACGCTCGACTTAAAACTCTATACTGATTCTGAAACTCTATTTGATCCAATGTTAGCATCATTGAATCAAATGGTCAGCTGTTCGGACATCAGACTTTCTGACAAAAACGTTTCTAGTGAGTGGTTCTTGAGCACCAGGCCCAGGGACAACTAGTTTTATTCGAACTGTAAGCTCGCTTCATTCAGGCGCTTTTCCTGGAAAAAATAAACAGAATAATAATACTTTTCTTCTGCAATAGAATTTCACATCCACTTCAATTTAAGCAAACCACCTGGAAATTCACATCCTCAATGACCCTTCAGGGTTGAAAAGAGCGCGTTTGTGACAACACAGAACAAAAGTCTATGGAGTGGCATGACGTTATTGTGATAGTAAATTTCGTTAACAGACAATAGATATAAAGAGGCAACGTAACATAGATGGAAAGATATAAAGAGTGGGCCATAGGCAGCGGACCATAGATAGATAGATAGCTGCATAGAGTGGCGTCAGTACTATGGTGTGACATAGATGTTGATAGGCCTACACTTCACTGAGTTGTGAGTTCATAAAAGTCAACACTTGTGGTTACTGGGGTGGAAAATAATGGGATGCAGTAGGAGGAGGGGGAGTAGAGGGTGAAGAGAAAGAGGGGGGGAGAAGGAGGGGAAGGTAGGGGATGAGAGGCTGGAGTATGAGGAGAAGGAGTGGGAGGAGGATGAAGGGAATAAGGAAATGTAGGAGGAGGAAAGAAGGAAAAGTAAAAGGAGGAGGTGGTGAAGGAAAGAGAAAGATGAGGAGGAGGAGGAGGAAGAGGAAAAGGTGGAGTATGAGAAGAAGGAGTGGAAGGAGAATGACGAAAATGAGAAGAAGAAGATGGAGGATGAGGAGGAGGAGAAGAAACATGGAAGAGGTGGATACAACGATAAAGCACTATGATAATGATGTTTTTAAATAAAGTTGACGAAACAATGAAAGAGTGAAATTGAAGATAGGAGGGAGAAGAAGGAAAAGGAGAAAAAATGGAGGAAAAATATAAGAAGGAAAAAAAATGTGAAAAGGGAAAGAAGGGAAAAAAGAAGAGAAATTAGAAGGAGAGAGAAAAAGCAGAGCGATGAGAAGAGGAAGAAAGAGAATTAAAACGAAAGAAGAGAAGTGACGAAGAGAAGGAAGGAGAAGGAAAATAGTAAGGGATAGGAGAAGAGGAGAAGAATCAGGAGACTATGAGGAGGGAAAGGAAAAGGGGTGGAAGAAGAGAAAGAAGGAGAAGGAAAGAAAGAAGATGAGGAGAAGAAGGGTAAGGAAAAAGAGGAGGAAAAGAAATGGGAGAGCAAATAGGAAGGACAGAAGTAGGAAGACAAAGAGAATGAGAATAAGGAGATGAACAATGAATAGGAAGGAAGAGGACCAATGAAGAGGAAATGAATGTAGTTAAAAAAGAAACCTAATAAAGAGTATGATGTGAGGCTGTGTAGATAATGTCGAAAATAAGAAAATAAAAGGTAGAATGCCGAGAAGAAGAAAGAGAAGAGAAGAACGACCGATTACGTAGGAGAGTGGATTATTTCAAGAGCATTATTCGTAATATTTCGATAATAGCATCCCTTTGCGTGAAGGCCAATCGAATTGCGTTGTAACTGTATTCTATCATAAAACCGAAGTGCATCATTATGATAGCCACAGTGCTGAAGTGCCGTTCGATACATCGACCGCACAGTATCGATATAGTGTGAAGAGGTTTTCGATATATCGATCCACTTTGTCACCATGTTGTGAAGAGGCTTCTGGTATGAAGTACTTCCTTGAAATATTATTGACATTATTTCTTGAACAATAGACTAGGTAAAACCCTAAATTATCGCAGGGAAAATCCCGTGGTTCAAAATTTTAGTTTATGAGTCCAACAACAGATCATCTCGAGTCTAAAAAAATAAACTAGATAGACTAGTAAATCCCAAGCTCATGAACCACACCCTAAATCCTCTAATTTTCTCAAATTTCAACCTTTTCAAAGAAGAGCTTCCAAAGAATAACTTTCTAAAAGAGCTTTTCAATAATCTGCGAGATTCAGCATTTGTAGGTTAAGTATTGTACTGGTGGCCGAGTAAAACATATGTTTTCTGACAAGTTAAAAGGATCCTGCTATAATAGGTATTCATTCCATAATAAAATTGAGTTGTTTTGAATCAATTAGTCTGATGGTATTGAAGACATAAATAATTAAAAACAAATATACAATGAAGCCCATGAGAGGTTGCAGAGCCTTGGAAAGCATGATGTGTTCGAGGAAACAGATTGGAAAATTGTTGAGTTCCAGATGTGATGGATAGGGAAAATCGATCTTTTGATCTTCAGTACCAGTATCAATATTTTTTCTTGGAAATAAGAAAGGGGCAAAACAGAATGCCAACAATTAAAAGATCGAAACGCAATTATAGCGCAGGAATTTTTATTCCAACGTTGTGTGAGGAGACTAAACAAAACAATTCTTAGCAGAAAAAAAGAGAATAATTACTTCCCCGCCAATTCTGCTGCGTGATAGGAAAGTTGTAGAAGTGTAATGAGGAGGGGGGGTGAGGGGTAGGAGTGAGGACGATTCAACGGAAATTGGAGAAATTTATCTTTGCTAACAAAAACCGGAACTAGCCCTGGGGTTAGAAAGTGGGACAGAGGGAGAGAGAGAAGAAGAAGAGGAAAAGAAGACATGTAGTGGAAGGGGCGAGGTAACTGGAGAGAGGGTGAGGAGGAAGAATAGATAGAGGAGGAAGGAGAGGGAGATGCAAGGACAGGAGTATGAAGAGTAGAAGGAAATAGAATGAGGAAGAAAACAGTAAGAAAACGGTGAGAAGGAAGAAGAGGGCTGACGGAGTAGGACGAGAAGAAGATGAAGAGAAAAGAGGATAAAGAGAAAAGAGTTTGGGAGTGGGACAAGAGAGAGAGAGTTAAGGAGAAAGAGGAAGAAGGAAAAGAAGAAAAAGAAGAAGAAGAAGAAGAAGAAGAAGAAGAAGAAGAAGAAGAAGAAGAAGAAGAAGAAGAAGAAGAAGAAGAAGAAGAAGAAGAAGAAGAAGGAGAGGGAGGAGAAGAAAGAGAAGGAGAAGGAGAAGGAGAACGAGAAGGAGAAGGAGAAGGAGAAGCAGAAGGAGAAGGAGAAGGAGAAGGAGAAGGAGAAGGAGAAGGAGGAAGAAGAAGAAGAAGAAGAAGAAGAAGAAGAAGAAGAAGAAGAAGAAAGTAGGAGTAGGAGAAAGCGGTGGTACAAGATGATGAAAATGAGTAGAATGATGAGAAGAGGGAGGATGAGGATGGGGATAAGAATAAGAAGAAAAATAGGGAAAACGAAGAAGTAGTGAAATGATAAGTGTGAAGAGAAGTGGAGAAAGAAGTACTACAGTAGAGTATTGGAGCAGATCTACTACTGTTCAACAAGAGCGTCGTATTATTGCTGGGGAGGAAGCCAAACGATTTCCGTTGCGATAAAATAAACTAGGATCGAACGGGCGGAACCTCAGGAGTTGTTAACAATAAAACACTCACTATCCGTGTGAAGAGAAGTAGAAGGAGGAAGAGGAGGAGGAGGAGGAGGAGGAGGATGAGGAGCAGGAGTAGGAGGATTGAATGAGGGAAAGGATATCGAGGAAAAAGAGTTGAAGAGTGCAGAGTAGCCTACAGATCTTTTTAGTATCTCCCCTCCAATAACTTGTTCATCTTCTCACTTCTCAACCTCATAAGATTATCCTCAATGTATGTGTTTTCCAATAGTCCGGGAGCAAATGTAATCCAGTGAAAAAATCTTTTATTGGGCTCTGGAATCTATGCAGATAATATCTTCATTAAAACTAGTATAATGAAAAAATCCAAGGTGACCAGTCAGCCGCGTATGCAAACTCTCAAAAAAATGTCCTTTACATTCACCCCATCCTACTTTACCTTCATTTTCATGTTCCTCTACTTTCTCTTCTATTCTTTCTCCTTTCCCATGTCCTCTTCCACCTAGCCTTCTTCCCAATCTTACCATTTTCCCCTACTTTCTGCCGTCATCAGTCTCACCTCCATTCTTTCTTCTTCATCCACTTCTTTTTCTCTCGCCTCTTCTGAATCTTACTCCGCTCCCTCCTCTTTTTCTCTTCTTCATCTTCTTTCTTCTTCATGCACTTCTTTTTCTCTTTTCTCTTCTGAATCTTACTTTGCTTCTTTTTCTTCTTTCTCTCGTTTTCTTCTCCTTCTTTTCCTTTCTCTTCTTTTTCTCCTTTTTCTTTGCCTCCTCCTCCTCCTCCTTTTTCATCTACTCATATTTGTTGGCTTTTTTCTCTTCTGTTATATCGCCTATGATATTCATTCTCGAAATTTCTACTATGCATTCGGCACTCTTGGAACGCAAATATAATTATCGATAATTTAATTTATTTTTTATTGCTATCTTACATTTTATCTATGAATACCAGCAAAGGCTAGAAGATTATGCAGAAAAGGAAGAGAAAACTGATGAAGAAAGACAAAGAAAATGAGAGGAAGAAGCAGAATAGAAGCAACACCAGAAAGAAGGAGGATGAGAAAAAGTTGAAATGACCAATTAGAAAATGCAAAAATGGAGGATCAAGTGCTGGAAGATGAACTAGAAGAAGAAGGAGAGGAATAAGAAGTGTAATATGAAGAAGAAGAAGAAGAAGAAGAAGAGTTGGGAGATGAAAGAGTAGCGCGTGACCTAGGGTAGACGACTGATTATTATTATTATTTCAAGAATCCAATTTTAATTTGCCGCCTTCAGCTCCCAACCGGAGCGAGAGCCCCGGATCGTTTCCATTACGTACAGCAAATCCCTCGGACAAGTTGCAGAACCTATCAACTGTTTCTGCAAGGCAACTTATCGCTGCAACTTGTGGCAAGAATTGATGAAACCGATGGAACCTGAATTTGAAAGCGGATAATATATAGTATATACAGAGACTGTATGATCAAAGTGTGGTGTTACATTTTTGATTGGTTAGTTCAGTCAAATCCGACATCACCTTAGGCTAGGCGTACACCGGTTAGTCAAGACAAGAGAAGACGAGATTAGTCACGTTTAGTCACAGTACTTCACATAGTTGCTTATGAAGCAACACACACCGATTAGTCATTACATCAGTGTGTGCTGCTTCATAAGCAACTATGTGAATTACTGTGACTAATCTCGTCTTGTCTTGTCTTGACTAACCGGTGTACGCCTAGCCTAAGTCGGTGAAAATATTTTCATGCCTTAATAAAGTTCCCAAGCAATTTCGCAATGCTGCCAAGTAGGATTAGCAATGCTGATGACGTAGATGCCTACAAAACTTTAAAGAGCCATCTGATTGGCGAAAAGGCTGAACAGACGCCATTTCAAGACTCCGACCAATCAGAAGCTAGCAGCTCGTGAATGTCAGATGTCATGTGCCGTTTTCGTACAGCTGGCTCCTGATTGGTTAAAATCGTAAAATGGCGACTGTCCAACCCATTGGCTCTTGGAATTTCGAGGTCTGACTTATTACAACAGCATTGCCACTTTCTCTTCATTTCTCTTCAACTACAGACTACCTTGTAATCTATTTACTTATATATTAATTAATATTGTAACAGTCATTATTTATAAAATTTCAATACAAAAAAACTGCATTCAGCTCATGCAAATTCGTACACAATTCTGGAGTGAATTGCTTGTCGTGACAACTTTAAAGAAGGGCCTATCCATTTGAAATTTGCATAGTGGTTTTTGACATTCGAGACACAACTCGAGATGCAATACGCCTCAAAGATCTGCGGACGCCGTAATTGGAGAGAATTATTATTCAAGTATGACTCCAAGTCTCAAGAAGTACACTTGAGATGGATAATTGAAGGGTGCCTTGGTTGAGGAAGACTAAGCTCGACCAATTAAAAGATAGAACTTTGTTAAGTGAAGTGCCACTCAAAGTACAATATTATCGAATAGAGAATTTTTTGTCAGTTGAATCTTCTGTCATTAGTAGCCCATTCTCAATTGGCTTGTTTATCATTTTCATTAATTCAGCTCCAAATATGATAAAATGATAATATTTTGGCATACTCTGTTATTTGAATTTTATTATAACTGTGTGAGCTTATTGCATGTTTTATATTATCATATTGTATCTGATGAATCGCTTTGTAATAGTGAAGACTGTTTTGGGCGCAATTTCTGTAGTCTTCCTTGATTTATTTTTTATTTTTAGAATGAATTATCAATTGCGTAGTTTATTATTACCATATTGTATGAGATTGAAATGATTAGTTCATTATTTGCATGTTGATACCAAGTGTTGAGGGCCTAAGCTCAACATGAAGCTCAATTCATGAACTTAGGCTACTGAAGTGGATTTCTAACTTACGAGAATGACATGAATGTCCGTTTTCAACCTGAAAAGTAGCTCAGCCAAAAACAATCGAAGATAACTTATTCTGGGTTCTTGTAAATTTATATTAGTATAGGTTATACATAATAAAGTTTGTAGTAGTTTGAAAGTGAAAATCATTCGAAATTTATTGAAATCTTTCCCAAATTGGACCTTGATCAATGTTTGAGAAAAAATTATTGTCCAAAGCGGCTGTAATGATTTTTATCTCAGATTTTTTATCCTCCCAATTCTATTAGCCGTCAGAAGAGAGTGTTACTCTTATTACTCTTGGCTAGGCGTACACCGGTTAGTCAAGACAAGACAAGACGAGATTAGTCACGTTTAGTCACAGTAATTCACATAGCTGCTTATGAAGCAGCACACACTGATGCAATGACTTATTGGTATGTGTTGCTTCATAAGCAACTATGTGAAGTACTGTTGAACGTGACTAATCTCGTCTTGTCTTGACTAACCGGTGTAGGCCTACACCTAGCCTATTCATCAATATTGCACATTAATATAGGCACTTTCCATGCCTGTCGTTATATTCTGTAGAATAAAGCTGATACTTGACATTTTAGATACGACAGATATTCTTTAGATGTTGGTAGAGACATTAATTAGATTTATCATAGGTAGAAGAATTGTTTGTGTTTTTAGTTTTTGTACCATAGGCGTCATTCGGGGGTGGCAAGATGGGTGGCAGAATTCCCAAACCCATTTTTTTCTACCCCAAAAATCGTATCATCAGAAGTAATCAAGCAGTAATAATTTCAGCTATTTGCAAACAAGTGAAAAATTAAAGTTTAAACATGGAAACCATTTCAAACAAGAATAATAACATCACCCAGGAACTGCTGCCATCTACCGGCGGAACTTAAAATTAGATACGCTTTTAACTATCGACCAATCAGAAGAGAAAGTAGGCGGAGCAAAGAGGCGTGTCTATTGGAAACCATTTTAAACAAGAATAATAAAATCACCCAGTAACTGCTGCCACCTACCGGCGGAATTTAGAATCAGATACGCTTTGAACCGTCGTCCAATCAAAAATGAATATTCATACCTCTTACTCAACATCACTTTGAAATCCTTCAACAAATTCAATATAGGCCTACTATTCGATGGGTATTTTAGATTTCCTCTATTTATAGCTGAAAAAATAACATGAGAAAGGGTTTGATTTAAGAGCGTAATTGTTGTCAAAATATAAGAAAATTAATTCATTCTTCACATTCTACATCCTTTAGCAGTTTATGACTTATATAGCCTATATAAGTCAGACCACTGTTTATGAACATTCAAATTCAAAATTTGAAATCCACATCCCTGGCAGACCTTGCCACCCCAGTTTAGAAGCTGAAATGACGCTCATGTATTTGTACAATAAATGGAATACCATTTCCAGTATCGATTCGACCATTGTTTGAACCACCGACTTGCAGTGATTTTTTTCAACATGTGAATCGACAATTTTATTCAAATCGAATGTAGCGCTTTCAAATTACATAGTCAACAAACACAGAAATATAGTGTACTGTTGACTTCTGATTAAATGAATTTAATGTGTAAAGTCACGGAACTCGTATACCTGTAATTGCATGAAAAAATGTAAACATATTTCCAAACGTGTTCTAGAAACACGTGTAAAGTTGTATATATATATAACAGATGTACGTACATACAAGTGTAACTGGTTATGCTATTGTTTATCTACCTCATCACACTGACACCGTCTGTTGATTAATAACTGAATAAATAAACAGTGGAAGTCCGCTTGATTGGTTTGCCAGAGAAGTGTGTTTGCTCAGGGAAGCATGGATTTGTTATTATTGAATGGTGGGAAAATTTGTTGAGTTTGAAGTTTAATAGTTGTTTATTTTTTCTCCCCTGGTTTTGTACTCCTAAATTTGCAATGTGTTCAGTTCTATTCTATACTTTCTCTCCTTTTCAGTGAAGCTAGGCGTACACCGGTTAGTCAAGACAAGACAAAACGAGATTAGTCACGTTCAGTCACAGTAATCCTCATAGTTGCTTACGAAGCAGCACACACCGATGCAATGACCAATCGGTGTGTGTTGCTTCATAAGCAACTATGTGAAGTACTGTGACTAAACGTGACTGATCTCGTCTTGTATTGTTTTGACTAACCGGTGTACGCCTCTAAAACACCATCCTGGGCGAGACACATACGATAATTTTCGCCCCACTAGGGGTATTTTCGCCACTAGTGTACATGGAGGGGTTGAGAACATACTAAAAATAGTCGCAAGTCTAAAACAGAGAATATTACTGACGGAAACAAATTTTAATTACGTTGTGGATGTTGAAATAAACGTATATTAATATAATAATTCTATTGAAACAATTGATGTATAGTAATGGAACACTAATTGCAATATCACCAGTACAATAATTGGGCAGTCTCCGGGTAAAAGGTAATAAGTCAATTTTTTTATTATTGAAAATCAACTATTTTGATAGCTTTATCTTTGGGTAAAAGGCAATGAGTTCATACTCTACTATAACAGCTGTAATTACCCATGTGAATATTGCAATAAGTATTTAGTAGATAACTTTGTGTGGGTAAAAAGTAATAAGTCTATTTTTGACTTATTCCCTTTTACCCGGAGACCGTCCAATTAATTTCATATCAAGAAATCAATTCGAATTCGTCCGTCGGTTGTTGATTCAAACTATAGTTCGAATAAAACTAGTTGTCCCTTGGCTCAAGAACCACTCACTAAAACGATTTTTTCAGAAAGTCTGATGTACGAACAGCTGACCATTTGATTTAATGTTAGCATCATTGAATCAAATGGTCAGCTGTTCGGACATCGGACTTTCTGACCAAAACGTTTCTAGTGAGTGGTTCTTGAGCACAAGGCCAAGGGACAACTAGTTTTATTCGAACTATAAATACTAACTGCACAAATCTGCCGTCACAAATCTGATCTAGCACAAATTCTGCCGTCGAGGACAGTATATATATCTTGTACAGACTGGACAGATTGAATTACAATAGCAATTCAAAATGTCAGCGATCCGAATTGCAAGTAACAAATCAGTGTTTGTCTACTTGGATTTATTTCTAGTATACAATGCAACTGCGGAATCAGAAATGGGAATGGAAGAGCTATAATAGAGACACAGATTGAAGTGAGTGAAGAAAGGTGAGAACGGGAGAATGGCTGATAGGAACAAGAATGAAACGAGAAGATAGGATTGTTGGAATGAAAGAAGGTTAAATTTGGAAGATGAAAAGATAGTAATTGATACGTGATAGTGTAGTTGGTAATATGAGAATAGTGTTGGGAAGAACTAGAGGTTGAATTTGAAGGATGAAGTGAATTGTAAAAGAGAGAGAGAGTGAGTGAGAAATGTGGAAAATTAGATGAAAAAAGAAATAAATAATAGGCTATTGTTTGAATAAAATGTAGTCGATGTAAAAATTGAAGATGATTATATTGTGGGGAAGAACGAGCGAGTAAATTTAAAGAATTTAAGTGATTGGGGAGGACAGAGAGAGGGGAAAAAAGAAGAAGATTGACAGAAAGAGAGAGAGATACAGAATGTGTAGTAGGAAATTAGATGAGAGGAAAAATAAATAATTGTTTGAATGAAATGTTGCCTAGTCGATGCTTCTATAAAAGATATATCTATCTATAGAAGATAGTGTGAACAAGAACTGGAGTTGGAATTTTTGAGATAGAGAGAGTGAATTATAAAAGGAGGAGGAGAAGGGGGAGAAGGAGTTGAGAAGAGGAAGAATAAGAGGGCGAAAGAGACCTGCTTTTATAGCAGTTTATCATTGTGAATCGTGGACCTCTGTCAGTTTCAAGAATGCATACATCGGCATTGGAAATTGTACAACGATTTTAGAAGCACAGCTATAAATTGTTTGAAAAGATTCATTGCTTGTTCTTTTTCTTCTTTATCATCTTCTTCTTCTTATCTCCTGAACATGCATTCCCTTCTTCACAAACATTGAAATGCAATATTATTTCAAAACTCAAATACTAATTTGAGTTTAATTTCTATAATTTAAATTTGAATACTGAATACTCAATTACTATTGGAATTGATGTTCAAATTCCAAAGTATTCCAATAGGCTATGTTCATCTTGATGTGAAGCTGTGCACATAGTTTAGAATTTTACCGAAAGAGGAGGATTAAAAGCGGAAGTAGCCAGCCATAGGTATACACTTCTATGAACCTATTATATTTCCATAAATCATGATATGGAAACTCACGGACCTACGGCAATAATAAAACTAATAACAGTAAACAGTAGGCCTACTACAGGAGTAATCTTCCGCGAATTGTAAACAAAGTTTAATAGTGATGACGAATATTTGTTGTTGATAATAATATTATGGTTATTATTCAGACTACAATGATGAAAAGAGAGATACAACTGTAGATTGAGACAATGGATCAGGTGTTGGAAAGCTGACGTATGCAAAATTGGCCTATTGTTATTGAACAGTATGAATTAATAGGTCGAAATCCGATACTTTTTACTATATTACTGTATTACTATTCACTATTTACTATTTACTGTATTACTATTGGGAAAATAAGGAGAATTATTAGAGAAATTTCATTTTAAACTACTTAGTACGTATCATATATTATAAAGATACAAATGATTCGAGCTATAATAGCAAATATATAGCTATAGCAAAATATAGCCATTATAGCAAACCAATACTGTTTTGATCAGACAAATTAGACAAGGATTACTCAAGGAATCTCCAGTAGTTGTTTGGTTGAAGGGAGCAATTGGTGTTATGTGACTGATATCTACATCTTCTTCACCGCCACGTCCTCCTCCTCCTCCTACCCCTCCTCCTCCTCCTCCTCCTCCTCCTCCTCCTCTTCCTCCGCCACCCTTTCTCCTAATCACGTCTCCTCATCCTATACCTTTTCTCCTTCTTATCCCATTCTACGCTTCCACCACATCCTGATATTCGACCTCCTCGTCTTCTCACTTCTCCGACTCCTCCTCTTTCAACTGCTCCTCCTCATTCTCTCACTCCTCTGCTTCTAGCATCTTCTCTTCTAATACCTCCTATGCCTTCGGCCGTTTCACCTCCTCTAACTCCTGCTACTCCACATCATCCCACTCCTCCTCAACCATTTCCTCCTCCTCCTCCTTATCCCTTCTTACTGCTATACTCCATCTTCTCCTCATCCTCCTCCTCCTACTCCATCACCTCCTCCTCCTCCTTCTCTTTATCATAATCATCTTCTCCCTACTCCTCCTCATCCTCCTCCTCTACCTCCTCGATATCCCATTTTCATCCTACCATCACTTCCTTATCCTCCTTCTTCTCCTATACCTCCACTACCGCCACCCCTTCCTCCTTATCCTCCTCCTGCTCCTCCTCCTTCTCCTCCTCCTCCTCCTCCTCCTCCTCCTTCTCCTCATCTTATTTCTCCTCTTCCTCTTTTACATCCTTATTCTTCTCCTCATACTTTTTCTTCTCTTCCTCCTCCTCCTCCTCTTCCAACTTCTCCTAATGCTCCTCCTCCTCCTTCTTCTACTTTTCTCCTCCTCCTCCTCCTCTCCTCTTCCTCCTCCTCCTCCTCCTCCTACTCCTTCTCCTCCTCCTCCTCCTCCTCCTCCTCCTCCTCCTCCTCCTCCTCCTCCTCCTCCTCCTCCTCCTCCTCCTCCTCCTCCTCCTCCTCCTCCTCTTCCATCTTCTACCTATCCTTCACTTCCTCATCCTCGTTCTTCTCTTCCTCTCCCACCTCCTCCTGCTCTTACTCCTCCACCTCCTCCTTTTTCTTCTACTCCTCCTCCTCCTCCCCACCTCCTCTTCACCCGTTCTTCTCTCTCTTCCAATTCATCCGTTCAAGATGTTGAGAGCGGGTTGACTTTGGTTCAAACAGTGATCTCATGGCTTCTGTCGAATACAGACGTCAAGCCCGCCTTTCGGAACAGTGGAAAGGGGAAGGGGGGGGATGGTCGTCGTTCAAGGATCAAACGGGGGTCGAATAAAGCCCCTTGAGAGGCTTGCAATAGTAATAGTCTGAGCTGCTTGAAGTGAAGTCCTGTATCCTAAATTAGTGGGATTGGGCTTTGCGCTCTGACTAGCAATTTATTACGGTGAATTTCAGTCCTAAATGTGCCAATAGAGTTGAGCGTATTTGAAAGCGAATCATAGATATTTGTAATATTGTTCTGGGGAGTATTACTTGTTATTACTTGTTATAGCGAATTACTTGTTATTTAACGTAACTCCATATAACAAAATGGGCTCAAAAGGTTTTGGAAAATAATAGAGAATTGTATCATGAAACATTGACTGGAAAAAAATGGAAAAATAAGTGATTGTAGTCAAGAGGAAAGATCACTCAAATAGCACGTAGCTAGAGGGACATCATGAATTGTATTGTATCAGCTGAATTCAATAAATTAAAATTGAAATTAAAAAATCTCTGGGGACTCAGCGTTTCTTCAAACACTTGCTGTGTTAATCAAGTGGGCGATCGACGAGACCTTTGAACTCGCCTGTCACGAAATATTTTCGCCTTAGGCTAGGCGTACACCGGTTAGTCAATTCAAGAGAAGACGAGATTAGTAACGTTTAGTCACAATAATTCACATAGTTGCTTATGAAGCAGCACACACCGATGCAATGACTAATCAGTGGGTGTTTCTTCATAAGCAACTATGTGAAGTACTGTGACTGAACGTGACTAATCTCGTCTTGTCTTGTCTTAACTAAGCGGTGTACGCCTAGCCTTACAGTAAAAACGTAAACAGCCGTCTCCACCTGATGAGAAATCTACTTGCGTATGCTTTCTCTATGGTTCTACTTTAAGCGTATGGTTTTTTATCTTCAATCCCCATACTACATCATCTCCAATACCATCTCCTAATACTTTATAAACTGTATTGTAGCCTACAGGAGAATATCAAGGTCATAAAAACCATGTTCTGTTTTCGTGTTATTCAAGGTCATAAAAAGGAAGCATGGAAACACATAGGAATATACGTAAAAACAGTTACGTAACACTAAGGTAACTCACGCCTATATTCTTGTGAACAGGTTTATCGGCTGAGTATTTTGGTGCTCAAAATTTACAGATATACATATTTTTACCTCCAATATACACCTCCCTTTTATATAATAGGTATATGGTGTAAACTTCCCTTTAACACATAAGAATAGCTGTGCGAGAAAAGGGTTGTATTCTGAAGATAAACAATCATACACCTTTTGCAAAAGGGCTCTTCTTGGTCTTTATCTTCTTCTGTCTCTCACTCCATCTCTTCTCTTCTTCTTCTTCATCTTTTTGTCTTATTTTTCTCCACTGTATATTCAACTACTCCTCCTCCGTTCTCTGCTTCTTCGTCTTCTCTTCCTTTTCCAATAAATATGTGGGTGTGTGTGTGTGTGTGTGGGAAATATTGTAGACCTTTCAAATATACGATCTTTCACCTTAGCAGTGGAGTGATGAGGGGGGGATGATGCCTGGAAAAGAGGCCCCCTGGGACAGCTTTGATGTGAAGCTCCTCGTTTTGACAGTCAGCAATATTCAACCTTTCACTTTTACCCTGTTTTCTTCTCTTTCTCTCATACTTTTCTCTCTTTTTCTCTATTACTTTTACTTTTGCTTCTTCATCATCGTGTCTGTCTTTTATACTACCACCATCACTTGCTTTTGCATTTCCCCCGCTCCGTCCACCCCCCTTTTCTACTTATACTTCTTTCCCCCTTCTTCTTCCCCTCTTCTTCGTTCTTCTTTTCTCCTTCTTCTCATTCCCCTTGTCCTTCTTTTTCTTATTTTTATAATATATTTATTTATTCCAATACATTTATTTGAGGCCTTATTTGTCTCAGCCTTCTTATTTCTACTCTCATCCTTTTTCTATCCTCAAATACTTCTACCTCTTCTCCTTTCCCTCTCTTCATTTCTATTCTCCCCTCCACCATTCATCTTCTCCTCTCCCCTTTTTCCTGTCCTTCTCCTTCTCTTCTTTCTCCCATTCCTCATCCTATTTCTCTTCCCTCTTGTTATTTCTGTTTCGTTGTAACTGTTATCATTTCCTTTTTCTTTTCGTTTTCTCTCTCTCTTTCTTTTCTTTTTCTTTTTCTTTTTTTTTCCTTTTCTTTTCTTTTCTTTTTCTTTTCTTTTCTTTTTCTTTTTTTTTTTTCTTTTCTTTTCTTTTCTCCTTCCTCTTCTCCCCCTTATCCTCCTTTCTTCTGGCTTTTCCTTCCATTTACCCCTACTTTTGGTTTTCTTTTGTCACTCGCACATAATATCTCCATCCCACACTCTTACAACAACCTTTACGAAGCAATACGTACCTTTTTCTGTTCTATATAGACTAGCCATGTCGCCAAGGATGAAAGTAGTCGTACAGATACAGAGTGAGCACGAGTGAAAAAGTTCATTTTATCTGGTGGGAAATTGGGCCCTCCGACTGCTGGATTTCGGACACATGTCTGCCAATTACCCTCTCACTCCCTCTTGTGTCCATCCCCACCCCCTTTACAATTGCCCTGCCCCCTTCCCACCATTGGTAGATTGTTGAACATAATAAGGTGAGGAAGAGCTTTTCAATAGGGTTTGTGTGTGTGTGTGTGTGTGTGTGTGTGTGTGTGTGTGTGTGTGTGTGTGTGTGTGTGTGTGTGTGTGTGTGTGTGTGTGTGTGTGTGTGTGTGTGTGTGTGTGTGTGTGTGTGTGTGTGTGTGTGTGTGTGTGTGTGTGTGTGTGTGTGTGTGTGTGTGTGTGTGTGTGTGTGTGTGTGTGTGTGTGTGTGTGTGTGTGTGTGTGTGTGTGTGTGTGTGTGTGTGTGTGTGTGTGTGTGTGTGTGTGTGTGTGTGTGTGTGTGTGTGTGTGTGTGTTTGTTTATACAGTGCGCACTCTGTTTATAGGACAGAATGACTATTTTTGTGTTCAGAGTTTGGAGTTTTTTCACAAAGTGGAGTTGGAAATTGTCAGCCGTGAGAAAAAAAGGTGAAAAAAGGAAAAGTAAGAAAGAGTGAAGAGAGGGTAATAGGGAAAAAGGCAAAAAGATAGAATGAAAGGATGTAGGGAGTGAAAGGCATAAAGATAGAAGATAGGTATGAGAGTTTATAGGCATGATAGTGTGAAAAATAAAGGAAATAAAACATTCGAGGTGGCGAATGAAGGCCAAGCGAAGTAAAGGGAAAGCTTGCTTTGATTGGGGTGATACAAGAACACAAATGTACAGAATTGTACAAAATAGAATGAAGTGATCTGAGATAGAAAATGTACAGATAGAAGATATTTATAAATGATGGAAGAGGAGGAGGAGGATGAAGAGGAGGGAGAGAGCGGACAGGTAGAACAAGGAAGAGGAGGTTGAGGTATTGAGACGAAAGGTGGAAAGGAGAAGAGAAGGAAGGGGAAGAAAAAAAAAAAGAAAAAATAAAAGAAGAAGAGGAATGAGTAGATAAAGAGGAAGAAGAAGAAGAAAGAATTTAAGGCTCTTTTCCATTTTGAGATAATTCCAAATTTGTAAAATAAATTACATGGTCGTTCCTTTTTATTGAGCTATTGATTGAAATAAAATCAAAATATCTTATTCCTTCCAAAGAAATTTTTATGATCATTTCCTTTTAGAAAAAAGTTAATAGAATGAGCAATATTTGTCAATGTGTCAATTCTACCCTGCCATAGTGGCAGGTTAGCCAATCCACTAAAATGAAATATCATTACGACTAATATCAACTTGAATACTTTTGTAAGTTTTGCTGAATCATAGGCTATAATAAATAATATTAGAAGTGAGATTCAGGAAAATAATAGCCTAATATTTTGATTTATCTACATTAAATCTTTGTACATTATGAGGCCACGCCTCAGCCAATCCAGTGGGCAACTAAGCCGCCATTTAATTTTTCTCGCAATAAGTTTGTTCGTTTTACAAAGACACGCCTCCAGCCATTCAGAGTAGTTGGCAACCGAACCGCCATTTTATTTTTCTCGCAGTATGATTGCTCGTTTCACGAAGCCACGCCTTTGGCCAATCACAAGCAAGCAATGCCAAACGTTGTTCAGTTGGTTCTCTAGCTTCCTCATAGATGGCGTTTGCAGCGTTGTTATTTCATGATAATTATTTGGAGTCAACTAATGTCATGTAAATTATTGTTTGTATGATATTGGATGTTGTTTTCTAATCAAGTGTCACAAATTGAGACCCATCCACTATCCTCCTTTAAAAACATCCTTTTATAAGTTTTATAAAACATATAAGACTTATAAGTTTGAGAAAATCTTCTATCAGTATTTTTCCATAGCTCAGTGATTTTCCATTCTTAATTTTATCTGCAGCTCTGTGTAATTTCCTGTCAGTACTTTTCCATAGTTCTGTGATTTTCCGTTGTAATATTTTAATAGATGAAGCTGAATGTAATATTCCGCAGTCTAGGTCTGTAGTTTTCCATTGGATTGAAATTCGTTTATAATTATTATTGGAAAGCCTGTTTCAATAGTTAACGAGTTCTCAGAAATGCATCCTTGAAGTTTTTAAACTACTCGGAGCGCCGAGCTTTTAAGGTTGCAAACATGTCTAAATGAGACGCTCATATTTCAGTTTTACATCTTGTATCCACACTTCGGCAGCACGGTTCACTCATGCCTGCACACATTTAAAAGCACTCAAAAACCCCCTGAATCACCCCCCTACCTACCCCCCCCCCACACTATTTGTGAATCCTAATTTCGTGCAACTCTCGCATACGAAGTAGCCTAATGGAATATTTGATGCCACTCTTCAAGTTATACTTTCAACCTATCTGGATATCTTCTGCTACATCATCTTCTCCTTTTTCTTCTTCTTCTTCTTCTCCTTGTCCTTGTTCTTATGCTGCTTCTTGTTCTTTTTCTTCTTGTTCTTGTTCTTGTTCTTCTTCTTCTCCTGCTTCTTCTCCTTCTTCTTCTTCTTCTTTTTCCTTCTTTTTTCCTTCATTTTTTTTCTTCTCCTTTTTATTCTTCTCCCCCTTTTTCTTCTTCTCCTTCTTCAATTTCTTCTTCTTCTTCTTCTTCTTCTTCTTCTTCTTCTTCTTCTTCTTCTTCTTCTTCTTCTCTCCTTCTTCTTCTCCTTCTCCTTCTCCTTCTCCTTCTTCTCCAACTCCTTCTTCTTCTTCTTCTTCTTCTTCTTCTCCTTCTCCAACTCCTCCTCCTGCTATTTCTTCTCCTTCTCCTCCTCCTCACCATCCTATTTCTCCTCCTCCTTTCCCTACTCCTCCTTCCACCCCTCCTCCTACCCCTTCTTACTACTCCTCATATTCAACTTTAACTTCTACTCTTCCTCCCTGTTTCTCTGCATCTCCTTCTCCTATACTCCTCCTTCTCCTTCTCCTCCTCCGCCTACTCCTCCTCTCCTCCTCCTCCTCCTCCTCCTCCTCCTCCTCCTCCTCCTCTCCTCCTCCTCCTCCTACTCTCCTCCTCCTTCTCCTCCTCATCATCCTTCTACTTATTCCCCTCCTCATTCTTATCACTTTATTCTTCTCCATTTCCTCTTCTCGTGCTGCTCCACCCCTCCCCTCTTTCTCCTTATCCTTCTTCTCCACTCCTCCTCCTCCTTCTCCTCACTGTTCCTCTACATCTTCCGCTCCTTCTCATAATCATGCTTCCCACTCTTTCTCTGGTTCTCTACACCTTCTTCTAATGCAATGTTCTACAACTCTCTCTCCAATAGTCATTAAAATTGCAATACACACACATAAACTTTTCCTCCTCTTCCTCCTCCTACTGCTCCTCCTCCGACCCCTCCTCCTCCTCCTCCTCCTCCTCCTCCTCCACCTTCTCCTCCTCCTCCTCCTCCTCCTCCTCCTCCTCCTCCGCCGCCTCCTCTTGTCGGTCCGAGAACTGAACTCCTGTGAGGTTTGGCCGGCTTCTCAGTGCTGAGACTATTTGAGGTCAATTTCAAATTCACCTCGCACGCCAACTCCAATTTGATACGCTATTTGAATTGTAATTACAATGCCAGTCACCGGCTGCTTAATTGAGATTTAGATTCAGATGGCAGAGAATTCGAGCCGGTATTAGACTATAATAGTTCTATGTTATAAATCTATTACGGAAAATGTTACTGTGTAATGGACCAACTATTATGATGCATGACAAATTTGATTCGGTTTGTTCCAGTAGATTTTTAGTTCTGCTAAATGAATGAATGAATCAGTGCCATTTTTCTTCTATATATAATTATATATTGTATTATAACCGCCATCTGTATATTATGATTGTAGATCTACTATTTTTAATAATAAGAAACAGACATGTTTCAGCACCTTAGGTGCTATCATCAGTGTTACAATTATAGCAAATTGATGATAGCACCTAAGGTGCTGAAACATGTCTGTTTCTTATTATTAAAAATCGTGATATTGACAATATCTTGTTGTTTTTTCATTATGAGTAATGATCACTACATCTCACCAGACACTGTGTCAGAAGTTATCTACTATTCATCTTATTTTTATCTACAATTCATCTACTACTCCCACATCTCCGATGTCAATTGTTGAAGGAAATGATTCCTTTGTGTCTCTTTTCCCAAGAATGGACATTCATGTATCCTAACTTCGCCTTATCGTCTAGATAACTCACAATTATTATAATTATCATCAGTATATTTTTGCTTTACATCTACTCATGGCATAATTTATAAGCTAATATAAATTTGACGAATAATTGGTTGTACATTTATTTTTATATTCTAGAATTTAAGCCGTCATATTTGTTAACTACATGAATAAAGTAATAAATCTAAATCTAAATCTCTTATCTCTCTCATCTACCCCACCCTAATCTGCACATGAACGTTCTACAGCATAATATCATATGAAAGTTGTACGCGGCCGAGAAAACTTACAAAAAAGAGCTAGGGAATGAGCCTGCTTAAATAAGGTTTTCATCTCATTCATATTGAAAATTATCGTCGGAAAAACCTCCGCATCTGGCTTTTCCGAGCTGAGTTTTTCCAAGCTTTTCATGTATATGATTTCCGCCCTCTGAATGAGAAAGGCTCACTTTCGTCTCATTTGCGAGACTCTTTTCACTGGGAGCTCGGTTTGAATGTATAATAGCTTTGCTGAGTACAAATTCCTGTACATCCAGTGTACTTTTCGTAGTAATTACTTCTATGATTCATTGTGTTGAAAGTTGCATGTTTTAAATGCATAATTATGAGAAGTTACCATGTTGGATCACATAGAAAATTTTCTGAAGAGTTTTTTGATGGGATAAGGTGATTTCTTGAGAAATTAATGAGGTCTAGAAAAGTTTTGAGATTTGAGTACACATCATTAGAGGGAACGCTTTCTGTAATAATTCTCTGATTTGAAGTATAGTAGTACTGAGGAATGAAACAGTAGAATACTATTGAGGTTGAGTTTTGAAACTTCTTTGAAAAAAGCATGACCAGAAACAATCTACAGTACTTGATTTTCTAATTTGATAACTTTATGCTATTGGTTTATACTTATTAAATCTCCATACTTATTATCGATTTACTTGTTAAAGTATTATGTTAAAGTAAAGTTACTATGTATACTTGTTGAAGATCCCACAGGGATCATTAATATATGTTATGATCTATCATATATGGTCATGAAGGTCATACATGGGATCATAAGTAACAGTGGCAGATCTATGGGGGGGGGGGGAAATCCCCCCAAAATCCTATAAATATATATAACACCTACACAAAAAAGGAGAGGAGAGGATGTAGAGAATGAGAAAACTTGTATGTGTAACGTTCTCAGGTGAAAGGAGTTCATAAGTGGTTGAGAAGAAGAGAAAGGAGGAGAAGACGAAGAAGAAGGAGAAAGAGAAGAAGAGAGAGAAGAAGGAGGAGTAGGAGGAAGAGTAGGAGGGGGAAATGAAAGATTTTATCGATTTGCGTAAAACGTGCTTAGTGTAGGCTTATACCACGGCTTCCATGTTAAATTGTCAGAATAACAGTGCTACAGTCTATCGTTTTCACATTAAACTCGAAATGGTTCGTTTGTTTTTACCACAACTGCATATAATGTCCTTCCATTCCAATTCTCCTTCTCCTCCTCCCTTCATTATGACTTCTTCTTCTTTTTCCAATTATCCTCCTCCTCCTCCTCCTCCTCCTCTTCCTTCTCTTCCTCCTCCACCTTCTTCGTCCCACCAACTCCTTCTCCTTCTGATCCTTCTTATTCTTCTAAATCTCTATCTTCTTATTCTCATTGTTACTTCTCCACTTCATCTTTCCCCTCCTCATCGTTTCTCTCCTTTCTCTTCTCCTTCTTCTTTTTCTTCTCCCTTTTCTTCTACCTTTTCTTTTTCTTTTCCTCATCCTTCTCCTCCTTTCTCTTCTCCCTCTTCTTCCTTTTCTCCTTCTTTTCTTCTTCTTTTCTTCTTCTTTTCTTCTTCTTTTCCTTTCTTCTTTCCCTTCTTCTTCTTCTCCTTCTTCTTCTTCTTCTTCTTCTTCTTCTTCTTCTTCTTCTTCTTCTTCTTCTTCTTCTTCTTCTTCTTCTTCTTCTCCCTTCTTCTTCTTCTTCTTCTTCTTCTTCTTCTTCTTCTTCTTCTTCTTCTTCTTCTTCTTCTTCTTCTTCTTCTTCTTCTTCTTCTATTTCTTCTTCTTCTATTTCTTCTTCTTCTTCTTCTTCTTCTTCTTCTTCTTCTTCTTCTTCTTCTCCTTCTTCTTCTTCTTCTTCTTCTTCTTCTTCTTCTTCTTCTTCTTCTTCTTCTTCTGCCTCTTCTTCTGCCTCTTCTTCTTCTACTTCTCCGCCACCACATTCTTCAACAATCGATTTCCCAGAACTATGGCAATAACAATAAATCGGAGGGTTCCAACTCGATAGATGGCCCCGCGAATAGTAGACACACCAATTGATACGGACCGAAATGGGAGCTGCTGGCCTGCTAGTGGATCGGCGGGGCGAGTGGGGGGAATTATGCGTTGTTCAAAGCATTCCTCGAAAGCATTTCTAGGTGAAATGAGGTGGGAGGGGGGGGGTTGAAAAACAGGAGAAAGACATGAAAAAAGAGAAATAGGGGTGGGAATTGTCTCTTTTCACGATTTTCACCCATTCTGAACATTTTGTTTTCTCTTTTTCCCTATCTCCTCTCTCTTTCACCTTTTTCTTCTCTTTTCCCTCTTTTCTTCATCGTCCCTTCTTTGCCCTACCACTTTTCCTAGCTCATTCATCTTAATATTTCCTCCGTCTTTTTTATGCTTTAATCCAGTTCTACTCTGTTCAAGAGTTTTCAACAGAAAATCTCTGGACCACAACTTGTGCGTAGCGACTTTCCTTTTCAAGTCGTAGGAATAATATTCTTCTCCCTCTCCTTCTTATCCTTCTTCTTCTTCTTCCCCTACTCCTCCTACTTCTCCTTCTTCTTCTTCTTCTTCTTCTTCTTCTTCTCTTCTTCTTCTTCTTCTTCTTCTTCTTCTTCTTCTTCTTCTTCTTCTTCTTCTTCATCTCCTCTCTCAAAGCTTCTTCAGAAACTAAAGTCGAAGTGTAGGCTGAATGAGTAAAGAGTCCAGTAGGACGTTCAACAAGAAACAGAACTTTCCAATAATAAAAGAACTTCCTTCACTAAATCCTACCTTGTTGCTGTTGGCTACTCTCCCTTCTCAAAACAACCCCACCCATGTGTAGGGTGTAGATTCATCATCTTCTTTCTCTTTTTCTTTTTTTTCTTCTATTTTCTATTTATTTCTCCCAAATTCTTATTCGACTTCTTTTACTCGAGGTTTGGCTTACCCCTCCAAAACAACCAGTTATCTTATTCATTGTTGTTCTTCTCCCAATCATTCTCCTCTCAATTTATCTTCATCCTCTTGTTATTACTAGTCTTCTTCTATTTTTACTCCTATACTCTTCGTCTTCCTGTTTTCTGTTTTTCTGTTCAATCTCTTCTTGTTCACTTCCTCTTCCATCTCCTCCTTTCATCACCCCTGACTTTTCATATTTTATTCGTGATTTTTTTTATTTTTCTCTCTTCATCTGGTATCTACTTCTGGGTCTTCTTCGAGAACTTTATCTCAAACATCCACTGTAGGTAACTCATTTTCTGTTTTTCGGTCTGATTCTAGAATACCTCTTTTTTACGCTTCCTTACTCTATCTCTCCTATCTCCATCTCCTTCTTTATCTACTCTTTTTTCCTGGTTTTTCACTCCCCCTCTCCTTCTCCTCCTTTCTTATTCGTCTATCTCTTCTTCTGCTTCTTCCTTCTGTTATCTCCCTCTTTCTCTTTAAACTGTCCGGCGTCTTTTATTTCGTTCTTTCAACTTCTTCTTATTTTTCTTCTTCTTCTTCATTTCTTCTTCTTCTTCTTCTTCTTCTTCTTCTTCTTCTTCTTCTTCTTCTTCTTCTTAATTGTATCCTTTTTCTTCTTTGCTTACTTGCTATTCTCTCTTGTTCTCAATGCTTATTCCCTGCTTTTTATCCTAGCATTGCTCGAGCTGCTTTCAACATCTTCACTGATTTGATTCTGTGACAAACAACGTTCCATTGTATTTAGGCACACACAATATCGCACAGCCTACGTTGCATCAAAGATTGTTTACTGTCATGTTAGTTCCTCCTGCTCTATAATCACTCTCTCGCTCTCTGTCTAACCTTCTCACTCACTCGAACTCTCTCTCACTCTTACTCGTTCCCTCTTGTATCCTCACTCCCTCTCTCTGCTCTAGTCACTCAAACCTTACTCTCACCCTTACTCACTTTCACTCACTCTTTCTCTCATTATTGATTGCTCTCGTTCCCTCTCTCTCGATCTCTCTCTCTCTCTCTTCTCCAGATGATTAGCTAGTGCACATGTTGACCATTTGCAACAAGCTATGACACATGCTGTAATACAGAGAGAGGCAAAACAAACATATTTGACATAATTCAACCCTGTGACCTCTTTGATGTAGGTTGCGAGTCAACATGCCTATCAACTGTATCTCGCCCAATACCTTCTTCTTCTACTTCTTCTTCTTGTTCTTCTTTAATTCCTTCCTCTTCTTCTTCTTCTTCTTTCTTCTTCTTCTTCTTTCCTTCCCTTCTTCCTTCTTCTCCTTCCTCCTCCTTTCCTTGTTCTTCTTCTGCTTCTTCTCTCCTCCTTTCTCCTTCCTCTTCTTCTTCCCCTTCTTCTCCCCCTTCTCTTTCTTTTTCTTCTCCTTCTTCATCTTCTTCTCCTCCTTCCCTTTCTTCTTCTTCTTCCTCTTTTTGTCTCTTCTTCACCAGTCTATTCTTCTTCTCCTCCTTTTTCTTCTTCTTTTCTTCTTCTTCTCTTCTTTCTTCCTTCTTCCTTCTTCTTCTTCTACTTCTTCTCTTTCTCCTTCTCCTTTTTCTTCTTCTTCACTATCATCACCTTATTTTTTTCTTCCTCTTATTCTTCTCCTTCTTCACCTTCGTCTTCTTCCTCTTCTTCTTCTGTCTCTTCTTCTCCAGTCTCTTTTTGTTCTCCTCCTTCTTCTTCTTGTTTCTCTTTTCATACGTCTTCTACTTTTCCTCTTCTTTACCTCCTTTTCCCTTTTCCTTCTTCTCCTACTTCTTCTCTATCCTCTTCCTTTTCTTATTTTTCTTCTTCTTCTCTATCTTCTTGTTCTTCTCCATTCCCTTCCTCTCTTTTTTCTTTCTTTCCTTTTCTCACTTACTATTTTCCGCTTCTCTCCGTCTCTCTCATAAATCAGCTCCAACTCCCTCCCTGATTTCTCCATCTTTCATCTCTTGCCGGCCTCGACTGCGACGTTGCCAAATTGCGCGTACTGGTCTGTATCTAGAGTAGCCCTTGTCAATCATCCAGCATTCAACACCCACCCACCTACAGTGAGAAGATAACATCACTAATAACAAAATGATATCTATAATCAATAACAAGAATAGTGTTTTGGACAGAAAATGTTCTAGATCCACAACGGTCCATACGATGAGGTCGTTCTCAGGAACAATTTCGATAAGGAAAGGTCGGGAGGGAACAGGAATTACCTGACAGAGAAAGAGAAGGAAAGATGAGGGAAGAAGGAATTGAAATGAGGTAGAATAGAACAGGTAGATGTTAGAGCAGTAATTAGTTTAATCAACTTTACTAACGTTTCGGGCTCCCCGCACCTTTTCGATTAAATGTCTACTTCTATTGGTATCCACAGCTTGAAATAATTAAAATACCACGACAGCTGTTTCGTTCTATTCAATCCCCTCTTTCACTACAGTTCCTACCATTCCAATTTTCATTCAAGGACATCCTTTCCATTAACAGTTGGCCGTGAAAGAGAAAGGTAGTGAGTGAGAGAGAACGTTTTTCTCTTCTTGCTTTGCAGCTTACTATTAGAAAAAAATTAATTATAGTTTTCGTTGAGTAGTTTCTGTCACTATTGTGACACATGTCTTGATAGAAATCAATGTCAGTGTTATTTCTTAATAAAGAACTGGTCTTTCATAACCCCGGTCGTACACCGGAGCAATAAGCAATAGGCAACTAGCAACATATGGTTCATATGATTGTCTACTCTATACAAACCAATAGTTCAATGCACACCGAAACAGCTGCTTTAGGTGTGCATTGGACTATTTGTTTCTATAGAGTGGACGATCATATGATACAAATGTTGCTTATTGCCTATTGCTTATTGCTCCGGTGTACGAGCTGCCTAAGAGTCTAGTCACCTGTCCATTCAGTTCAGCTAGTTCTGCACTAGTGGCGAAGCGTATTTCCTATATCTATAGGAAATATACCCGGCGATGACCAAATAAGTATACCACGCTTCGCCTCGGTTCTATACATCCGCCAATGCTTCATAATTGCTTAGAATGCTTCAGTGATTTTTTTAACTACGAAAAATTACAATAAATAATTACAATTTAATTTTTTTTCCATAGCTGTAGTGACTCTAGTCATCATAAAAATTATTTTGAATAAAAATTTTTAAAGTTTTATCGAATATTTTCAATTGTTGAGTCCATTTGGAGTGACTATTAGGGCTTAGATTGATACTCTACTTGTGATTACCTTTTAGAATAGTCTATGTGATCGAAAGATTTTGGACATTTTCCGATCGAATTTCGGAAGAGACGTTTTAGGCTACGGCCTGTTCTTTCTTTCCTTGTTATTGTATGTTTGATCAAATGAATTATTATGAATATGAATGAATTAAGCGGAGAAAAAATGGCCATATATTTTTAAAGATGGGTTTGTGTCCGAGGTCTCAAATCCATGTTTGTTCCTACCCCAATCTGTAGGTAGAATGATGGAGAACTTTCAATTATTGTGAGGGATAATCACTGTAGCCTATATGATATCTTTCCACTGTTACTACTCAGGTTCCATTCTCAGGTGTAACCAAAGTTGAAGGACGGGGAGGAGGAAGAGAAGAAGGAGTAGGAGGAAGAGAAGAAGATGGAGGAGGAGGAGAAGGAGGAGGAGGAGGAGGAGGAGGAGGAGGAGGAGGAGGAGAAGGAGGAGGAGGAACGTGCATAGTAGAGAAGGTACATAACATTTCCACACCTGTGTTCAATGTTGTTTACTGTGGGCCACTTCTCTGACAAAGTTTGAAATTGCACACGGTCTGTCAGAGATTTATTACTGGACTTCACCTTCTTCTGCTTCTTCTCTCTTCCTTTCTCCTTCTTCTTCTTCTTCTTCTTCTTTTCCTCCTCCTCCTCCTCCTCCTCCTTCTCCTACTCCTACTCCTCCTCCTCTTTCTCCTCCTCCTTCTTCCCCTTCTTATTTTTTCTTCTTCTTCTTCTTCAACTTCTTCTTCTTCTTCTTCATCTCCTCCTCCCCGTCTTCTCCTCCTTCTTCTTTCTCTTTTCTTCTTCTTCTTTTGCTTCTTCTTCTTCTTCTTCTTTTCCTTCTCCTTCTGCTTCTTCTTCTTCTTCTCCTCCTTCTTCTTCTTCCTCTCCTTCTTCTTCACTTCTTCTTCTTCTTCTTCCTTCTTCTTCATGTTCTTCTCCTTCTTCTTCTTTTTCTTCTCCTTCTTCTTCTTATCTTCTTCCTGTTGTTGTTGTTCATCTTCTTCTCCTCCTTCTCCCCTTCTCCCCCTTCTTCTGCTTCTTCTTCTTTTCGTCTTCTTCTTCTTCTACTTCTCCTTTCTCTTCTTATCCTTCTTCTTCTCATTCTTCTTATTCTTCTCCTCCTACTCCTCCTCTTCCCCTCCTCCTTCTTCCCTTCTTCTTCTTCCAAAACTACTTCTCCTCTCCCTCTTGTTCTTCTTCTTCTTTTCATCTCATTCCTTTTCTTCTGTATCTTCTTCTTCTTTTCTTCTTCTTCTTCCTCCTCCTCCTCTTCTTCTTCTTCTTCGTCGTCTTCGTCATCTTCTTTTCTTGATCTTCTTCTTCTCGCGCTTTCTTCTTGCGTTTCACCTCCTTTTTCTTGTCTTCACCTCCCTCTTCGTTCTCACTTCACCTCTTCTTTCTTGTCCATTTCTCTTCCCTCATAGATGATTCATCATTCGGTGAGGCATCTCAACAACTTCATGACTAGAGCGATTCATCTCTTTGTGAGTTGAACGCCACTTCACTGAACCGTTCCAAGAAGAGAGTTGTTTTTCAGAGAGTGGTTTGTTTTCGAAAGTTGTATTGTTGAAACAAAGGTGTGGGTGAGTTGTTCGAAAGTTGTGAGGCTGGTTTTTCCAACCTAAGTTATGGCTGGGTTTCACGATTCCAGTAGACGTTCAGGTTACTGGAGGTAGGTGGATCATTATGATCGTCTACTCTATACAAACAAGTAGTCCAATGCACACTGACTGGTGTTCATTGGACTATTTGTTTGTAGGCTCAACATTTGCAATACCATAATTGGCAAAGAATAATATTCTTCCTCATTTCTTCTCTCCAGCACTACCCACCATAAAGCCAATTATTTTATATACTTGTCAATTGTTGTATTGTTAATATTGTCTTATGGTATTTTAGTTTTAAATATGTATTTTTCGTGTATTTTGGATAACTAAATTGAATTATTGAGTTTCAAAATTTTTCAATAATTGTAATATTATTGTAAATTAAATTGTAATTTCGAATAAGAACAGCAATTTTACTTGAAGAGTTTCATGCCCGGTTTTTCAGTCGTTCAATAAACTTATTGAATCAATAAGTTTTTTTGTTTGCATTTGAAAACACATAACTATTGATTCAATAGTGCTATTGGATCCATAAACTGTCTATTGAGCGACTGAAAAACCGGGCATTAGTCTAAAGTATTCTACTTCTTTTCATCGGACCCCCTCTTCCTCTCCTTATACTTCTTCCCACTTTTTCATAAAATTCTTGAGTTCCAAAATTCCTAAGAAAATTCAATTGTAAATGAAAAATCAATCAATCAATCACTTCATTCACAGTCCTGCTAAACCTTAGAATCTTTTTGAGCAGGTACCTCTTTAGCAATATAACGCAATAAATGAAATTAAAATGCTAACTATATAATTAGACTAATAAAAAAAAAACGTTTTTATGAGTATGAAACTGAAGTTCAGGTATTTGAAGGTTAATAGAGTTGTGGAATTTTAGTAGTGGGGTGGGGTCAATGGGGGGGGAGGGAAGGTTAGTGCAAGAGAAAGTAAAAGTAAAATAATACAAAAATTGAAAGAAAATTCAAATGAAATCGAGAATGAATATTATAATTATTGTAATTTCAAATTCAATCTGTGATTTTTCTTGAAGAATTTTATTCTATTCATCCACCCACCTCACCTCTCCACACCATTCTCTCCAGACTTTTTCTCATTCTTAGCGGCATTCAGAAATTGAAGTGCCTTAAATTAAGAGTGGAAAACGCCTAACGACTTCATTTTCAGCCATTTGTGCTAGTGTGTGGCCGCCCTAACTGACTTGGTGATTTAGCCATGCCATAAATCAGACTTTATGACCCGAGGCTGCGCAAGAACGGCTTCGTTCTGGTCGTTTCAAGTGCTTTCTGCGCAGTGCTCCATTCACAAAAGAGGTCCGTTCTCTGGCCACCGCAAAACTTGACTGAAACTCGAACTCAGGGTAAGGCTAGGCGTACACCGGTTAGTCAAGACAAGACAAGACGAGATTAGTCACGTTTAGTCACAGTACTTCACATAGTTGCTTATGAAGCAGCACACACTGAATGACTAATCGGTGTGTGTTGCTTTATAAGCAACTATGTGAAGTACTGTGACTAAACGTGACAAATCTCGTCTTGTCTTGTCTTCACTAACTAGTGTACACCTAGCCTTAGAAAGAGCCCAGTTGATACCTTACTGCCTACAGAGACTGTATAATAACAGTGTGGTCATTGGTGTGAAAAGCTCTATAACAGAGTGTTGGATTATTTTCGATTCCCGCCACCGCGATACTTTTGCAATGTCAATAATGAGCGCCGCTTACCCCAACGCTGCTTAAGGCTAGGCGTAAACTGGTTAGTCAAGACAAGACAAGACGAGATTAGTCACGTTCAGTCACAGTAATTCACATGGTTGCTCATGAAGCAACACACACCGACTAGTCATTGCATCGGCGTGTGCTGCTTCATAAGCAACTATGAGAATTACTGTGACTAAACGTGACTAATCTCGTCTTGTATTGTCTTGACTAACCGGTGTACGCCTAGCCTGAGTTATACATCTAACTTAAGCCTCATTCGGAGAATAGGAAAAGTATAGGAAAAAAATTTGGAGCATCAGCTGTTGCGCTTAAGCAGCGTTGGGGAAAGCGGCCCTTAGGGATACTCTTTCAATTTATGAAAATTATTCTGCCAGGGGTCCAGGGGGTGGAGCCCCCTGGCTAGCCTGCTGGCTAGAGTTATACTATGATTGAATTTAATTGGATTTTTGTGCAACTGGCGGATACATTATCAACCTTTTATTTAGAGGAATTTTTTTTAGAAATTCAAGACTTTGCGAGATGTTTTAAACAATAAGCTACTACAGTATAAAGTGTATTCGTGGCCTTAATACAGTCATGATAAGTCAGCTTTACGGAGTTCGCTAATTCTCGGCTTTACAACAGCGAAGCACAGAAGGAGGTTTAAGACTTCAGAATATATCTCCGACCCTTCTCATTCTGCTTCAACTTCTTCTTCTTTTTCTTCTTATTCTTCTTCTTCTTCTTCTTCTTCTTGTTCTTCTTCATCTTCTTCTTCTTCTTCTCCATCTTCTTCTTCTTCTTCTCCTATTCCTCCTCCTCCTCCTCCAAATCCTCCTCGTCCTCCTCCTCCTCTTCTTCCTCCGTCTTCTTTTCTTTCTCTTCTTCTTCTTCTTCCTCTCCTTCTCCACCACCACCTCTTCACCTTCTTCTTCATTTTCTTAATTCGCATGTCGGCACTGTTTATTCTGGCAGTGTGATTAATATAAAAGATAAAAGCCACTAGAGCCAAAACGGTTTTGCTTGTCCGAAGATTACACAAAGAACATTATTCAACTTGAAAAAAATGAAAATACCGTTGGATTTTTCTTCTTTTCTTTCATTCGCCCTCTTGTGCACCTACATTCTCATTATTCTCCCTACTTTTCTTCTCGTTTTTCTTCAATTTGCTCCTCCCCACTCACCTTTCTTCTTCTACTTATCATTCGCTTGTCATCGTTTTCTTCTTAGTTTGTGATCTACTATCTTCTTCTTTTCTCGATTTACGAGTTTCTTTAAACGAATTCCTTCATACTAGTTCCTGCTGCATACATTTCGGTTTACAAACTGTCTTCTTCTTTCTCATACCTATTTTTCTTCTCTATCTACTTCATCTCCTTTATCTCCCACTTCTTCTCTTTCTCTTAATTTTCATCTTTCTCTTCCATCTCCGTCTTCTCCTCCTAATCCTCCTTCTTATTATTATCCTATGTATTTTTCTCATTTCCCTTTCATTTCAACCCTTTTCTTCCTTTACCGTCATCTCATCCTTCTGTCTTCTTTTGTCTCTTCTTCCATAATCCTTCTATTCCTCCTTTTGACTGTTTCCCTTTTTTCATCCTCTCCTCATCTTCATTCTTTGTTTATTTCTTTACAATTCTTCAATCTCCTTCTCTGTCCTCTCTTCGCAAACATGAACAACTGCATGATTGCCACAGCAAAAGGATTAGCCTCTTTTCTCACGAGTCCAACCAGATCACTCTCTCTGTCTTTTTCTCTATCACTATCTCTGTTTTTTTTTCTCTCTCCATTTCTCACGCTCACTCTTTCTTTCTCTCACTTCAACTCTATTAGCACATGTCACTCTTTCTCTTGATTCCGTATTCTTCCTTTCTGCTTTCTCTGCATCTTCGTACAAACTCACTCCATAATTATTACACAGAAAAGGGTTAGCCCGTTTTTTCTTTCCTGAAGCTAAACCAGCCTTTGCACGGTCATTTTTCATTGCCAGATAAATATAATTTCTGTGTTTAACGCTTTTATCATTCTTTTACACCCCCCCCCCCATTCTCCTTAACCCCCCCTCCCCCCTAAAACCCACCACCACACGCTTTTTTCTTCAAGTTTTGTTCCCCCTGCAGTTCATTACGAACTTTGCCGCTAACTTTCGGTTGCTGAAACACGCGGATAAAAACGAGGAATTGTGTGTCAGAGTTAGGATAGCAAAATAATGAATAAATAAAAGATAACACAGAAAGGGCGGGAGGGATGTAGGGAGGTGGAAAGGCGCTAATGAAGCGTGAGGAAAATGTTTTCTGCTATCTTTTCCAGGTAGGAAAAACCATTTTTCCAACAATTGTCGGAGAAAACTCATTTTTCATTGCGTTTGACTCGGTTGGTTTGGGTTCTGTTGCACTGTATTGAAGACTCGTTCATGGCTTTCCTATTGATTGATTAACTTTATTACATCTAACTGGGTTTATCAAATACAATGCTCACGGTGTCATTAGTTTGTGCCAGTGAACGCGTATTATTATTATTCTCAAGCTACATGACCTTGAGCCAAGTTTATCTGTAAACAAATAGCTATCTATGTATTAAGAGCGTAAAGCGCCACTTTTATGCTTAAGGCTAGGCATACACCGGTTAGTCAAGACAAGACAAGACGAGATTAGTCACGTTTAGTCACAGTACTTCACATAGTTGCTTATGAAGCAACACACACTGATTAGTCATTGCATCGGTGTGTGCTGCTTCATAAGCAACTATGTGAATTACTGTGACTAAACGTGACTAATCTCGTCTTGTCTTGTCTTGACTAACCGGTGTACGCCTAGCCTAAGCCAAATAGTTATCAGGCGACGCGTAGTAGAGCTTGATAGTTTTGCGAGAGCGATAAAGAAGCTTCAGGCGCGAATTAAATACAATAATTTTTCTACAACTACAGTTTATTGGATACAATAAACCGACATTTTTCAAATACGGCACGGTAATTTATTCAATTATTTCGATAAAGTAATGTGATAATAGTAGAAATCAATTCAATTATCATTTTATACAATCTTAATAAATATGATTTATTTTCCAATTTAGCCGCCTTGGAATTATTTTCCAAATATCGAAAGTATTGAAGTAGTGGTAGATTAAGCAGTTATAATTTGAGTGTAAAATAACATTGTGAAAGTGAAATTGTATATGTAAATTTACAATGTCGTTAATGTGAATAATATTCTGTTGGATATATGTGATTTGGAAAATAAATCTGATTTGAATTTGAAATGTTCTGACGATTCTTCATCGAGTTCAGAAATAGAAGATCATTGAGATCATTGTTAAACAATTAAGAATGGCTGCTACTAATTTTATTCCACTTTTAAGCTTGTCGAAAACGCTTGACGCACACAAAATGCGTCATAAAATTGCATGCCTCACTCTAATATTCTGTTGTATATATTGTGTGATTTGGAAAATAAATCTGATTTGAATTTGAAATGTTCTGACGATTCTTCATCGAGTTCAGAAATAGAAGATCAAAGTGATTATTGTTTAATAATTAAGAATTGCTGCTAATTCATTATTCCACTTTGAAGCATGTCAAAAAGGCTTGACGCACACAAAATGCGTCACAAAAACGCTTGATGCACACAAAATGCGTCACAAAAACGCTTGACGCACACAAAATGCGTCACAAAATTGCATGCCTCATTTGCCTCCGACGCCGTGCTACTTCATGTTTAAGGGCTTCCATTTAAAATAATACAAACCATAAAGCAAGAGGCAACATGCAACATGCCTCTTCACATCTTTGGTGTGCGTCCTGTCTTTAGAAATCATCCATTTATGGTAACGGAATTCAAAATGGCTGTTTAAACTAAAGAAAGAGCATCATCAAACAATGTGCCTGCCATTATTAATGGCTGGTGGGAGGGGCTTATTATGTGAAGGCCACTCCCCCTATCGGCTAGGCCCGCCTCTCGTCTTGAAACAATATTGCTTTTTTCAGTTCAACATTGGATTTTGTGAGGATGTATTCATTTTTGCTGTTCATATTTCTCCCAAGCACCTTCAGTCATTACTACAAGTAAGAAAACAGCAGTCTTATTTCATTAATAATTGATAAGATTTTTATACACAATCATATGAAATCTACAGTTTCTTCCTTTTTTGTGAAAGCTCTATACAAATACTGTCTACACATACTCACAGTGTTTATCCATAAGGCTAGGCGTACACCGGTTAGTCAAGACAAGACAAGACGAGATTAGTCACGTTTAGTCACAATACTTCACATAGTTGCTTATGAAGCAACACACGCCGATTAGTCATTGCATCGGTGTGTGCTGCTTCATGAGCAGCTATGTGAATTATTGTGACTAAACGTGACTAGTGTCGTCTTGTCTTGACTAACCGGTGTACACCTAGCCTTTAAATCTACAGTATTTATCGTCTGACACAGTGTATGATGAGATGTTGTTATTTCTATAATACACAATGAAAACACTTGGATGTAGTAATTAATATCACTGTATTTATATGAGAAATTCACAAACATGTTTCGGCATCATTGTGCCATCTTCAGTGTACTCATATGAATACAAAATTCTCATATAAATGCTCTTCAGAATTTCTCATATAAATACAGTGATTTTTTTGACAACATCCAAGAGTTTTCATTATATACAGGGTTAATTTTCTTGTGAAGGAATGCCAACATGAGCTCTAGGCTATAGGCTACTTGTATCAAATCCACAAATACTGTACTTGTATCAATCTACTTGTATCTATAAATCTACCGTGTTTCTTCATTTTCTGTAAGGATGATGCCGCCATGAGCTCCAGGCTGGTACGTGGGTAATGGGAGGTGTTATGATGAGAATAATGAATACTTTTTAGGCAGCTTAACTGGACTTAACGGGACTTAACTGGGCTCAACGTTTCCACTAAAAACGGATATCTTGAAAACGGAAACTCGAATACACTTAGGGCCGGTTCATGAGCTCAGGATTTAACCAAGTCCTAGACTAAAACGGGTGGCCACAGTAGCATCGACAAACTTTAGCCTCGACACTATGTGCTAAGGGCTCTCTATGCTGCTAATCCAAGAACCTTTCGAGACAAACCTTTTTCGATGTTACGGTAGCCACCCGTTTTAGTCTAGGACTTGGCTAAATCCCGAGCTCATGAACCGGCTCTTAGTAGCCTAATATTTTTGTTAATTGAAAACTAAATTGTAGATTAACCTCTTATCATCACCCTCCTTATCAGCCACTCACAAGTCTAGAGCTCATGTGGACATCACCCTGAAAAAATATTATTTGAATTTTATTATAAGCATTCGAATACAATGATATAGTCTACAATTATTAATAGAATACATTTTAGTCCAGTAGATAATCAATAAACTTGTAATTTCTCAAATTATACGTGAAAATATTTTTGCCTCGTTTTTTACATCTCACTCTGTAACTACCAATCAAACAAAAATTAAAAATGAACAAAAAAAATCAGCTTGAAAAGCGCTACAAAATGGCGTTTGATAATTCTCAAATATCTCAAAGAATAAAAAGTTCACGTTTTTTACCTCCCCAAAATTACTGAAAAATAAAAGACAACAACTCAAACCTGTAGAGAATTACTTCCTCTTCCATTTTAAGCAATGAAAAAAATTCAATATTTTACAAGAAAATAAATCTTAGCGATTTAAAAAAAGGGGGGACTCTCTCAAAATGTCAGATTTTTCCCAACGGTTTCAGCCAAAATCGAATCTTCCCCCCTCAAACCTCCTACGAGTCCCCATCATCAAAATCTTCAATATCTAGGTAGGCCTATGCTTACAGTTGTAAAGTATATAAGATATGAGATTAGGAATCATCGTTAGGCTAGGCGTACACCGGTTAGTCAAGACAAGACAAGACGAGATTAGTCACGTTTAGTCACAATAATTCACATAGTAGCTTATGAAGCAGCACACACCGATGCAATGACTAATCGGTGTGTGTTGCTTCATAAGCAACTATGTGTAGTACTGTGACTAAACGTGACTAATCTCATCTTGTCTTGTCTTGACTAACCAGTGTACGCCTAGCCTTATGATTGTATTGTAATTCAAGGCCAAGATATGTCTTCTTGTCTTCTTCAATGTAAATTTCTTGAGTTTGATTCTATGTAAATTTGCATATTGTTTGCCAAGCAGGTGTTTGCCTTGGGCTTTGTTCATAAGTATTTTTGTCACATAAATAATCTATGGGATTGCTCTGATTGTATGTTTTTGATGAGCTGATAAAGGAGTTACGTAGTCTAGACAGTGTTCATAGCTTTTATGAAAACATAACAACGTTCATTAAAAAAAAAAACGTTCATTTAACTTCAAAACATTCTTCGATGTCGCCCCAACAACAACAGTAAACTTGCTGAGTTTCTATTTTGAAATAAAAAAAATCTCATTGAGTTACTTGTTTGAGTGTATTGTTGAAATCCTAATGAAGACGCCTCTTCATTAGCTGATCTAAAATTTCAAATTTCACTTAAAAGATAAGATTCGAAGATAAGGTTGAGTTGCTATTTATACGGTAATCTCTCCACGACCGTACAAATAGAGAAGACATACATAATTAATACATATGCATACATGTATGAAAGGTTGTATATACAGAAGGTTCTACTCCTATGTGGCACTTCGAGTATTTAACTCATTACCCAAAAGAATTGAAGATAATTTGACAGATTTAAATATATGAAAAAACCTGTCGTGACTATTATTGTAGGGCAATGTTGAAAGATTTTTTTCCAAGACTAGTTTGATGAACAGGCTTTATTGCACAGGCTTTATTTAGCTTTGATGAACACTAATAATTATTTATAATAGAAATAAGTGGTTAGCCATACTTTATGATAAAAAAAGCGTTGTTAAGAATTGGTGAGGCCACAGTGGACTCGACAAACGTTAGCCTCGACACTATGTTTAGCAGGATTGTTTTAAATTGTCGAAAACAGCTGATTGATGTACGCTCGTTTACTGACGTTAAATCAGCTGTTTAAAATAATCCTGCTTTACAAGGTAGGTGGCACAGCCTCTCTATGCTGCTAACCTACTGTACGATGCTGAGCTCCGTGTCCCTGGGAGGAATGTGATACGTCATCGAAAACCTGGTTTTTTTTCTTTTTTTTCTGAGGATGATGCCCACATGAGCTCTAGGCTTGTGCGTGGGTAATGAGTGGGGTGATCATGAGATATGACGACTACTTTTTAGGCAGTCTGGACCGACGGCTTAACGTCTCCTCCGAAAGACGGGGAAAAGACTTTTGCAGTGCATAAGAGTGCTATGTTAGCATCATTGAATCAAATGGTCAACTGTTCGGACATCGGACTTTCTGACAAAAACGTTTCTAGTGAGTGGTTCTTGAGCACCAGTCCAAGGGACAACTAGTTTTATTCGAACTATAATTGTGTCTTCATTATGTCACAAAATCTCATCAGACACTCTTCTACTTCTTCTTCTTCTTCTTCTTCTTCTTCTTCTTCTTCTTCTTCTTCTTCTTCTTCTTCTTCTTCTTCTTCTTCTTCTTCTTCTTCTTCTTCTTCTTCTTCTTCTTCTTCTTCTTCTTCTTCTTCTTCTTCTTCTTCTTCTTCTTCTTCTTCTTCTTCTTCTTCTTCTTCTTCTTCTTCTTCCTCTTCTTCTTCCAACTTCAAGAAGAATAAGGAGAAGAAGGAGATGATGGAGGGATTACTTTTCATTATTTTTTTTTAGGATGATATTAATCAATTTTGGATTTATTTGAATTCGAGGTACTTTTCTTTTTGCTACTTTTTGGTATTCTGATATAATAAAAATATTATTCCCTTGTATTGAGTGTAACAAAAAATTATATGTTTGTAAACGTTGAATAAATAAATTTGGAATTAATCTTTTCAGTTTAGATACGGCGATACAATGTAGCGTCATTCCATATTATGATCCTAAGTGTTTTCCACTCACATTGGATCTTACTGATTCGCAAAGGTCCGTGAAAGAGATCACGTTTACTCCTAAAAAAGATCACGTGGGTGCTTGGGATGAGAGAGCCACCTTAAATCAGCAGCCACTGCAAGTGGACGGCATTGAAGTGGGTTCACAGGCGAGAGATGACCTAGGAAGAACAGGACTTTACCAGTAAGTTTGACTTCTCAACTCTCAACTCAAGCTATCTCTGTTAAATCGGCGGCTATCTTTATTCTTAACATATCTCTTGGTAAAAGTGAGGTTATACTCATCAGGAGTTGCACGAAAATATCTGCTTGGAGCGCTAGTGTAGTTAACTAATAGCAGATGGTTTTTAGATGGGGTGTTCACAATCCCAAGTTAGCAAATAACGATTTAGCTGGTTGAAACAACATCGTGAATACCCCTAATACTGTTATACCAAATACTTAATTCATATATTTACTTTCAGTATTTATATTATTAACAAATACTTATTGGGGTTTACCAAATTTCTTAGAAAAATATGTATCCATTTAGCGTATGGCTTTGAATAGTGAGGAGACCCGAGTAGGGTTGTTCCACTTCGCCAACATAACCAATTATCCTTTGTATGATCGTATGATGCACACCATAGAATAATAACATCTCGGATAGCAGGTTAACTAAGGAAAAATAAATATTTTCTCGTTTTAGCTTATAGAATACTGTGTTGGTATACTGATGGAGTCACTATTTTTTTTGGACACTCTTTAGAAATAATACTGAAAACTAGCTGACTGGGCTATAACTGAATTCTTATTGATTGAAGGTGTCGTAAGGACTTTGAAAACTATCGTGATGAAAAACATGGAACGAAATTCAAATACTATGATGTGGTAGTCGCAGGACTTACTTTGATAGAAGCTTCAGCTCGACGGGAAGCCGAGAAACCGGCGAAATCCCTGTTCGTAACAACAAAACGAGAGCTGTGGAAATGTAAAAATGTAGGTAAAATTAATAATAGTGAACTTTTTAAGAATATAATTTCATGATAATACTCATGAATAAATTCGAATCATTCAAAAGAACTTGAGCCAGTTCAGAATTGGAATTGAAGTTATAATTTTTTTCCATGGACACTGACAAAAGACTGTTACTCAACACTTCCATGGTGATATTATGCTCCGTGGCGAAGCGTGGTATACTTATTTGATCATCGCCACTAATTATGCTCAGCTCTTTCTCCAGTCTGCAAGCACAGTCTGTATGAATTTATCGATACAACATAACACTCGACATTGCGAAGAATTTCTAGTGAGATAAAGATATAATAGGCCTATAATATAGATATAGATATAATATAATACGCGTATATCGGTTTCTACAAACATAATAGCAATGGCGGTTCAAACTATATTTGTAGAAACCGCCCATTGTGGGAGTAAAGAAAGGTAATTATTGATATTTACAAAAACAGATGACTTTTTTTGAAACAGATGATCTGTTTTTGTAAATATCAAATACCTTTCTTTACTCTTTTACTTGTTTGAACCGCCATTGCTGTGATGTTTGTAGAAACCGCCCATTGTGGGAGGAGCTTATCTAGGCCAATGGCAGTCGTTCACCTTGTTAGGCCATTCAACTGCCAATCACAGCGCTCGGTCACGAGTATAAATTCTGCTACACTGTCCTTTAATTTTAGTCAACCAAAGATTGATAATGGTGTAACCAAAACTGCAGTATCTCGTTGTTTTATTAAATATGTGGTTTTGACAACATCAAGTCTTCTTAGGCTAGGCGTACACCGGTAAGTCAAGACAAGACGAGATTAGTCACGTTTAGTCACAGTACTTCACATAGTTGCTTATGAAGCAACACACACCGATTAGTCATTGCATCAGTGTGTCATGCTTCATGAGCAACTATGTGAATTACTGTGACTAAACGTGACCAATCACGTCTTGTCTTGACTAACCGGTGTATGCCTAGCCTTATTCAGTATGGATAACTACCACAACATTATCTTCACTACTACACAGAAAAAAAAACTATTTTTAATGGTGGAAAAGTTATTTTTGATGTTGTTTCTCTGAAAATGAGTTTGAGTGAATATATCCATGTTTGCCTGCAATCCCATTTAAAAATTCAAAAATTTGGCAAGAGTATGGCAGCGGCGGGAGATAAAATGATCACAACATATTGTTATGGAATGCTTCACACAAATGGCCACACTGTTAATATACTGTAACTATACTATTACTATACTGTAACTATACTGTTACTATACTGTGTTACTCTACACTGTAACTATACACTGTCTGTAGTTTTAATAAGGTATAAGTTTGCTTTGATCCTGTCTATTTTCAATCTCAATATTTGACTGTCTTTCTCCAATTTACATTTACGGTTGAGTATAGATGGGAAGGATTTCCTCGCATATCCTTCTTCAAGAATGGACATTTATATGTCCAAACTCCGCCGTTTCATGTAGATACAAAACCATCATATTACCGTTACCATATTGAATCTCATATACATTAATCCATATCATCAAATAAATTTTCATAGGTAATTTTTTTTTCTTCAGTCGAATCGAATATTGAAATTACTTCTATTTTCAATGACGTTCATTACATAAGTATCATACTCTAGAGTTCAAGACGTAATTAACTATCTAGAATTAAAGCTTATGTTGTCTATTGGTGTGTTCGCTTTGTTTGGCGGACATTTAGTGATTACTTTTATTCTAAATGACGTTCATTGTATATTATCATTTTATTTAATAAGCTTATATTTTGTACTTGATGAATATTGTAATTAGCAATTACTTTTATCACTTGTATTTCATTTACTAAGGGCCGGTTTCTCCAACGACAGTTAAACCAATTTTTAGTTTAAACTTACGTTTTACCACTCACTAGAAACTTTTTTGTCAGAAAGTCCGATGTTCGAACAGCTGACCATTTGATTCAATGTTAGCATCATTGAATCAAATGGTCAGCTGTTCGGACATCGAACTTTCTAATAAAAACGTTTCTAGTGAGTAGTAAAACCTAAGTTTAAACTGAACTGTCGTTGGAGAAACCGGCCCTAAATGACGTTCATTGACATAACTCATTGAATTCTTGATCTAGATTTTAAGCTGACATTGTGTTATATTCTACATGAATAGAGTAAATAATCTAATCTAATCCAATAAATAAATTTGCAATGTTTTTGTATCCAGTCAGAAGGCCGGGAGTTCCAAAGAGTATTGACTGAGTCTGTCAGCAAGGTTCCTATAGTACGGCTTGCATACTATCCGGGGACATCCGTTGCAAAAGTGCCGATTCCCCGTAAAACGTCTGCTGACAGATTGTTGTACACAGCGGTGATCAGAGAAATTAAATACTTCAATCCAAATACAGGGCAATCAATCAAATATGGTAAGCTACCTTACATAGCTCAGTAGTTGGGGATAGGTTACTTATTGAAAGCAGTTTAAAGCAGCGTCCAAATGCTGTGGAACCACATATTGCAGACTAGTCATCCATTGGAACCATTTTTGGAACCAATTCAACTGCTCTACACCTTTTCCAGTTATATTTGAGAAAGTATCAATTGTAATTGAGAATGGTCATTTGTACTTGAGAGAACATCAGTTGTAAATGAGAACGGTCAATTGTATTTGAGAAGATATCACATGTAATTGAGAATGGTGAATTGTAGATGAGAAAGTATCATTTGAAATTGAAAAGATGTCAGTTGTAATTGAGAGATCAAATTAAAGAACCAGCTGACCTTTTTCACGTTTTTAAGTTCTCATTTACATGTGACGATTTCTCATTTACAATTCACCTTTCTCAATTACATGTGATATCTTCTCACATACAATTGACCGTTCTCATTTACAACTGATGTTTTCTCAATCACAAATCACTATTCTCAATTACTACTGATACTTTTTCAAATTGAATTGACACTTTCCCAAATACAGTTGGAAAAGGTGTAGTGAATATTTGACATTTAACAGATTACTTAAAATTCAGCTGATTTTCAGATTGAAACTCTGAAAAATTCCAGACTGGTTAAAATCAAAACCTCCTCTAAGGCTAACCGTACACCGGTTAGTCAACACAAGTCAAGACGAGATTAGTCACGTTTAGTCACAGTACTCCACATAGTTGCTTATGAAGCAACACACACCGATTAGTCAATGCATCAGTGTGTGCTGCTTCATGAGCAGCTATGTGAAGTAATGTGACTAAACGTGACTAATGTCGTCTTGTCTTGTCTTGACTAACCGGTGTACTCCTAGCCTAAGATCGCAATAAAGTTGTAGGCCTATCGGGTCTTTAATAATGCAATAGCAAATCAGTAAGCCTAATCAACATTCCTTGTCTAAGAACATACTAAATTTTGTTTGATTTTTCAGAAGGGAACATAAAATTTGTGCCGGAACTCATGGGTGACCAAGTCAGGTATGGAAGCAATCATTGAGCTAAATATCAACTAAATATTGATTGAACAAGCTGGCTTCTTCCTAATTTTTTTGTAGCATAAGGCTAGGCGTTCACCGGTTAGTCAAGACAAGACAAGACGAGATTAGTCAAGTTTAGTCACAGTAATTCACATTGTTGCTTATGAAGCAGCACACACCAATGCAATGACTAATCGGTGTGTTGCTTCATAAGCAACTATGTGAAGTACTGAGACTAAACGTGACTAATCTCGTCTTGTCTTCACTAACCGGTGTACGCCTAGCCTAACGAGAATAGACAAAACACTTGTAGCCTATAGCTACACGCTGCCTACAGCTACTACCAGTTAGATATTTAGCTCAACGGAAGCAAATGAGTTAAATCCTATTACAGCCAAATTCAATCTTTTCTGCAACCTGCATATAAAACAGATTCAGATTTCGAGTATGGACTCACCCTGTACAAAGTAATATAACTTATTATTAAAACTATCATAATCTATTTAAACAGCTGGCCATTTGATTCGATGTTAGGGTAGGCGTACACCGGTTAGTCAAGACAAGACAAGACGACATTAGTCACGATTAGTCACAGTAATTCACATAGCTGCTAATGAAGCAGTACACACCGATGCAATGACTAATCGGTGTGTGTTGCTTCATGAGCAACTATGTGGAGTACTGTGACTAAACGTGACTAATCTCATCTTGTCTTGTCTTGACTAACCGGTGTACGCCTAGCCTTAGTATTTCGGATAATCGGTCGTTTTCTGACAAATACGATTGCAGTGGACGACCCAAGGAGGATAACTGGAGACAAAATAATAGGTTATCCCATTGCTCCACTTTTTTCCCGCGGCAGCCATCTTTGATAGTCCACAATTCAAATTATGTCATTCCAATTCTTGCATTTTCTCATCATTGTTTACGAATGTTTATTATCAATGGCTTTTAATAACATGATTTCTTCTGTTCACAGTACTCCTGTTTACAAGGATTTCATTCACGCAGTCTCTGGATTTAATTACTATCCAAATTTCCAGCATTACATATTCAACGATGAAGGGAACATAATTCTCATAGATGAACAGCCAGTTACTTCAACCACTGAGAATATACCAATGGCTACAATAATCAAAGAAATTAATTTACCCAAAGGTTCTAAAGCCATGTGAGTTTCAGACATTTTGATAAAATAAGCTTTCTTTTGTTTTGAAAAATACTTTTTTTCAGTAGGATTTGCCATTTAATCCAATGAAGCCATTTAAAAGTTTGTAGCTTCAATCTTTATTGAGATTGAGAACAAAGCTAGAATGATTTGCTGTAAAAAAAATGAACCAAAAAAATCTGACAAGATATTTCAAAATGGCGGGCATTTCAAATTTAAAATTGAAATAGCTTAAAAACGTGTTGTTGACCGCCATTTTGAAATATCAGATGTGGTTTTTCTCAAAATGTTTTACTGCAGACCTTCATCTTGGCCTTTACCATGCCAAATTTCAACAAAATTAGCCAAACCATTCTGGACTAAAAAAAGTGAAAAAACAAAATGGTGACTAGGGGAGAAAATACAATAAGTATTTTTAAGCCATATTGGAATGTTTTTGCATTAACATACCTAATTTGACCCTTTGACTGACCCTTTGCTCCTTTTTTAATGTTAAATCTATCACCATTTAATTTCAAGTATGGAAATACTTACCCTTGTGAATTGGTTAGCTCTGAAAATGAATAGATAAATTCAATACAAATAGACTTTAAAATTTTTAATTCAATAATCACGTAATCTTTAAAAAACTTCAAAACCTATAATACAAAATCTGCTCTTCTATTCTTCTAGCCTAGCCTAATGCTGGTGGGCTCGGGGCGGGATAGTGGTGAGAGTCAGATACAGAGAGATTGAGTAAGAGTGTGAGAGCGAGACACGTTAGCATTAGTAATACTATGCTAAGCTATACTTTTGTGTTTAATTTTACTTTTGTGAAAATTTGTGTTTTAATTTCAAAATAGGCTATTTATTTTTGTTTAATTTAGTTTTGTTTATAATTGATTTTTTTTCTTTCCATTTGTATTGTGAATTGTTATTCAAATAATGTTTGTAAAATGGCAAATAAAATATTTCATTCATTCATTCATTATTTCTGGAGAATTTCGGGGGTGTTTCAACCCCTCTGACCTACCCCCCCCCCTGGGTACGGCCTTGTACGCGTATCCTTCCATCCATCTGAACGATATCTAACAAATGGAAGATTGTACACTACTGTATTGAAATTTGGAATATAATATCGTCATCGATCAAGTTGTATTGATACATTGTTGTATCGGTTTATTTTTTATGTTTTTTTTGCAGCTGTAAAAGCATTGAGAAGGAACAATTGGAAGCAATGAGTGGCAAGATAAGAGATCGTTTGCCGCAGTGGTCTTATGCAAGGCATCAGTCAAAAAACAGCCAGAGATTGCAACCGTCAGAAATCCATGATTGGCAACCTCTGCAGTTCCTCGATTACTTCATAGTGACAAAGCATGAGACTCGATTCTGCACAGTTGTTAATAATAAGGTATAGCAAGATTCATTTAAATTGTCAGAAAACAGCTGATCGATGTACGCTCGTTTACTAACGTTAAATCAGGTGCTTTCTGACAAGTTAAACGAATCCTGCTATAAGAGTCCCTAATAAAACAATTGATCAGCTGTAAGTTTGATACAGAAGAATTTCATTAACCCTAGACTAGTAGCATTAATCGAATACCGCTTTTATAGCAGGAGCCAATTAACTTGTCATAAATCAGCTGATCCAGTAATAATTAAACAGTGATTTCGACACAATAATCAAAAGGCTTGAAAGTCTAAAGAACCTTTAAAGTCTTTAAAAGACCTTTTTAAAGAAGACCTTTCAAAGAATAACTTTTTAAAAGACCTCTTCAATAATCTGCGAGATTCAGCATTTGTAGGTTAAGTATTGTGATATTGCTCTTTGAAACAGCTGATTTCTGACAAGTTGAATTGGATTCTGCTATACATGGATCCTATTCGCTGTGAGCATCTACGGTGTTGCGCTCTGGCGGATAATCTTATGAATCTTTCCTGGTAGATTGACATGGGGAAGGAGAGGCTTATGTACGTAAAAATCAGTTTATAATTGAAATGGAATTCCCTGTCGCTATTTTTCCTACTCATCGATTGTGGAATTATATTTAGAATGATAAAATTAATATATCGCATGTTCTTAAACATTATTATAATCTTCAATTCAAGTTTTAAAATCAACTTTCAAGGTTATGTTTCAAGCTGGCTGAGCAGACGAAGTAGTTTATCCACAGCTGAGTTCATTCCCATTGGTTATTATTTCGAAATGGATTATTGCCGCGAGACTTCAAATCAATCATTTGCTTTTGAACTGGATTTTTCACTCGATTAATTCAAAACTGAGATCAGATTTCTTTTTTGAATCACTTTACGTTTGGAAATATGGAAGGAACAGAAGCCGCAATTACTATTGTGAACGGTATTTATACAATTAGGAATCCGATAATACTTTAAATGCATTGTAAATGCTTATTCCCTATCCTTTTCCATGTAAAACACCCGTTCTCGTTCACTAAAATTCCGTGTGAGCGCAGGGGTCGATTTCATTATCCCCACCACCTACGTGCACACAGCGAATAGCTTCAATTAACAAAGTGGGCTACTCATCAACAATGTAGACAACTCATAATACATCAAATAATACATTATAAACAGCTCAATTATTTCATTCACGTTACGAGCAGCGCAACTTCGTTCAAATGATAATGGTATGCCAATAATTTGTTTGGGGGGGGGGGTCCTGACCCCCTGGACCCCTCTCTGGTTACGCTACTGCACCTGTTACCTCAAAACCCTTGAAAGAATAAGTCATTCGTTATCGGCAAATTTAAAATTATTCTACTATACAAGTTTACCGTTTATTTGAACAGGAGTCGTTTCGAACAGAAGAATTCTTCAGGACAGAAATTATCTATGTGGGGAAAACTGAAGATATTAGAAGTTTTTTTGTGCACGGCAATAATGGGAAGGAAATCGGAACATTCCTATATAGATATAGATTGACACAGTACAATCCAAAAAGTAAGGCTGGTAGAGAGGTCATCTACTTCAAAGCAGAGAAGCCAGAAATGAGACTCAAAATCAGTGAGTAAAAAAATAATTTATTTGAGTAAAGTTCATTCAAAACTACTTTATGTCCAATTTCAAAGCAAGTCTCTATGATGGAGAGCGTCTGCCTGGGGAGACTATTCTCAAAATTTGTTTATCCCCTCAGAAATCCTTAGATTGGATAAATCAAACAAATACGAATTGGAATGAGAAGCAGCCAGTCGCCTAATGCCCGGTTTTTCAGTCGTTCAATAAACTTATTGAATCAATAAATTTTTTCGCATTTGAAAACACATGGTTATTGATTCAATAGTGATATTGGATCCATAAACTGTCTATTGAGCGACTGAAAAACCGGGCATAAATCTTCTTCTTAGACCCGGTTTTTAGGACAATCATTACGTTGATGCCACATTAAATTTTAACTAAGCATATATGATCATATCATTTCCTTACTCAGCTGAATATATTTCACATATATAGCAGGAATAATTTAACTTGTCGAAAAACAACTGTTTCGACGATAAGTATCACAATACTTAACCTACAAATGCTGAATCTCGCAGATTATTGAATAGGTCTTTTAAAAAGGTATTCTTTGATAGGTCTTCTTTAAAAAGGTCTTTAAGACTTTAAAAGCCTTTGGATTATTGTGTCAAAGCTGCGTAAATCACTGTTAACTGATTGCCGAAACATCTGTTTTCCGTCAAGTTAAATTGTTCCTGCTATATTTGTGCATGGTTATGTCGGTTAGTTTTTGTACATACATCGTGGTAGAGTGGACATCATTGTTCAAACTTCGCCACGTCAGTAAAATGAAGAAGTCATTCTATTCTATATACACTAGACATGGACTGTTACAATGCGGCTTATGGATGTCTAGTGTGTAGAGCCTTAACCAATCAGAAGTTAGTTCAAGATTATTCTATTGGATGGAATTTGATTAAAATTTGATCATTTACTTAAATATTTATAAAAAATTATTGCTGTCTAGACTTTGAAGTATTGAACAAACTTTTTCTAGCCTAACGTTCTCGAATATTTTATACTGTAGTGTGATACAGATTTCATATTCTAATCCCTGGTTGTTCGTACGTCTATTAAATTTAACCGGGCGATAAATCGAGGACAGCAACATAGTTGGATCGACGACAAACTGAACTACAGTAATTTGAAATTGAAAATTCAAGTGAAATATGTTTTATATGTAAAAAAATTACCGCTGGAAAAATTAAGTCACTCAATCAGCACCGGTTAATTTAACCCTGTTTTTAACGGAGTAGAAATGTTTCAACAATTTGAAATGTGTGCACAACCAGCTGATATTTGAAAAAATTATGCCATTAGTATAGCAGAATCCAATTCAACTTGTCAGAAATCAGCTGTTTCAAAGAGCAATATCACAATACTTAACCTACAAATGCTGAATCTCGCAGATTATTGAAAAGGTCTTTTAAAAAGTTATTCTTTTAAAGGTCTTCTTTAAAAAGGTCTTTTAAAGACTTTAAAGGTTCTTGAGACTTTCAAGCCTTTTGATTATTGTGTCGAAATCACTGTTTAATTATTACTGGATCAGCTGATTTATGACAAGTTGAATTGAATCCTGCTATACCTTCTGCCTCATTGATAAATAATACTCGGAGTGCAATACATAACTTTTGTCTACAGAATATTATTTTGTAATAACATCTAATAAAAATGATGAGTAATGTAGTTTTGCAAATAAAATCAATGCAATTCGAGGCTTTCCAACTCTATTTTGTCTCAATTCTCCATTCCAAGTTAGTTCAGTTAAGCCCCGTTTTTCAGTTGCTCAATAGACAGCTTATGGATCCAATAGCACTCTGAATCAATAACCATGTGTTTTCAAATGCAAAAAAAGTTATTGATTCAATAAGTTTATTGAACGACTTAAAAACCGGGCATTAGTCGTCGATCACACTATGTTGCTGTCCTCGATTTATCGCCCGGTTAAATTTAATAGACGTACGAACAACCAGGCGCAAATCTTACAGATTGTTGATTTTACAACCCCTCTAATCTTTTGCAGATGGCGAAGTGGAGATTCACAATCCTGGTTTACTGGCAAAAGCTGTGCAGTGTGCTACAAACCTCTTCGGCCCGTGTTTCAAGGCAAATGATTAACAATTCCTTCAATTTTTTGCAGATGGTGAAGTGGAGATTCGAGGCCCAAGTTTTATGAAAAAAGCAAAGCGGTTTCTTTCTGGCCTCTTCAAGGCAAAGAAAAAAATGAATAATTAAATAATAAATTATTTTTAATATTAGTATAATTATTATAAGACTATTCATAATTAATTATCTGCGAGCATTTAAAAGCGGGAACACACGAGTGGAATTTGCGGCTTCGACAGGTTCCTTGCGGGTTTCAAACGGCTCGCTAAGGTTCCCCCGCGGGAATCGCCGCTTGCCGTGAGCCGCTCGGAAACCGCTGCGGGCCCGTTCGAAATTTGTCGTCCGTATGTATTATGAGATCTCATGTAATTTGGAAATCGTTGGAGAAAGGTGTAGGTGCGTCTTTATGCGTAATCATCATGCGTTTGTTTACTCATGTGTTTTCGTTTGATTTATAGCTGGATTCTTTTAACTTGTCAGAAAACAGCTGATTTAACGTTAGTAAACGAGGGTACATCAATCAGCTGTTTTCTGACAATTTAAAAGAATCCTGCTATACTTTCCGTTCTAGAAAAAAACCTCACATATGTGACACGGAGAAATTGATAGTGTATAATTATATATTTTTTGTTTCAATTTATTTTGTTAGTGTTAAATTTTATTCGTTTCAGTTAAAGACTAGAAAATGTTATTGTAGTAATTGGATTTCTATAATATAAAAGACTTTGAAATGGAATATTATTTGCGTGGATGGACTCTAGTGGGAAAATTTTATTTATTGTATTTTTTTTGCAACGGCAATGGAGATTTTGCTAACTTAGGCTAGGCGTACACCGGTTAGATGAGACAAGACAAGACGAGAATAGTCACGTTTAGTCACAGTAATTCACATAGCTGCTTATTAATATAAGCAGCACACACCGATGAAATGACTAATCGGTGTTGCTTCGCGGCAACCTTGCGAGAAGTACTGTGACTGACTAATCTTGTCTTGACTTAAACTTACCGGTTTCACAGGTATCAAAGACAAGACACCGGATTGGTCACGTTTGGTCACAGAACTTCACAGCCTGCCTTGTACAGCGCACACCGACGCAATGACTAATCGGTGTTTGGCCAAGCAACCTATGTGAAGTATGTGACCAAACGTGACTAATCCTCGTCTTGTCCTCGGTGACTAACCGGTGTACGCCTAGCCTTACGGTCACTCAGCCGGCGATTTGTGCATGAACTAGCATAATTATTCAACTGGCAAAACAGGGATTTCAAGTCAAGTAACACACTGTAATCTAGTCTATTATTATTTCCTATTTTGAAGAATATTACAAACAATGAGAAAATTCGATCTATTTTGTGTCGCTCTTCTTTTATCACCCATTCAAATGAACAAACTCTTAGGGCCGGTTCATGAGCTCGGGCATTAGCCAAGTCATAGCCAACAACGAGAGGCCACCGTAGCATCGACAAACCATAGCCTAGAAACTATGTACTAAGGGCTCCTCATGCTAACCCACTAACCTGTCGAGGCAAACGTTTGTCGATGCTACGGTAGCCACCCGTTTTAGTTTAGGACTTGGCTAAATCCCGAGCTCATGAGCCGGACCTTATTTTGTCACTAGAAATAATTAGAATTAATTTACTCACATTCATATCAGCTTGCATTGAGGCAACTTCAAATCTCTGTGGACCTTGAAAAGAGAGACAATGATATTCACTCTACTAACATTATTTTCACCAGCAAGTTCCAAAAATTAAATACACCCATATATTTTTTCTCGTCGAGTGTCCTGAGACTTACAAACTTATTAATATACTTCTTTTTCATTCCTGGTTTCTTTATCCTCTTCTTCTTTCTTCTTATTCTTTTCCTTGTCATGATCTTTATCTTCCTATTATTTTTCTCTTAAATCTTTCACGTCATCATCTTCAGCAACGCTATCCTCCTCCTCATCCTCATTTCTTCTTTCTCCTCCTCCTTCATCCTCTCCTCCTCATTTCTCCTATTTTTGTCATTTTAATTTTCTTCCACCAAGACTTATTTATTATTTTCTATAATCATTTTCTACTCTTCTCCCTCATCCTCCTCCTCCACTTCCTTCTCCTCCTCATCCTCCACTTCCTCCTCCTCCATCTCCTTTTCCTCTTTTTTCTTCTCCTCCTCCTATTTTTTCTTCTGCTCTCACCCCCTTCTCATCCTTCACCTACTACTTCCCCCCTTCTTCTCCTCCTCTTCCTTCTTCACCTACTTCTCCACTCCCTCTTCCCAACTCTCATCCCCCTTTTCCTTCTCTTTCTCCTTTTCTCTTCCTCCTCTTCCCCACTCCTTCCCCCTCTCCTTCTACTCATCCTTCAACTCCTTCTCCTTCTTCTCCTCTTCACCTCCTTCTCCTCTTCTCCTCCTTCTCCTCATTCACCTCTTCCTCCTCCTTCTCCACTCTCTCTTCCTCTTTCTCCTCCTTCTCCTCCTACTCTTTCTCCTTTTTCACCTTCTCCACCTCCTCCTCCTCTTCAACCTCCTTCACCTCCCTCATCCTTCTCATTCTCCTCCTTATTCTATTCTTCATAATTTCTGTTCTTTGTCCCCTTCTTCCTACTTTCTTTTCTCCCTCCTCCAACTCCTCCTCCTCCTCCCTCTTCTTTCTTCTCATTCCTCCTAATTCTCTTCTCCCCGTCTCTCCCTCCTTCTCCTAAACCTTCATCTTCTCCAGCCTTTTGTCATTAGGGAAAGCAGTAAACTTTTCAATTTCAGTTGAAGAGCGCTAAGCTGAGAGCAATGTCCCAATTGGGGATTATTGCCTTGAATGAAAAATATAAAACTGCTCTGCTGCCTTGCACAATAGAAACGGTGATAATACAGTAAAGTATTCGTACGGGCGACCTGAGCACAGCGACAATACTTAGTTCTGTCACCGTAAAAGAGGAGAGGAGATGACTGTAAATACAAACGAAAATATAAAAAAGATCAGCCTCACGTCCTCAGCTAAACTCTGATTAAGCAAGACACCGTCTCACCCTCACCTAATATTTTACCCTCACTTTTGTAAAAAAAATTACTTTTTTTACTTCTACTTTTTCCTCTTGTTCTTGTTTTTCTCTCATTTTCTTCTTCTTGATGAATAATTCATTTTTTGTTCTTCTTCTACTACTACGTCTTCTGCTTCTCCTCTCCCTTTCTTCTCCTGTTCCTCCCTTTCCTTATTTTTCTCATTCCCTTTTCTTCTTCTATTTCTTTTCCTTCGTCTTCTCCTCCTTCTTCTCCTTCTCTCCCATTCATTCATATTTTTTCTCCGGCTCTCTCTGACTCTTATCAATGAATACAGAAAATACTATATTCTGTATTAAATGAATACGTTTATTCTGTATTCATTGCTCTTATTCTATGTCATCATCGCTCTATCACTCTCTTCCTCTCCCTCACTCACTCTCTCTCTCTTTCTCTCCCTTTCTCTCTGTCTCTTCTCTCTCACTACACGCACTGCAAAAGTAGAATTGGAGGTAGAATAGCAGCAGACCTTAAAACATCTTCCTATTTCCTTCTTGTTTATTATTCCTCGTATACTTTTTTCTCACTGCTGACTTGATCCTCTCATCAAAAGAATATAGCACAATGAGTGTTTGTCAAATGTTTCTTAGATTGTCACAATCTGAAAATACAGTACTCGCATTTCTACAGCTGTGAAGGGATGAGAGTATTCTTTTATTATGATTCCTTTCGGCTTCTTCTTCTCCTTCTACTTCTTCTTCTTCTTCTTCTTCTTCGTCTTCTTCTTCTTCTTCTTCTTCTTCTTCTTCTTCTCCCTATTCTTCTTCATTGTATCACTCACCTCTTCATTCAATTCCAGGAACCTGTTCTCATTTTGAAGCTTCCCTGCTTTTTTTTTTATCATCCCTCAACTTCTATTCGAAAATGTTAAATTTTTCCCCGCCCAGGTTCAATGGGGGTCTCTCTAATCATCTCATCTCAGCTTTCATCATTCTCCGACATTCTGTAACTTTTTAATACCTAATTTCACCACCTTTTATCCCTGTTTTCACTTCCAACATAGGACTTTTCCATCTTCATAATACTATTCGGATATTTCCACTATTTTACCTTATTTATGGCAATTACCTTAATAATTTCATCCGTTTTTAAAGCGGATCTATTCCTTCATAAAGCCCGGTCTAGACGCTACGATAAGTTTGTCAAACTTATCGGTCCAACTATAGCAAGATCCATTTAACTTGTCAGAAAACAGCTGATTGATGTACGCTCGTCTACTAACGTTAAATCAGCTGTTCTCTGACAAGTTAAATGGATACTGCTAAAGATGGAACGATAAACGTTCTTACTATGATGTTATAGATGTTATTAACTATCATTACGATAGATGGAACGTAATTATCAATTTATAATACGTTTATATTATGCACTTACCTTTGAAATGTTTGTTGTGCTCTCTATCCCATACTGCAAAGACCTCCACAATAATTGGAATTATGCAAGTATCCTATTGAAGCAAACTTCAATAAACTGTATCACTGAGTTGTAAAGCACTGAAATACAGTTCTTATCGTAGCTGTATTATCAAAAATTTATCAAAATCTATTTTGAACTAAATACAGTGACATGAAACACAACACTTAGCATGTGATGGAAACTTTGTTTAAAATTACTTTTTGAACGAAAATAATAAATAATTAAATTGAATGAATCAAATATAGGCTTATCTTGGAATTGTTTAACGTGGAAGTGATGATCTTCGGAGAGAATTCTTATATTTTGTTTCTCTCAAAATAAGTTGTATAAATGAGTGAATCTGTTCATGTTTGCCTGTAATCTACATCAAAATTTGAAAATTTGGCAAAAGTATGGCGGTGGCGGGAATAAAAAATGTTCCAAATACTGTTATGGACCTTTTCACACCAATGACCACACTGTTATTATACAGTCTCTCTAGCCTGGAGTATATTGCTGTGAAAACTTTATCGTTAGATTTGTATTATTCAAGAAAAATGAATAAAACAATTTTAATTATCATTTTTATAACCTAGGGGTTCAGTAGGCCTCAACAATGTCATTAATTTTCAAAGAAATTGATTGATAGATTCAATTATACCGTAGTTTTTGAGAGATCTTCGAAGAGAAGGAAACAAGAGATAAAGAAGTGATGAAATATTATATTATGATATTCAAAGTTACAAATAACTATCCGTTATCACAAGAAGAACCGACCGGTTATCACCGAATAACAAATCCGACGGTTACCGTTTCTGAACTGAGATCCGCTCTGTGTGAGGCGTTCCAAATTTCTGAGATCAACTCAAACTGCGCATGAGCGAATTGGCTGCTCTGAGAAGTGTGAAATTCTCACTCACCAGGTAGAGTTTCACATACAGCGTAACTGGTTTCTACAGTCAATACGAGATTGATAAGAAATAGACAAAATAATAAAAGAAAAATAATTATGAGAAATTGATGAAAGTTTAACAATTCATGAATTCACCATACTTTTGCCGATTTCCATAAGATTTGCATTGAAATGATACGCAAACATTGAAGAAGAACCAAACGGTTATCACCGAATAATGCAATGACTAATCGGTGTGTGTTGCTTCATAAGCAACTATGTGAAGTACTGTGACTAAACGTGACTAATCTCGTCTTGTTTTGTCTTGACTAACCGGTGTACGCCTAGCCTAACAAATCTGACTGATATATTCATTCTATACATATGTCAGGTTGAGTAACTCACTTCAATCCTACAATTTGCCTTTTCCAGAGTTACTTTTCATCGTTTTATGCTTTTATAACAATACCAAGAGTGGAGAGACTATTTTGAACGTTAAAAACGTTTTTTTAAGTAGTTTCTCTTGAAATAAGTTTGACAAATGAGTGAATGAGTTCATGTTCGCCTGTAATGCGATATCAAAATTAAAAATTTGGGAAAAAATATGACGGTGGCGGGAAGAAATATGGTTACAACAAACTCTTATGGAACTTTTCACACCAATGACCACACTGTTATTATAGAGTCTCCGTAATTGAAGCTATCGAATAGTACAGCAGGATTCTTTTAAATTGTCAGAAATAGCTGATTGATGTACGCTTGTTTACTAACGTTAAATCAGCTGTTTCCTGACAAGTTAAAAGAATCCTGCTATAAGCATCTACATTTACCAGTAGCCTACCAAAGACAATTAGAATACTTATCTAGTTCATTAATAATAATAGTTAATAGTTTAGTTATTAATAGTTTAATAGTTTCCTATCGTCTTTGCTACTACCCTCTATCGGTTTAGCACGTTTTCCGAGTTCCATGTCAAAATTCTACATTGCAATGTATGGGGAAGACATTTTGAGAAAATGAGAAAGCAAACAAGGAATAGTATTTGGATAATCATTTTCTGATTAGATAATTCCATCTATTCTCAATTCCTGCTTCGAACGCAAATGACAAATTAATCTGAGGAATATGAACACGAAAAGAGTATAATATATGCAAGAGAGCAGACGGCAGTAATAATGAATACAAAGTGTTCCAAACTTTTCTACTTAGTGAACAGAACTTTCCACTGCAGTCCTCCATTTTCTCATTCTGTGAGAAAGTTTTTTGTCCAGAAAGTGAAAGTTCAAAACAAACATTTGTTTCGCTTTTCTGCATGTTTTTTTGTCATTTGGCCTTCTTTCATGTTTTTCTATTGCTTTTTCTTTTTGTTTCAGTCGCCTGGTTAGTTCACTAGATTTTTGGACAAAATATTTTCTGATAGCCTGATTCAACAACAACCAATAACGAAAGAAGAAATGGCAGTATTAAGTCACGACTTCAAATTCAACAGCCATCTGATTGGTCAATGAGCTGAACAGTCGCCATTTTACGATTCTAACCAATCAGAGGCCAGCTGTACGAAAACGTCACCTGACAGTCCATCTGACGTTTACGAGCTGCTAGCTTCTGATTGGTCGGAATCGTAAAATGGCGACTGTTCAGCTCATTGGCCAATCAGACAGCTATTTGAGTTTTTGTAGGCGTTACAAGTCATCAGCATTGCCACTCCCACTTTTCTCAGTGCTTTGTGTTAGTTTCAGCTTACTCTGCAATTATCACAAATCCAAATTATTGTATCTGATTCACAATATAATATACATTTAGTTTCAATCTGTAAATTTATTTTCATCACATAATTTATTACAATGGTAATCTATTATTCAAATCTTCGTAAATGAAATTTCCATATTTTCACCAAAGCATAATGAAATCAGATTCATTTAATTTGACGCTTTGCATTAGATAGATAGATACGCTCAGATAGATAGCTAGATAGATAGATAGGTATGATTTCTTTGCCATCGTACTCTATGGTCATCAGCAACGTCAAGAAACAATATCTCTCTATTTATCTATCTATCTATCTGAAGCCAAGCGTCAAATTGAATGAATCTGATTAAACACATTTTGACTGCCTTGATGAGCTGAGGAGAATGAATTGTCATTTGACAAGATCAGTGCGCCATTCTCTCTCCCTCATGAGTTCATTGAGTCCTGATGAATTCATTCAACTCCCATAGAGCTCTTTTCTAGCTTTGAATTATATCACCCTACTCTCACAAGAAAGTTTTCTCATTTTTGAACTATCCTCTTGAAATCATTCAGCTTTTTCAGTAGAACAGGAGAGGGGGTGAGGGAGAAAGAGAGCAAGTGTGTGTGAGAGAGAGATAGAGAAAGCTGTGGGAGAGGAGGAAGAAGAAGATGAACAAGATGAAGTAAAAGGAAAAAAAGAATAGTAGAGGAAGAATATGAAAAACCAAGGAAAATTCGAAAGAAAAACCAACAATATTTTTCCATGTACACTTTTCGCGTGATTTCCAACATGTTTCCAATTTGAATGTGATGGCAAGTTTTTCAATTTCGGCTTTGCAAACTCTCCTCCCCCTCTTTCTCCTCTCCTCCTCCTCCTCCTCCTCCTCTGTTTATACAGTTGAAGTATTTGAAACATCCTACTCCTCCCATTCTCCACCTTCTACTGCCTTCTTCCTACTTCTTCTTCTTCTTCTTCTTCTTCTTCTTCTTCTTCTTCTTCTTCTTCTTCTTCTCTTCTTCCTTCTTCTTCTCCTTCTTCTTCTTCTTCTTCTTCCTCCTTCTCTCTTCTCTCTCCATCCTCCTCTCTCCTTTCTAACGCTCTTTCCTTCACCTTCTCTTTTTCTTCTCATGAAGAACAAGTTTTTTGAGTTGCTCTTGCTAGCCACTTCGAAAACGTGTTCCAATTTCAATATTATCAACAAAAACGAAAAACATAAATAGTGGAGGACACGAAAACACAAAAGAATGTAAAGGAGGAGGCGAAGAAAGTTAATCAAGGTGCATGAGGGGGAAAATGTGATTTAAATAAAATTAGTACGAAAAAAAACAAATCAACTTAGTTTTCTATACTATTGTGACTTTGTCAATTGCCTTAGTTGGTTTACGACAATGAAATCTATTTATTTATTACGAGGATCGAGGATTAGGATCACCAAATACTGTACATTCTTTGAAACCAAATTGTTGGAAAAGAATGACTCTGCTTAAAATATGCTGTATTACAAAAAAATTCATCATTATCAGTGGCGAAGCGTGGTATGCTCATTTATTTATATTTCCTATAGGAAATATACCCGGCGATGACCAAATAAGCATACCACACTCCGCCACGGATCATTATACATTACCACAGCAATTGAAGGTTATTTAAAAGGAAATTTTTGAAGGAAAATTTAGAACATTTGGTAAAAACGTAGAAAGGTCCGACACTTCCGACATTTGAAAAGAATCTGATTTGAAAGAAAGAAACTTTAATAGTAAATCTGGAGTGGTCCGTAGCCGAGGGCGATAAGCGCCTGTCTGATAATCCAAACGTTCCAAGATCGAATAAAAGAAAAAATGATCAAATCGAACTAAACCTCTGTTTGTCATGTCACAGCAAAAACCAAAGCCCCTCGAAGTAAATCTTCAGCAAAGTGGTTATCCATTACAACACCTTTACACTGTAATTTTCGACCCTGAATAACCATAATTATTGCAATCACTATCATTCCCCACTGTGATTTCAGAAACAAATTAAAATGTCACTTGTCTCTCAATCCTTGTCAATCATCCACAGGTTATTTTAGGAACTTATCAATTATTGTTGGGGTTTTCACACTTTTAAAGACTTGTGCAACCTTTTTGGGTTTCTGTTGTTGATGATTATCACCTATAATTTACCGGAATATTACTTTTTCAACTACTTGATTTTTCGTGATTGACGGTAATTATCTCTCGCTGTGATTATTTGCAGCGAGACTCAGTTTTATAATATTAGAATGCAGCAGAGAGTCGGAAAAAAGGATTTATTAACGCATAAACATAGAAGTATTTGCTGTGTAGACAATGTTTTCGCGACTATTCACAATTCGTCAACTATTGTAGAGGATATTATTTCAGAATATCATGATGTTGTAGTGAGATGAAAGGAGCACAGCTGTTCTTACTCAGCAATCCTAGGAGAATTCGATTGTGTAGAAGTGATGTGCATTTTTAAAGCTTATCTATATTATTTCATGATTCAACGTGAGAAATTCATTTAAGAATAGACTTTATGATTTCAAGTTACGAAGTGGAACGTTGATTATATCCACGGAGTGTTTAGAAAAACTACTATTTTTGTATAGTAAACTACTAATAATAGTAATAATAGTAAACTACTATTTTAATGTTTCAAGAGTATTGCTGTCAATATTTTCTGAAGTTTTTTAAAACTATTTTCCAATAGATCAACACTATACTTGTTAAATTGATAAACTACAAACCAATCAAATAAAACTATAATTCGATTGAATCTGTAATCTTGTAATATTCTCAGAAAATTTCTTTGACAAGACTTTTTCAAAGCTTTTTTCTTCGTGAATTTCGACGAATTTGCATAGTAGGCCTTGAGAAATTTGTTTCAGTGGGTGCTTCGGCATAGAAATAGAAACGCTTTCCTCGTAGGTTAGTTAATTAATCCATTAAATATTAGTAGTGAATATAAAATAAACCATTCAAAATTAATAGTAGTGGATATAAGAAAGTAAATTCAGATAGATTTCCAAGATATTGAACATTCTTCGAGTTTTCAAGAATTTCTGTGAAGAATATTTCAACGAAAATAGTTAGGCTACGTTGCTCTAACAGCAGCCTATAGGGAAGACCTAACATCAGTCTACCATTATTCATTGGAATAAAATTGAAGGTTGTTTCAATCCATGGAAAACAAGGTTCCAAAGATGGCTTCAGCTCCAACTAATGATGTAAGTTTATTAATAAAATCAACTTTAATAGAAATCTTTCTATTCTCTAATAACTTTCTCAAAATTTATTTTTCCTTTCTTTTTTTCTAGCAATAGAAGTGAAATTTGTGGCATTTATGCATAGTGAATAAAAAGGCTATAGTCCGATTCACGTCAAGAAGTCAGCATTGCTTAGATGGGAGTTTGTTGCTTCAGTTCAGCACCAGACGTGTTTGTTGGGGATGTGTGTCGCTCACAGTGCGGCAACTATGCACAGTTCAAATACTTGAGACGTCAACAACTCTCTTGTGCCTCAATGGATAGCATCAATTCCTCATATAAACAATGCTGACTTCTTGACGTGAATCGGACTATAGAAGTTTTACTCTAGAAGTTGTGATCTTTACTGCTACACAAAAACGGCAAATATAAAGATGAAGTAGTTCTATTCAACATCTATTTTATTTTCAATTTCTTCCTTATAGATATAGAAAGTAGACGCCATTTGTAACTCTACAAATTATCAAACATTATTATAAAAAATAGAATATTGAAAGAATTTGGAAAGCCAGTATCAAGGATAACTCCAACTTTATTATTTGTTTCACGTGATTAATAACTTCTTTCAAACTCAAATTCAATGTGTTTATTAATATTGTATTTGAGAGAAAATTTGATTTTTTTTATCAATTCTATCAGGCTATCATTTCTCCTCAAAATTTCATTTCTATTTCAAAATGAAACTCTATTTCACCAAAACTATCTATTTTACTCTATTTCCCTTTTTTCCAAGTATTATAATATTATTTATTTATTTAGCGTATGGCTTTCAATAGTGGGGAGACTTGAGTGGGGTAGTTCCACTTCGCCAACGTAACCAATTATCCCTTGATAGGGAACATGTTGTGAGTTTGTTTTCACTTAGAAAAAATCATTCAAAAAAGGATTTTATTGAAAATATTATAATATTAATTATTATATTGAACATTTTTTCCGTTCTAATTATTAGAAACAATTGATTTGTTATTGCTTTCTCTGTTCAACGCAGAGCTTCCCTGAGGAATTTGAAATTTCTTCTCAGTTTCGGCGTATCTCGAAAATGTTCAATACCAACGGGATCGGTTTCCACAACATGCGCATAACAGGTAAAATTTCACATTTTCCAACATTTCTTCTCACTATTCAATATAGAAATCTTGTTCTATTTTCGATATCTTATTTTATTATCTTAAGGACCCGACAGGGCCTTGGTGCAATCGTACTCGTGTCCGTTTGTCCCATATCGATATCTAACGAACGGAAGATCGAACACTCTTGAAATTTGGAATATACTACCTTCATAAATCGAGTAAGAAGCCATGATCAATGGTTTAATGATTTTGAAAACTTATTGATACTTTAAAAATTAAATTACAGTCCCTGAATAACTAGTTGAATAATAACAAAAACAGATTCGAACCCCGGTCCTTGTTCACCACAGCATGCATGATATATTTGGAGTTTAAAATAGGCTACCTACTTCTTTCCTTGTAACGTTTTTGCTTGTAACCCTAAGGCTAGGCGTACACCGGTTAGTCAAGACAAGACAATACGAGACTAGTCACGTTTAGTCACAGTACTTCACATAGTTGTTTACGAAGCAACACACACCGATTATTCATTGCATCGGTGTGTGCTGCTTGTGACTAAACGTGACTAATGTCGTCTTGTCTTGTCTTGACCAACCGGTGTACGCCTAGCCTTATACTCAGATTCAACTAAAGTGTAAGAAGAATGTTTAATGATTTTGCCAGGGGTCCTGGCTAGCCAGCTAAGGCGAGCGAAGTGAGCCTGCTGGCTAGTAACGATATAAATCTTCCACAATCTACAATATAGACTACTGATAAATAGGCTAATAATATTTTATTGAATTGCAGGTCATATACTGCTAGTACTATGCTGTATAGTAAATATGCTGATGGGCTTGCACAGTGATTGGAATAAAGTTGAGAGCCGCATCCTATGGCTGAGGGATTTGCAGAGCTTTCTGCTGATTCAGCTGTTTTTCTGTATGCTGGGCAAGCGATCTTGGACTCTGGAGCTGTTCTGCGATTTAATGGACGAACACTATTCCAGACAACATGAAATTGGCGAGTTTGGCGAAGTTAATAGGTAAAGACAATCTTTCTATAAAATAGGCGAACGTGCTATTTTTGTGATCAGAACTCCTCCGTGGTTTCTCAACCAATTCTGTTTGTTCACGTCTCATTTGAAAGATCCACAAAGTAGAAAGGAAGAAGTGAAAGATCTCATTGCGTAGATGTCATATCAGGTCTTACATTAAAAAAAAAGTCATAGTGCACATGAGGAATGAACGATCAAAGTTTCATTTTTTGCCACTGCTTCAACATAGGGATAGGTGAGCTGAAACGTTTCACATTTCAACTTATAATTTGAAGATCAGCTGTTTATTAAAAAATTAAAACACCTTCTAAATTCTCCATGTATGATAGTGGAATGAAGATGGTCTTGGGTGATAATGTATTTTTGAAACTCAACAGGTGGAAGATTTGGAGAAAGGTGCTCCTACTCTATTGGTTAGCACATAGGCCACGCCCCCAGAGCAATTCATTCACAAGCAGCAGCTTGCAAAAGGAAAAACAGTTTCTTGTCTCTGGCCACGCCCCCTTCGTGCATTCTCGACATTCCACAGGTGGAATATTTGAAGAATCTCCTACTCTATTGGTTGACACATTGGCCACGCCCCCAAAGCAATTCATTCAGAAGCAACAGGTTGCAGAAGCAAAAACAGTTTCTTGTCTCTGGCCACGCCCCCTTCGAGTGTTTTCGACATTCCACAGGTGGAATATTTGGAGAATCTCCTACTCTATTGGTTGACACATTGGCCACGCCCCAAAGCAATTCATTCAGAAGCAACAGGTTGCAGAAGCAAAAACAGTTTCTTGTCTCTGGCCACGCCCCTTCGAGTGTTTTCGACATTCCACAGGTGGAATATTTGAAGAATCTCCTACTCTATTGGTTGACACATTGGCCACGCCCCAAAGCAATTCATTCAGAAGCAACAGGTTGCAGAAGCAAAACAGTTTCTTGTCTCTGGCCACGCCCCTTCGAGTGTTTTCGACATTCCACAGGTGGAATATTTGAAGAATCTCCTACTCTATTGGTTGACACATTGGCCACGCCCCCAAAGCAATTCATTCAGAAGCAACAGGTTGCAGAAGCAAAACAGTTTCTTGTCTCTGGCCACGCCCCTTCGAGTGTTTTCGACATTCCACAGGTGGAATATTTGAAGAATCTCCTACTCTATTGGTTGACACATTGGCCACGCCCCAAAGCAATTCATTCAGAAGCAACAGGTTGCAGAAGCAAAAACAGTTTCTTGTCTATGGCCACGCCCCGTTCGAGTGGTTTCGACATTCCATAGATGGAATATTTGAAGAATCTCCTACTCTATTGGTTGACACATTGGCCACGCCCCCAAAGCAATTCATTCAGAAGCAACAGGTTGCAGAAGCAAAACAGTTTCTTGTCTCTGGCCACGCCCCTTCGAGTGTTTTCGACATTCCACAGGTGGAATATTTGAAGAATCTCCTACTCTATTGGTTGACACATTGGCCACGCCCCAAAGCAATTCATTCAGAAGCAACAGGTTGCAGAAGCAAAACAGTTTCTTGTCTCTGGCCACGCCCCTTCGAGTGTTTTCGACATTCCACAGGTGGAATATTTGAAGAATCTCCTACTCTATTGGTTGACACATTGGCCACGCCCCAAAGCAATTCATTCAGAAGCAACAGGTTGCAGAAGCAAAACAGTTTCTTGTCTCTGGCCACGCCCCTTCGAGTGTTTTCGACATTCCACAGGTGGAATATTTGAAGAATCTCCTACTCTATTGGTTGACACATTGGCCACGCCCCCAATGCGATGCATTCAGATGTAAAAGGTTGTAGAAGCAAAAAATGTTGTTTGTCGCTGGCCACGCGCCCTTCGAGCGTTTTCGACATTCCACAGGTGGAATATTTGAAGAATCTCCTACTCTATTGGTTGACACATTGGCCACGCCCCAAAGCAATTCATTCAGAAGCAACAGGTTGCAGAAGCAAAAACAGTTTCTTGTCTCTGGCCACGCCCCTTCGAGTGTTTTCGACATTCCACAGGTGGAATATTTGAAGAATCTCCTACTCTATTGGTTGACACATTGGCCACGCCCCAAAGCAATTCATTCAGAAGCAACAGGTTGCAGAAGCAAAAACAGTTTCTTGTCTCTGGCCACGCCCCTTCGAGTGTTTTCGACATTCCACAGGTGGAATATTTGAAGAATCTCCTACTCTATTGGTTGACACATTGGCCACGCCCCAAAGCAATTCATTCAGAAGCAACAGGTTGCAGAAGCAAAACAGTTTCTTGTCTCTGGCCACGCCCCTTCGAGTGTTTTCGACATTCCACAGGTGGAATATTTGAAGAATCTCCTACTCTATTGGTTGACACATTGGCCACGCCCCCAAAGCAATTCATTCAGAAGCAACAGGTTGCAGAAGCAAAACAGTTTCTTGTCTCTGGCCACGCCCCTTCGAGTGTTTTCGACATTCCACAGTTGGAGTATTTGAAGCATCGCCTACTCTCCTCGTTGACACATCGGCGACGCCCCCAAAACAATTCATTCAGAAGCAACAGGTTGCAGAAGCAAAACAGTTTCTTGTCTCTGGCCACGCCCCTTCGAGTGTTTTCGACATTCCACAGGTGGAATATTTGAAGAATCTCCTACTCTATTGGTTGACACATTGGCCACGCCCCCAAAGCAATTCATTCAGAAGCAACAGGTTGCAGAAGCAAAAACAGTTTCTTGTCTCTGGCCACGCCCCCTTCGAGTGTTTTCGACATTCCACAGGTGGAATATTTGAAGAATCTCCTACTCTATTGGTTGACACATTGGCCACGCCCCCAAAGCAATTCATTCAGAAGCAACAGGTTGCAGAAGCAAAAACAGTTTCTTGTCTCTGGCCACGCCCCCTTCGAGTGTTTTCGACATTCCACAGGTGGAATATTTGAAGAATCTCCTACTCTATTGGTTGCCACCTTGGCCACGCACCCAAAGCAATTCATTCTGACGCAACAGGTGGCAGAAGCAAAAACAGTTTCTTGTCTCTGGCCACGCCCCCTTCGAGTGTTTTCGACATTCCACAGGTGGAATATTTGAAGAATCTCCTACTCTATTGGTTGACACATTGGCCACGCCCCCAAAGCAATTCATTCAGAAGCAACAGGTTGCAGAAGCAAAAACAGTTTCTTGTCTCTGGCCACGCCCCCTTCGAGTGTTTTCGACATTCCACAGGTGGAATATTTGAAGAATCTCCTACTCTATTGGTTGACACATTGGCCACGCCCCAAAGCAATTCATTCAGAAGCAACAGGTTGCAGAAGCAAAAACAGTTTCTTGTCTCTGGCCACGCCCCCTTCGAGTGTTTTCGACATTCCACAGGTGGAATATTTGAAGAATCTCCTACTCTATTGGTTGACACATTGGCCACGCCCCCAAAGCAATTCATTCAGAAGCAACAGGTTGCAGAAGCAAAAACAGTTTCTTGTCTCTGGCCACGCCCCCTTTGAGTGTTTTCGACATTCCACAGGTGGAATATTTGAAGAATCTCCTACTCTATTGGTTGACACATCGCCCACGCCCACAAAGCAACTCTTCCAGAAGCAACAGCTTTCAGAAGCAAAAACAGTTTCTTGTCTCTGGCCACGCCCCCTTTGAGTGTTTTCAACATTCCACAGGTGGAATATTCGAGGAATCTCCTACTCTATTGGTTGACACATAGGCCACGCGCCCAAAGCAATTCATTCAGAAGCAACAGGTTGCAGAAGCAAAAACAGTTTCTTGTCTCTGGCCACGCCCCTTCGAGTGACTTCGACATTCAACATCTGGAATATTTGAAGAATCTCCTGATCTATTGATTGACACATTGGCCACGCCCCAAAGCAATTCATTCAGAAGCAACAGGTTGCAGAAGCAAAAACAGTTTCTTGTCTCTGGCCACGCCCCTTCGAGTGTTTTCGACATTCCACAGGTGGAATATTTGAAGAATCTCCTACTCTATTGGTTGACACATTGGCCACGCCCCAAAGCAATTCATTCAGAAGCAACAGGTTGCAGAAGCAAAAACAGTTTCTTGTCTCTGGCCACGCCCCTTCGAGTGTTTTCGACATTCCACAGGTGGAATATTTGAAGAATCTCCTACTCTATTGGTTGACACATTGGCCACGCCCCCAAAGCAATTCATTCAGAAGCAACAGGTTGCAGAAGCAAAAACAGTTTCTTGTCTCTGGCCACGCCCCTTCGAGTGTTTTCGACATTCCACAGGTGGAATATTTGAAGAATCTCCTACTCTATTGGTTGACACATTGGCCACGCCCCAAAGCAATTCATTCAGAAGCAACAGGTTGCAGAAGCAAAACAGTTTCTTGTCTCTGGCCACGCCCCTTCGAGTGTTTTCGACATTCCACAGGTGGAATATTTGAAGAATCTCCTACTCTATTGGTTGACACATTGGCCACGCCCCAAAGCAATTCATTCAGAAGCAACAGGTTGCAGAAGCAAAAACAGTTTCTTGTCTCTGGCCACGCCCCTTCGAGTGTTTTCGACATTCCACAGGTGGAATATTTGAAGAATCTCCTACTCTATTGGTTGACACATTGGCCACGCCCCAAAGCAATTCATTCAGAAGCAACAGGTTGCAGAAGCAAAACAGTTTCTTGTCTCTGGCCACGCCCCTTCGAGTGATTTCGACATTCCACAGGTGGAATATTTGAAGAATCTCATACTCTATTGGTTGACACATTGGCCACGCCCCCAAAGCAATTCATTCAGAAGCAACAGGTTGCAGAAGCAAAACAGTTTCTTGTCTCTGGCCACGCCCCTTCGAGTGTTTTCGACATTCCACAGGTGGAATATTTGAAGAATCTCCTACTCTATTGGTTGACACATTGGCCACGCCCCAAAGCAATTCATTCAGAAGCAACAGGTTGCAGAAGCAAAACAGTTTCTTGTCTCTGGCCACGCCCCCTTCGAGTGTTTTCGACATTCCACAGGTGGAATATTTGAAGAATCTCCTACTCTATTGGTTGACACATTGGCCACGCCCCAAAGCAATTCATTCAGAAGCAACAGGTTGCAGAAGCAAAAACAGTTTCTTGTCTCTGGCCACGCCCCTTCGAGTGTTTTCGACATTCCACAGGTGGAATATTTGAAGAATCTCCTACTCTATTGGTTGACACATTGGCCACGCCCCAAAGCAATTCATTCAGAAGCAACAGGTTGCAGAAGCAAAACAGTTTCTTGTCTCTGGCCACGCCCCCTTCGAGTGTTTTCGACATTCCACAGGTGGAATATTTGAAGAATCTCCTACTCTATTGGTTGACACATTGGCCACGCCCCAAAGCAATTCATTCAGAAGCAACAGGTTGCAGAAGCAAAAACAGTTTCTTGTCTCTGGCCACGCCCCTTCGAGTGTTTTCGACATTCCACAGGTGGAATATTTGAAGAATCTCCTACCTCTATTGGTTGACACATTGGCCACGCCCCAAAGCAATTCATTCAGAAGCAACAGGTTGCAGAAGCAAAACAGTTTCTTGTCTCTGGCCACGCCCCTTCGAGTGTTGTCGACATTCCGCAGGTGGAATATTTGAAGAACCTCCTACTCTATTGGTTGACACATTGGCCACGCCCCAAAGCAATTCATTCAGAAGCAACAGGTTGCAGAAGCAAAACAGTTTCTTGTCTCTGGCCACGCCCCTTCGAGTGTTTTCGACATTCCACAGGTGGAATATTTGAAGAATCTCCTACTCTATTGGTTGACACATTGGCCACGCCCCCAAAGCAATTCATTCAGAAGCAACAGGTTGCAGAAGCAAAAACAGTTTCTTGTCTCTGGCCACGCCCCCTTCGAGTGTTTTCGACATTCCACAGGTGGAATATTTGAGGAATCTCCTACTCTTTTGGTTAACACATTGGCCACGCCCCCGAAGCAATTCATTCAGAAGCAACAGGTTGCAGAAGCAAAAACAGTTTCTTGTCTCTGGCCACGCCCCCTTCGAGTGTTTTCGACATTCCACAGGTGGAATATTTGAAGAATCTCCTACTCTATTGGTTAACACATTGGCCACGCCCCAAAGCAATTCATTCAGAAGCAACAGGTTGCAGAAGCAAAAACAGTTTCTTGTCTCTGGCCACGCCCCTTCAGTGTTTTCGACATTCCACAGGTGGAATATTTGAAGAATCTCCTACTCTATTGGTTGACACATTGGCCACGCCCCAAAGCAATTCATTCAGAAGCAACAGGTGGCAGAAGCAAAACAGTTTCTTGTCTCTGGCCACGCCCCCTTCGAGTGTTTTCGACATTCCACAGGTGGAATATTTGAAGAATCTCCTACTCTATTGGTTGACACATTGGCCACGCCCCCAAAGCAATTCATTCAGAAGCAACAGGTTGCAGAAGCAAAAACAGTTTCTTGTCTCTGGCCACGCCCCCTTCGAGTGTTTTCGACATTCCACAGGTGGAATATTTGAAGAATCTCCTACTCTATTGGTTGACACATTGGCCACGCCCCCAAAGCAATTCATTCAGAAGCAACAGGTTGCAGAAGCAAAAACAGTTTCTTGTCTCTTGCCACGCACAATACGAGTTTTTTCGTCATTCCACAGGTCTAAAATTCAAAGGATCTCTTACTCTATTGGTTGACACATTGGCCACGCCCCCAAAGCAATTCATTCAGAAGCAACAGGTTGCAGAAGCAAAACAGTTTCTTGTCTCTGGCCACGCCCCCTTCGAGTGTTTTCGACATTCCACAGGTGGAATATTTGAGGAATCTCCTACTCTATTGGTTGACACATTGGCCACGCCCCCATGGCAATTCATTCAGATGCAACAGGTTGCAGAAGCAAAACAGTTTCTTGTCTCTGGCCACGCCCCTTCAGTGTTTTTGACATTCCACAGGTGGAATATTTGAAGAATCTCCTACTCTAGTGTGTGACACATCCCCCCCCCCCCCAAAGCAATTCGTTCAGAAGCAACAGGTTGCAGAAGCAAAAACAGTTTCTTGTCTCTGGCCACGCCCCCTTCGTGTGTTTTCGACATTCAACAGGCGGAATATTTGAAGAATCTCCTACTCTATTGGTCGACACATTGGCCACGCCCCAAAGCAATTCATTCAGAAGCAACAGGTTGCAGAAGCAAAAACAGTTTCTTGTCTCTGGCCACGCCCCCTTCGAGTGTTTTCGACATCCCACAGGTGGAATATTTGAAGAATCTTCTACACTATTGGTTGACACATTGGCCACGCCCCCCAGAAGCAATTCAGGTTGCAGAAGCAAAAACAGTTTCTTGTCTCTGGCCGCCCTTCGAGTGTTTTCGACATTCCACAGGTGGAATATTTGACGAATCTCTACTCATAATTGGCCAACGCCCCCATAAGCAATTCATTCAGAAGCAACAGGTTGATAACAGTTTCTTGTCTCTCAACAACTTGAGTGTTTCGACATTCCACAGGTGGAATATTTGAAGAATAATTTGTGTCCTACTCTATTGGTTATCTCAACAATAGTCAATCTTTCTAGTGCAGGTTGCTGCAGCATTTTTAAAACAGTTTCTTACAGAATTTCCATCACGTTTCAACGTCAGAAAAGTTCAATTCTCATGAAAACCAACTCGAGGAAACGAATAAGACATGTTTCAAGCACCTATGTGCAATGAAACAATTTCAAACGTATTAATTACAACTTTTACAGCTTTTCCATCACGTTTCAACGTCAAATAACGTTAAATGGCGTTAAATATTGCATAAACTACTTATTTTCAATTCAACAGACTTCAACCAACAAGTATCTAATATGAAAGTTACGAAACTCAGTAACAAATTGCAGAATTCAACAGGAATTGGAAGATTGAAACTATCCTATAATTATAATAAAATTATACTCTTATTGATATTGTTGTAAGTTGGATATGCGACTTATTTGTATGAGATGTAGGGGCAAACACGCGATAACAAGTGGGTATACTGTATATTAGCATCATGGGATTAAATTCCCATTTAATTGTATTGCAAATGTAACAGAACTAGACATCAAACGCATGTATGCCGATAATTTGTAATCATGTGGTTGAGCCCCAAGACTCTTAAACATAATAAACAAATAGATTGATTATTTATTTGATTTTTTTTTCAAATTTCACAGGACCTTCAGGCTTGCCAACAGTCTCAACGTGAAAACCTACTGTCGCAACTTCCTCGCAGTTCTAACAATTCGCAATTCGGCATTCTCCTACGTACCCATGGCCTACTCAGTCTTCCTAGTAATTGCTGCAATTGTCGGCGACAATTACTCACAACTACAACAATTACCCATCATTACTTACTTTCATTACCCGCAAGAGTACGCCAGTTGGCAGTTGCAATTTGCCCTCAACATATTTGCAACATACTTTTATGTTGTGAACACAGTTCTGGGTTTTGTGTTTCTTATCAGTAATTTGCTGATACTGCACAATACTTGGTATCAGTTCGGCTTATTCACGGAATATCTGAGGGAATTGAATAGGATGAGTTTGGAAGAGGCAAGACTGAGATATTTGATGAATCGAGTTATCAGATATCATCAGACTATATTGAGGTAAGTTTTTCTGTCGTATCTTTTTCAAATCATGACTGTGTTATCATCTCCAATATCATCATCATCTGAAGTTACTTATGCCCGCTTTCTCAATGCTCATGCTGTACATCTAATAACTTTTTGCCTCATTTGAAAACACATAGGAAAAGTATTGATTCAATAGTGCTATTGAGCATCAGCTGTCTTAAGAGCGACTGAAAGGCGGGCATTAGTAAAAAAAAGATAACAAGTCACAATTCATACATTTTTATATTCAGTTCTCGGTTCCGTTCATTATAAGGCTATGGGTACACTGGTTAGTTCAAGACAAGACAAGACGAGATTAGTCACTTTTAGTCACAGTACTTCACATTGATGCCTTTGAAGCAACACACACCGATTAGTCATTGCATCGGTGTGTGCTGCTTCATAAGCAAGTATGTGAATTACTGGGACTAATTTCGTCTTGTCTTGTCTTGACTAACCGGTGTACGCCTATCCTAATTGTATTAAAGGTATTTAATAAAGTCAATTCATTATCCTGTCCAATCTACGTAGCCTATTAAATCATAAAAGTTTCAACAGAGGTTTTTATCAATTTTACAGACATATTAATATCTTATTGTATGGTGAATAGTGAATGAAATGATATTCACTATGAACATAAAAATGCTGTAATGAATTGTATAGTCAAATAATGAATGAACATTAGAGTTTTCTAAAAAAATCTACTGAAAATTAGTAAGAAGTCTGTAACTGCAATAAAAAAGCTGTAATGAGTTGTATTGAAAATAATATTAATCAACATTAAAATTTCCGAACAAATCTAATAAAATTAGACTTGGAAAAGTCTGTAACTGCAATATTTATTAAAAACATTTTGTAGAATACGCTGACAACGTAATTCTATATACTCCTATTGCTTCTACAATGAAAATGTATTCTATCTTTATTAACTGAACTATCTCTTTTTCAGTATGCATTCCAGATATGGTAAACTATGTAGAATGCCCATACTGATATTCAATTTCAGTATAACATTTCAAATATGTACATACATCTACAGTATTATTGAGGTAAGTAGAATTAAAATTATTATTCAAAACTAGATGATGGATTATCATTTCGTAATAAATTACGAGATAAAACTAGGAAATATATGAATTATCCATATTGTGAATCAGATTGAGCAAGAAATTGTGTCTGTGAGAATTGCTGAGAAAGCTGAAACTAACACCAATCACAAAGAAAAGTGGGAGTGGCAATGCTGATGACGTAGATGCCTAAAAACCTCAAAGAGCCGTCTGATTGGCCAATGAGCTGAACAAACGCCATTTTACGATTTCGACCAATCAGAAGCAAGCAGCACGTAAACTATATGAAAGTAAACTATGAATCTCAATATTACATAATAGGTATTTAGATAGAAGAATATTAGGCTATACAGTTAAAATAATGTTATTTTTTCTAGTTGAGGAAATCCAGATTTCTGATTCAATTGATATTTGCATTGATGCTTCTGTATGCGTTCTCCAGCTATGGTCAAAGAGTAGTAGACGTGGTAGGTATGGTAATTATTTCAGAATAGATCTTTATTTTAAAATTATTCATTTCCATGATGTTTCAATTTTCATTTAAACAGGCCCTATCTGATGTGAAGTATTACCGATCTAGAACAGAATCTATCATCAGCAGAACTAAAAATTTACTGAACCAAATGCGTTCAAATTTGGCATGCATGTTCAGTTGGAGCTTTAGACGCGCACTAAGAACGGATTTTGAAAACATCCCAAAGATACGCCCAATATTCGCGTTTTTCTAGCGATTTTGTGCGTTTTCTCAGATTTTTCGAGAACTAATTGGCAGAAAATGTTGAAATTTGGTACTTAGGTTCGTTTAAGGTCTAAAAATAATATGTTAAAATCTTTTTAAGATTCTCCTCAAACTAGGTCTGATATTGACGTTTTTACAGTTTCTCTTTGCGTTATTGAGGCGTTTTATTATCGACATATGGATGTTTACTGTGTCTACGGGGCGAAGCGCTCACTACGTCACCCGGTTAGTCAAGACAAGACAAGACGAGATTAGTCACGTTTAGTCATAGTAATTCATATATAGTTGCTTATGAAGCAGCACACACCGATGCAATAATGACTAATCGGTGTGTGTTGCTTCACAAGCAACTATGTGAAGCACTGTGACGAAACGTGACTAATCTCGTCTCGTCTTGACTAACCGGTGTACGCCTAGCCTTATATGGTGACACTCTTTCATGTTGTGTCAATATACAGTATTATTGTAAAGTAGCTTATGACATATTTTTAATAACATATTTTTGGTTTCAGTATTTTGGGCGTTTACAACGCAGCCAGAACAAATGTACAATAATTCCTGTCTTTCCATAAAACGATAACTATCTTTCAACTCAAAATTTATCTTTTCAGATAAATATTTCAATAATTATTTTCAATTTTTTTCAAGGGAGAACGTTCAAGTAATTTTTTATACGAAATTAGATGGACGGAGAAACCAGATTGGTACCAAAAGCATTTACTGTTGATGCTAACACGATCGGCTAATAGTATGGAGCTGCATTTCTTCGGGCTTATGTCAGTGAAAAGGACATTATTCACGAAGGTGATGTAAACAGAAGAGTTCAACTCCTATGCCCTCTTATACTCAGGTTCATTAAATTAAATTTCACGCTTGGCATTAGATAGACAGATAGATAGAGAGGAATTATTTCTTTGCCGTCGTACTCTACGGTCATCAGCAACATCAAGAAATAATATCTCTCTATTTATCTATCTAAAACCAAGCGTCAAGTTGAATGAATCTTAATAGATTGAATACTTGAATACTTAATAAATTGAATTCTTGAATAGATTTAACTTCCGTATCGGCGAAGTACCTACATAAGCAAAGACAATTTAATCTATTTTATTAAGAAGATCGTTCAATTAGAAACGTACAGTACCTTGTAGAATTGTCTTTGGTAGGCCTATAAGATAGGGAATACAATGTCGGCTACACTATTACGATACGGAAGTTATAGATATAGGTAGATAGTAGTTATAGATAGCTATAGATAGTAGTTATGGAGTGGTCTGTAGCCGAGGGCGATAATTGCCTGTCTGATAATCCAAAGGTTCCAAGATCAATACAGTTGCCGGAACGGATTTTGACAGAAACAGCCGTCTTTCGGAGGAGACGAATAGCCGTCGGTACTGCCTAAAACAGTCGTCATCTCTCATCATCACCCTCTCATTGCGACGCACAAGTTACAGATATAGGCATCACCCTCAAAAAAAACAAAGATATAGATATAGATATAGATATAAGTAGAGAGAGATTATTTCTTGACGTTGCTGATGACCGTAGAGTCCGATGGCAAAGGAATAATAGGCCTATCTATCTATTTTCCGTGGCGAAGCGTGGTATACTTATTTGGTCATCGCCTATATTCTTATAGGAAATATACTCGGCGATTACCAAATAAGTACACCACGATTCGCCACTACTATTTATCTAATGCCATCCACCAAATTAAATGAATGCAATAAATTAATACATGTATACAATAATTATTTATTTGTTCCAAATCCTCTAAGACAAAACCTTACTCATGAACATTCCTGTCGTGAGATAAAATTTCATAATGATCATAAAAATAAGGCCTCCTTAATCTTGTAGGCTACTTAATCTTCCACTACTTAATCATTTTTCAGATGAAGTAATTTTTAATGAAATTCATCTAGGCTAATTCTATTGCAGGTGTTGCAAGCTGCCTACACTTACTTCAACTTTCTAAAAGGAACTGATGAAGGATTACGATAGAACTTAGTTGTAAATATTGTAATAAGTAGATTTTAAATGGGAGAAGAAAAAATGGAAAGTGTTAACAATGATTTTCCTGTGGCAGAGATTGTATTTTATATAATAAAGTTAAGTTGACGATTAGGTCCAATAATATAAATGAGTTTTAAATGAGTGAAGATAAAACTGGAGTTGTTGCAAAAGCTGTTGTATTGTACAATAAAGTTAAGTTGGTGATTGTAAATTGTAATAAATGAATTTCAAATGAGTGAAGATGAAAACATAATTGTGTGACAATAGTTTACCTTATTGCTTGGCAATTTGTATATTGTAATGTAAGTGGTGAATACCTACAATGGAAAATTACCCTAATTACAATTACCCTAAACTGGAGTAACTTTGGTCTGTCTATTCAGGGCAGCTTTGGCCCTCTTTGAAAAAAATTTTGAATTTTATATTTTGAGACGGGTATCAACATGGCACACTAGCTACTTATTGACATAAAAATTGTCAGGTTGTCATTAAACTGTTCAATATTCATCGGAGTTTTTATATTGAATGGAATTCAATACGAGAAAGAATTGATCATGTAAGCTGAGTCTGTACAATTTGTTCAGGTGGATTCCTCAACATTGGTAAACTTCCAACGTCATGCAATTCAATTGCTAATTGGAAATATCGGTTCAATCGCTTTTCATTGAAATGCTCAAATGCTTACATTTTCAGTCATCTAAGCAGCTCTAATATCATTTGGAAAAATTCGTTAGATGTGATAGTGATTCCTCGTCTCCAACTATAGGAACTATATATTCGCCTAATACTCAAGTTTAATTATTGTAATATGAATTCGATAAGTATTTATTTCACATTACTTTGCATATCAACCAAATCTACACTGGTTAGTATGTTTTATCGAGAATAATTTAATCTACAGTAGTATTAAGTTAATCTGAGTACAGTGACATTCACTTAATTTGACGCTTGGCATTAGATAGATAGAGACGAGATATCATTTCTCGACTTTGCTGATGACCGTAGAGTCCGATGGCAAAGAAATAATATCTCTCTACCTATCTATCTAATGCCAAGCGTCAAATTAATTGAATATCTGATTATAGTAGGATTGCCTTTGGTTTTATCTATGATCTTTACAAAGTTATAAGATTTGTATTGAATAGAAAGACTTGAAGTTGTCGTAACTGAAATTTATTAAGATACAGATAATATTTTTATAAAAATCTATAAGTATTTAAATAAGTTTCTGGATATGACAACTTCGAGTCTTTCTATTCAATGTTGATAACTACCCTAATATCACCTTCACCACCAAACAAAACGTTTCATTTTATCTGTAGTGTTCAATTTGCTTGATTCATTTTTAAAACATATAGGGCCGGTTCATGAGCTCGGGATTTAGCCAAGTCCTAGACTAAAACGGGTGGCTATCGTAGCATCGACAAACGTTTGTCTCAACAGGTTAGTGGGTTATTAGCAGCATAGAGAGCCCGTAGTACATAGTTTCGAGGCTAACGTTTGTCGATGCTACGGTTTTAGTCTAGGACTTAGCCTTAGACCATGTATAGAATAGATACGGCCTATGCTATAAATGTTGAAGCATCAACATTTTTCTATAAACTTTTGTAGCGCTCTCTCTCTCTCTCTCTCTCATTGCGAAAATTCATGACAAATAATACAATAAATTATGCAATCACCTTACCCTATAGTGGTTTGATTGCACTTCAAAAGCAGTTTCTATCAGTGCAGCGAATGAAAACGGTAGATTCATTACAACACATTTAAGCTAGGCGTACACCGGTTAGTCAAGACAAGACAAGACAGTTTAGTCACGTTTAGTCACAGTACTTCACATAGTTTCTCATGAAGCAATACACACCGATTAGTCATTGCATCAGTGTGTACTGCTTCATAAGCAACTATGTGAACTACTGTGACTAATCTTGCCTTGTCTTGACTAACCGGTGTACGCCTAGCCTTATAATATTATAAATATATACCGTATTAATCATTATTCACAGGTTTTGTTGGAAGCTGAACCAGCCAATTCGAAGGAAAAATTGGAGACAATAATTAAAAATTCTATTTTTTCTCACATGGACCAAGCTGTTGCGAAAGGCATCATGCGAGCCAGTAATTTCAAAAATCTTCTAAACAAACACAAAATGGTTCTTTCTGAAAAATTCCACGTTGAATGTGAACACCTCATATACTTACAAGTGAAGTTGTACACCTTGGGCATTGAGGTAAACTCACTTCTAATACCGTTGGCCAATGCATTTTTAGAGTTGCAACTGAAGAAACCTCAGTCTGTCATCCAAAGCAAGGAGGGATTGCTGGATGGTTTCAACGCATTTTTGGCTGAAAAAAATTCCCAGAAACAACTAGACTACTTTATCGAAGAAGATGACAAATATGCTAAGCAGTTATTGGCACCTGCACTGCAGGCCAAGTTACTATCTTTCAAACTGTTAGAGACGAAACCAACCGATGAACAGAATTTCTACAAGGAATTATTTAATGAAATTGATAAGAATGCGAAATGGGTCGAGGATATTGCTGTTGAAGTTGAAATGAATTTTTATACTAATACGGTACAAATTATGATAAAACTGATTGGGAGAATTGTTAGATATTATGCAATCCTTGAGGACCTTGAGTTTGAGACACTACCATCACTAAATTAATTTGAAAAACTACTAACCTAGGGTGACCAAATCATTCTCAGAGATACTTTACACCTCCCCCCTTCCATAAAATCATACCCTTCACTTTGATATTGTTCACTTCAAAAATATTTGATCCATTTCAATTTCACTTATCTTTCAATTTCACCGCAGCTAAAGATTTTGCTTCAGGTTACATATAAGTTGTGCTAATCTATCTTATAATTATATATAAAAGCGAAATGGCACTCACTCATCTATCAGAACTGAAAATCTACTGAACCAAATGCGTTCAAATTTGACATGCATGTTCAGTTGGACCTTTAGACTCTAAGAACGTGATTTTTGAAATCCGTTCTTAGTCGATTCATGTATTCTTGTTCTGTAGACTTAGTTCTAATAATCAAAATACGACCGTCAATAATCCGGATTTGTCTCGTGTCCGGACTTTATCTGTTTCTACTGTACACAGTATATAAATAAAATTACACGTTTGAATAAATATGAAATAAATATTATCTTTCCAATTTTCATTTTTTAGCCTTTTAATGTATGAAATTACCTATAATAGGAAATATACCATTTGAAATATGTCATATGTTAAGTGTTAAATGTTAAGAGTTTACTGTCCTTAATGGCTGGATTTCACGATTCCAGTAGACGTTCAGGTTACTGGAGGCAGGTTACGTGAAGCAGGTAAACTGAACCGTGATATCACTTACTTGAACAGGTTACTGGCTTATTCAGGTTAGAGCAGAGGCAGGCTGCCAGGCAGGTAACCTGCCTCCAGTAACCTGAACGTCTACTGGAATCGTGAAATCCAGCCATGACGGCTGAAGAGAAGAGACGAAGAGTGCTATTTTTCGATGAGTGCTGTTTTCGATGACATATTGCATTCCTCCCAGGGATACGGAGCTTGGACTCTGGCAGCAGCTGAGTCTCAAGTGGTTTTTTCTCGGTCTATACATGAAACTATAGCAGGATTCGTTTAACTTGTCAGAAAACAGCTGATTTAACGTTAGTAAACGAGCGTACATCAATCAGCTGTTTTCTGACAATTATATCCTGCTATATAACAAATTAGAGGAAGAGGTAATTTCAATGAAAATACTTATTTCAATGCTCATCTGATATAGGATTTATTTTTTTCTAATTTTTTGTATTCAATTTTTTAATTTTTTGTAATTATGTATAATGTGTACATAGTTTTTTTGCATGTAACATGCGTTTTTTCTCAAAGTTATATTATTATATCATTTATTAATTATTTGTTTCTTTTCATCTATCAACATTTTCACCATCACTGTATGCATTACACAGAATTGTCACCTTGTTTCGTAATAATAGACCTATCAGTTATCTTCATCATAATCATAAATCGGAATCGAATCCATCATTCACACTCTCGAAAACACTGTGTGTACTATTATTATATTACGTAACGTACATATTTGTTTCAATATAGAATTCTTTAATAAGGTAACCCAAAATATTTTGGGTTTTACGACCTAGTACTGTACTTCCCAAGCAGCTTTTGACAAGAGAAATTTTGTTATTTATTTTTTTTGTCTAGAAATTTGTTTCAAATAGTAGTAGTTGTAATTTCATCCATGTGATGAAATAAAAAATTGATGATTTTTCTATTAATCAATATTATTTTCAAATTATTAGTTTCTAGATCTAGATTCATCCACGGTTGCATTATCGATTCAAATAAGATTTAGTTTTGAAAGTTTTTTTAAAATATAATATCAACACCTTTCAAATATCATCAAGATTCATGAAAATTAAAACAATAAAATTAATCAATATCAACTTTTATCAATTTTATTATTATATGGCATTAATTAGGAATTTCGTTCAATTAATTATTATTATCCAGCTATAGCGTCGTGTCTGTGTGTTTCATTTTGTGTATTGAATTCTCAACTTCGTCCATCATAGAATTAAATAATTATTTTGTTGAGATATAGCTCGGCTATTCTTGAAAAGTTTACGAAACCTTTTTAATGCAACCTTCATTTTATCTCATTTTAATAATATAATTTCATTTTATTTATTGGAGTGTTTTTTCATGAAATTTTGGTTTGACTTTAAAACGTAATACAATAATTTGAAATATAACTTCTATTTTAATGCTACCTGTAGAACAATTTCAATTTCATTTTAATTAAAATTTTCTTCATAAATTAGTCATGACTTTGGTTCGAATTTGAAGGGTTAAAAAAGTATTTGAAATAAAAATCTTCTAATTTCATGCAACCATGAAATCATTTCAATATTTTAAATTGAAACTGCTTGGGATGCAAAAAACCAACGATAAAAACAATTTCGACAGCAAAATAAAACAAACAAAACAATTATTAATGTAACGATTAAACATTATTTTTGATATCTGTACAAATGTCAACGTTCTCTTTCTAAAACCATTCGCTAACAGATCTTGAATCACTGGCTAATTACACAAACATAACATTTCTCTAAAATTCCACTAATCGATTTGGCAGAAAGTGTTTCATTTCACTCATTTACACACGAGGTGAGCGCAAAACAATTTACGCCCTTACTGTACACAAACAATAGACTGTACCTTAAAATAATCCTAGCACTTTACGGGGTAGTAGTAGTACGGGAATCATAATAATTAAAATTATCTAACATTTTTATACAATAATAAAATTGAGCTTCTGTCTTTTTTTCGTAAGTTAAAAAATTGCGTAGTTGGAATCGTAACAATACAAAATAATAATAATAGTTAAAATGAAGGTATCAACAATTTTTTTACTAAATAATACATAATATTACAATAATAATGAAAGCATAATGATGATAATAATAATAATTTACAGGATAGAAGAATCATTAAACTATAAAATTGAATTGAGAGTACAACCTCGTAATGTATTAATATATATATATATAATCAGGCCTAGGGTAGGTAATCATGATCATTATTACACAGAGTCATTCATTTGGGTAAGCATTATTAAATATTACAAGAAATAAATATGTCTACTAGCGAGTCACAATGTACACAATATGTATAAAAAGTAATTGAAATAATTTCATTATTATACACGAATTTCTCTTAGGTTAATCTAGAGTTAGTTTTGGATCAAATGGCAAGGACGAACGATAGTCATTATAACGGCCAGTTATACGAGAATCCAGTTAAATTTAACCGCCGTTAAATGTCATCTAAAACGTCACTTCACGTTGGTTAAATTCTAATGGTCTTTCGTGCAACTGGCTATAACAGCTTCAGCAGACTCTATCTAACAAGTCTATTATTATAATCATAGTTAGGACAGTATCTTCAACACTTCATGGTTAACGGAATTGATAAAGACGGTTTAGTTGCTTTATAGTGACGGAGAATAGGTTAGTGTTTGGTATCGAATATCGATATATCGCAAATATCGATGGAAAGTAACCGATATTTTTTGCCATCGATGTCTTGATTCAATATTACTATTGATGGAAATATCGATGTTGAAGGTTCGATGGCCAAACACTAGAATAGGTTTCTAGACAAATCAAACATTGATAAAAATTTGACAAAACAATCGATAAAAACAAAACAATATGGACAATTTGAATCAAAATATTCTATCATGTTTTGAGAAGCTCAAAGGGTGAGAGCAGTTGAACTGGTAATAATAAATTTACGGCCTTTAACAATCCTTATACGTTAAAGAGAGTTTTGAAAACCTATGACAGCCACTATGACCGTCATATTGGGCCAATTTAGATGCATATTGGGCCAATTTAGATGCGGTTTGCGCCAAAAGAAAGTAGTGGTCGTAAATGTGCAGGTTCTATATTATGTATTTTAGAAGAAACCATGTTTGGGGTAATAAGGGAAATATGGTACTAAGGTTTTACAAGGGGTAAATGTAAAATTAACGCAGCGCTTTCTCTCGGAGTTGAAAGGAACTAGGTCCACAGTACTGTACTAAATGCAGTCTACTTCAGTATACTACAGTTCACTATACGGAGTTCAGTACAGTTGGAGAAGTTTTTAGATTATATTAATTCTTTTTAATGAAAATAATTATAATAGTTGAGTTAATGCGAAATTAATTATTAATTAACAGGGAAAACAGGGAAGAGGGGGGAAGAAAAAGGTTGATTATTTATAATTGAATTGAAAAAATCAAATTGAATTTATAAGTTAGGTTTGAAAACATAGTGCAAAGAGTTAGAGAGAGTGTGTGTGAGAGAGAGAAGAGACAGATAGAAGGGTAAGAATACACGAATTCAATTGAAAAGGTAGGTAACTTCAAAAATAAAGTGCGAACCATCAGTGAGATAGGATCAAAAAAGCACAGCATAATAAACAAATAACATTAGTGAATCGGGAATTTAATTATCAATTCTAAAGCTAGTAAAAAAAATATTCAGGAAATCCATGATTTGAAACTGTATTAATCATTCAAAAAAGCATACAGAAAATTCAAGATCAAGCCTACATGATAAGGTTGTGTTTCCAATTTCATTTTGCCATGATGCTCACCGAAGTCTAAGACTTGTGCGTGAGTAATAAGGTGAATGATGATACCCTACATGACAGACGGAACGAGACGGATCAAGCCTACATGATAAGGTTGTGTTTCCAGTTTCATTTTGCCATGATGCTCACCGAAGTCTATGACTTGTGCGTGAGTTATAAGATGAATGATAATAAATAACACAAAAATTGAGTAATATGGTGTGACATAACCTGGTTTTAGACTGTTTGTGTAAATTGGACAAGGAACAGTTCTATAATTATCGTGTTGTAATCTGATTTGTAAATGATTGCATGATGATACAATAAATAACAAACGGAACTAGTTTCAAACCCAAGACCGGAGCAGTAATAGTTGGATAGTTTCTTCTCGAATTAAAGTCGTTAGTTTTTCGACACAATGTAAAGAAGCTTATTCATAAATAAATCTAAGCTTTCAGAAAAGATACGAGGTCCCTGCTAGCAACACGTAATCAGCAATCTACGACTACAATAAGCACTTTGATCTTCGAATTTATTGATTCAATGTACAATATTTGTTTTCTGAATAATTATGGGAGTCTATAGATTCCTAGTATAGAGATTACAGAATCTATACTATAGATCAAGGGAGAAGGCACCTCATACTCAATTATTGGGAACTATAATAACTATATATATTTATAACTATAAATGTTCATCGGTGAATCACGAATTCAATGAAATTAACCCTATTGAAGAAATCTGTAGTAATTTTAATCTCATGATTCAGGGTTAAATGAGCTTGGATTTTATTTAAATACAGAATCTAAATGAGCAAACGAATAAGTTCAATTTTTTCTTAATTTCTGGGAAATTTTTAATAATTTAAGAATTGGAAACCCATCTTACAAGGAAGACGCTAGGAATCTCACCGAAAAAAGAAGTTAAATCGAATCACAAATGATTAAAATGAATCAAAATGATTATCTACTGTAGTAACATCATAACGACAGTTTCGGTACAGTATATTGAATTCTAGAAATTAATAGTTCAAGAGTTTAGTTTTATTTTTTGTTTGTTTGTCAATGGCTCAACAGCCCTATGTGGGCTTCAAGAGTTTAGTAAAGTATGGATATTATTTTCTACATGGCTGTAGATACTTTGTTTCACTGTGATCCCTTTGAAGTTTTTATTTGAAAATTACCTAACAAAATATAGGTACGCAAAATTTAATAAAAACTGTATTAAATTGACTACACTCTGTAGGAAATATTTCAAATGATCATCATCACCTTCAAAGTGTAAACAGATTAAAATTATTTTCGAAAAAATTTCGTTCGAATACAATTTTTAGAAAATTAATTCCTCACACAATCTTTTCCCACGCCTATAATCTCATGGTAAATCACTAGAAATTCATAAAATTATTAATCCTGCGGATAGATTGAAACGATGATAATAATAATTACATTAATTTAACATTATTTACAAGCCTAATTTACAAACATCAGTCATTTTTAATTCATCGATTCAAAACAATAAAAATTTCTATGGAAAATCGTATGTTCTTTAAAATATGAATGAAAACTTTTGGCAGGATACCATTTCCAAATGTTATATTGACAAATTGGGACTATTTTGAAGTCTATTCATGAGTTAAGGGGAAAAATTATTTTCGGAAACTCAAAAATTATCAGATTTTAAATTGTGAAAGACAACTTCGACAATCAGACTTTTTCAAACACTTATTTCAAACTTTCAATTTCAAACTATTATTAGGCTTCATGTAGATTTTAATCGCGGGTTTTTTCATCAGCAACTATTTGTACAGTAGCCATCTAAAAATGAGAAAAAATATTATCGCAATATAAAGAGAAAGAGAGAAGAACTTTAAAAAAAAATTAAATTTATGAATTGAATCGTTGATGAACCTGAATTTGGAAAAAAATCAACAAATGAGATCCTGCCATAAAATTTCCATTCGTTTAGAACAATAATAAAACAATTCCGACTACTATTGTTTATAATACAGCACTATTTTAAACACCAATTAGGCACAAACAAATGCCTGAGACTTAAATTTATTCTTTTCAGACTTCTTCAATTAATTATCAACAACATAATAACATACACAGATGCGTAAAATAATCATCAAATGACTTTTTTTGACAAATGTTGGACATTTGAAGAACATTTAAAACCATTGAAAAAATGAAAACGCTTGAAATCCCGTTTCAATATACGTGAGAGCGCCTAACAAATAGAATTTATCGACTCAATTCACGCTGTAGTGTGTTTTGAACAAACCTATTTGAGATTTCCTTCTACAAAACATTTCAGGGACGTATTGAAGCCATGTTACATTAGTAGCTGCTAGCAAAGACAATCTTACTACTTATAAATTGATTACACTACAGATTAAATTGTCTTTACTATACAGTCGATAAGGCTAGGCGTACACCGGTTAGTCAAGACAAGACAAGACGAGATTAGTCACGTTTAGTCACATTAATTTACATAGTTGCTCATAAAGCAGCATACACCGATGCAATGACTAATCGGTGTGTGTTGCTTCATAAGCAACTATGTGAATTACAGTGACTAATCTCGTCTTGTCTTGTCTTGACTAACCGGTGTAAGCCTAGCCTAATAGTAGCCTAGATTCAGAAAGACAACAGCATACAATATTAAAAATTGCAATTTCAAACAGTTTAAAATTCAAATCAGATATTTCACACATGTTGTACTTGTTTTCATTTTTTATAAACACAATCAATATTTGTCGATAATAATGTTATTAAATATATAATATTACATTATTTAATGTAAGGTCACTAAACACCAATATAAGCCACACGTATGTACTTTTTATTGTACATTCTATGTACTTAAAAGACACTTCATTAGAAACAACCAGTAAGGCAAATCAATATTCAACTAGTTAGTTATTGCTTTCAATAATTTTCAACAAGTCTATTAGTCAACGGAAAACGTTACAAAAATTCAGATTGAAACTGAACAGAGCATGACAAATAATGCAACAGGAGTTTGAAACAGTTCGATCGGATAAATTATTTTTGAAAAAATTCAGTTGAAGAGCAAATATATAGTAGTATTCATGTAATTTGGCGGATGGCATTAGGTAGATAGTGGTCCGGATCTCTCCCATTGTACGAGAAAACCTGCACCTTGAGAGAAATTGTTGTAATTTTTTTGTCTGGCTTATTAGTAGTACCTACTGTATCTACAAATACAAATTTGCTGAATTGAAGTGATGCATTTCTTGACGTTGTCTCGAATTGTGTTTGTAATTTTGGCAATAAATGAATCTTGAATCTTGAAACAACCTTGTACCTTGACAACCTGCGTCGTCTCTGGCATCTTTGCTAGGCATTCTCCAAGGTAAAACCCGCAAATTTGATCAATTATTCGTCTAAAATCGGTCCTCCAATAGTAAAATCTCTTTTTCGTTACACTGCTCAACAGATAGAGATATTATTTTTTGCCATTGTATTCTACGGGGTGTTCAGAAACGTCAAGAAATAATATCTCTATCTATAAATGATCTATCTAATGTCATCCGCCAACTTAAATAAATATTACTATACCTATTTCACAAGTTTCTAAACTATATTCATAAGAAAACATTGTTTAAAAATACAGAAAATTTAAGAGATTCTTGAATAGTCTAAGAATCGATAACAAAATTGAGAAATTATATTTTCAACAAAAATTCATGCGTTTCAGTTGACAAATGATTTTTAATTGATAATCAATTCCTAGACAAACATAGAATAATTGAGTAATGCAGAGGTTTAGTGACTTATCAATGAGTTCTAGCAAAATACTATGATTATAACAGACTATCTGAAAAGCGACATTTTAAACCGACATATTCTGCTAAGGCATCTATCTTAATAGAATGGTGTATTTATAGTGACAATAGTAATTTCGCTAATCAAAAACTATAGAATATTTCCATATTTTTCAATTTATAACAATAAGTTTATTGCTGTTTGTAAACGATATGCTAAGCATTCGGTTTTGTACTGGATTTGTAGGTAATTTTTCATCGTTTTTAGTTGGTTTTTATGCTGCTGAAAAGGCATTTGATTGTGTGTTTTTTTAGAATGTAATGAACAAAGTCAGCATATTTCAGTTAAATAATGGTTACTACAACCCAACTATTAAAAATAATTAGATAATTATGGTGTTTTTACGGTACTGAGTTCCATGATATATTACTAGGCATGCTGAACAGCATAGCTTTAATTAAATCGAAGCTATTTAATTTAAATACATCGGTTTCCAGCCGCAAATATTGATAATTGCTTTCATCAAGTAACCAACTTGTTTTAACAAACATTCAAACACGTATAGGAACTATGTAATAATCCAGATAAGAACAACGATTTCTGGTGTTATTTTTGTATCCCCTGATTTAAATTTCAATTCCAAATTTCAAATAAAATCGATATCATCAACAATTAACGGATTTCTATGAATGATTTGTACATTTATGAAGATGAGGTGTCAAGCAAACGATGAAATTTAAAATGTGACCTTGAGTTAAAATTTAATAATTTCTGATAGTAACACATTAGAAGTATCCATCATATTGCCTTCTTTGTGAGACAGATATACAGGGGGAAAAGAGGATATTTTGAATCGTTAGCATATAAACAGAGAGAATAGAAGTAGATATTATATAATATAGAAGTAAATAATATTCTCATTCTATAATCTCTGCATATAACAAGGTAGGAGTGAAAGTTATTCTATAAAAAATGACTGTATTGCGAGGCACTATAGGCATTTACTCAAGACTAAATTAGAGTTTAAACGAGAGTTTGGCTCGAGATTCACTACTGCAGTTTATACACAAGAAAAATAACAGGTACCAAGTATATACTACAGTATATACTCAATTTCGCTAATATTTTCACTTTTGATTTCCAGAAAGGTTAAGATCAATTTTATAGAAGTTCAATTAATTTTTTCCCACTATAACTGTTGGGCTCGAAATTCACTAGTGTAGTTTTTTTCAACATAAAAGCAACAAGTGCTAAGAATAATTGAAAAAAATATTCTTAATTTCGCTAATGTTTTCACTTTAAATTTCCTGAAAGGTTCAGATTAACCATTTAGAGGCTCTCAATGTTTTGCACTATTATGGCGCGGTTTCACGATACCAGTAGACGTGTAGGTTACTGGCAGGCAGGTTGGTCATAATGATCTTCCACTCTATACAAACAAATAGGGCAATGCACACTGACTGGTGTGCATTGCCCTATTTGTTTGTATAGAGTGGAAGATCATATGACTAACCTTCCTGCCAGTAACCTACACGTCTACTGGTATCGTGAAACCGCGCCATTACTGTTGATAGATTTTCGTAAATTTAATTATTCTATCATTGAAGAAGTCTTGAATATGATATACTATTATTGAGATACTACTCCCAGATTAATGATCATAATTTTGTGAAGAATAGACGCAGTATACAACTTGTAGATTCAATAAGTTTCTTCAGTTGTGTTTTGTTTATGATTTGGTCTATAAATTGTTTGAATATTATTGCTCAGCATAATAATATTTTATATTCCACTTTCATAATTTTCAAGTTTATAAATCCGTTCAATCTTTCCTTTTATAATAATTTGAATAATCAGTTTCTTCCAATCCATGTATAACATTAACAAACTGTCAGTTCAATTAAAATGCAGCATAGTTTGCAACCATAATTTGAAGAATGGGCCAAATATAGCGGTATTATTAATACTAGTATTATTAATTATTAGTTTGGAAGTAACAGAGGACGCTCTTTTAGGGAAAGATGGCTCCTTTAGAACTTGTCGAAGTGATATTTTCAAGCCAATATATTCATAATTAACTGCTTAGAAATATTAAAGGAAAACAAAAGAAAATTATGATCAAAAATGAAGTGATGCGTCTTCTTGTTGGTATGCTTTTTAAAAATGTGTTGAAAAGATTCAACTAATCCATTCATATTTCTGTAATCATGAATTGAATGAGTATAAGTATATACCCAGCTGTATAACCTCAACAACTCGAAAATCTTCAAATCTCAAGTTCAGAAGTTAAAACTAATTTTATTCATCACACAGTTGACTTGAACTTAATGCAACAATTGGCTAAGAGATTGATTAATTTTGGAAGTACAGTCTAATCTTATCAGTTATAATAATTCAAAGTACAGTCTTTCGCCATTATTCTAGCATTTTTAAAAATACGCATAGCATGTTCCAAGTTAGCAGTTGCACCAATGGTGAGGGGCTTACCAAAACCTATCAAAATATTCAATATTAAACAACACCCAACAATTTCTAGGCACTAACTACTATAAAATCGTGATGTATGGTTTCCAGTTTGAAGTTTTGTTAAAAAATTCCCCCTTTCAATTCTCAACAATTCGAATTTCAAATAATACCTAATTAAATATGGCAATCAACAACCTCTATCAACTACCTATCTTGAAACATACTGTGTGTACAACCATCATTTTCAAAATTCATTACACTCATTATCAACATTCTAAAACAACCAAACAACAGACAAAAATAATAGTTATCAATAATTAAATTCAATACAAAAACACACAACCTTTAAAAAATACATTTCTATTTTCAATCATCTGGAATCCAAGAAATTGACTATTATATTATGCTTTTGAGTGTGTGCTTTCAATATTACAAAAAAACCAGACGTCACAAATAAAATACTATCCCAATATTTATTCAGGGACACAAATACATCCAAAACGAATTACTTACCAGTTTCAAACGGTCAGTAAAAATCAGTACAGAAATTGCGGTCCCAGCAGGTTTTTTTTCTCAGTCAACCAAACAATCAAAAGTAGTTCAAAACGTGGTCTTTGCAGTAGCAGGAGATGGTTTGAATACTATTGAGATTTTGTTTTTGAAAATTATACACACAATTTTCGAGTCACTGTACTCCTGATATTTTCAGTAGATTTTGCTCCCGGTAGTCACATCTCCTAATAGTCTCCTCACCTGGTAGTCTCTACTCCTGGTAGTCTCAACTCCTGATAGCTATACCACTGCTCCTGGTAGCTTTTGCTCCTGGTAATCTCAAGTGTGTTAGTGACATACTTCCTTCTTATTGCATCTGCAGCTCATCTGTCTCTCATTCCTTCCGTCTTTTTCTAGCAAAACAAGATGGCATCTGATAGAGAATTTGATGGTGTTGATGGTGTTGATACATAGTGCAGTTGATGGTGAGACAGTCTATTCGATCCTGCAAATGTCCAATAAAAGTATTGAAGTTAGAAAAGAAGTGAGTAATGAAGTACAAACATAAATAAGTAATCCATAAACACATCACAGGTAGAGATCTCAATAAAAATTTAGTAAGCCTAAAATTGATTGTTTCAATAGATTAATACTCAAACCTCGTCGATTATCTTCTTCAAAGTATTTAGTAAGGAAACAAGTTCACCCCGTGCAGCGCAAAGCACCGCTCACTTTTCATTTAATTTGACGCTTGTCATTAGATAGATAGATAGAGAGGTATTATTTCTTTGCCATCGTGCTCTACGGTCAAGAAATAATATCTCTCTATCTATCTAGTGCCAGATAGATATATAGGTAGATAGATAAATAGAGATATTATTTCTTGACGTTGCTGATGACCCTAGAGTACGATGGCAAAGAACTTCTATGTAAAGTGTCAAATTAATATAGTTTTTATATATTTATATTATATAATACAATATATATGAATTAATAAGATGAATTAATAAATAAATTATCCTTAATCATTTTAACCTTGGTATTTCGAAATACTTGGCAATCGAAAAATAATAATTGAATTTTTACCGTTGCCCTTAAGGCTAGGCGTACACCGGTTAGTCAAGACAAGACAAGACGAGATTAGTCACATTTGGTCACAGTAATTCACATACTTGCTTATGAAGCAGCACTCACCGTTGCAATGACTAATCGGTGTATGTTGCTTCATGAAATGAAAGACCTTAATTATTAGTAGTCTAATGTAAGGCTTTATTTACGTGAATGAATACATAGTTTGTTATTTCTATTAGTCAGTCAATGTTTTACATATCAGCTGTACATCTGATCTTTTCATATATTACTTCATAAGCATCTAGTGAAGTACTGTGACCAATCTCGTCTTGTCTTGTCTTGACCAACCGGTGTACGCCTAGCCTTAAGGGTCGATTTATCAATCTTCCGCTGTACCCTTCAAAAGACGGCCAAAGGATGCTAATAATAGGTGGAACCTACCCGTAAGGGTCTCCCCACCGATAAAAAGCCATTCGGCTTATTTTATTTGTTACTATGTAATACTCGGCCCCTGCGCTCAGGCTGTTGCCTTTGCAGGGACCTTCCTTGTTATTAATACAGTATATTAATACTATTTTATGTTATATCTATTGTATTATTAATTCTACTATTTTTCATTGTACTTTTTAAGTTTGGCTGTATTTTGTTTCAAGGATAAATAAATGATTTGATTGATTGATACGATAAAAAAATGGATGTGAAAATGAGTTACCTTTAAAACGTGGGTTGTCGCCAGCAGCGTCGGGCTTAAACGGTCACGATCGGCGCCTGCTATAAGATGGGCGGCCGGCATTGAAGTGTGTCGTACTCGTGCACCCTCTGTTTGATATGTGACAGCTTGTTGTGTAGATAGCCGAACCTCTGCCTTGCACTTTGATAGTCCTTATCTAGTTTCACATTCTGGTATTGTTCTAATATCGCATTTTTTATAGACTGCAACAGAAAGAACAAGAATATGGATAACTAACACAGCATCACCTTCACAAAAAGAGAAACGAAATTGGTAAATTAATTACATTTTAGTAAAGTAAAAACCATTAATAACTCAAGTAATGGCTTTAAATTAACTAGTAATAAACGGTTGAACTATAAAATTAACTAGAAATCATGGATGACAGTAAACATCTGAATCAATACAAAGATAAAATGGTGAGATAACAGTTTTATCAAAGTTATGGACCAATTTGAGGCTTTCAATGTCATCTGGCCAAGCTGGGTTGCTGACTGCAGCCAGATAGCAGTTGATCCGTGGGCTCACGGTCTTAGTAGAGAGTATATTATTATAGTCGATCATAGAGCTTAGTAGAATCGAGAATATTATTGGCATATGATTCTTCTTCACTTGAAATTCAAAGTTTACTTTTTTAAATATCGTTCAATTGGAGATTTGAATACTAATAATAATAATTCCGTGTAAACTGGCTGGCTCAGGTCTGGTGTCAGAGTTTTCAGGTCACTGCAATACATGGATAAATTGCTGCTGTATGAAAAGTTATGGACCAATTTGAGGCTTTAAACGCATTAAGGGCGCCATCTTTCCTATGTAATTTTTAAAAATACTCAAGTGTTTTGGAGTTTTTCATACAATTCCTCAAATGGGTTATTTGCTTAGCATTTTGGTGTAAGTCGGATAAAATAAGTAAGATTAAAATAAACTTTCTTACAACACTTTGAGAAACATTATTTCTTTAAGCGCCACCCTGTACACTTCATTATATATATTGCGGAAGTTGAAATTTGTGATAAATAGTAAATGTAAACAAAACCTTCATTTGAAATAATTACCAAAAATAGGACCAAAGAAGACGTTTCGGATTTAACCTTACACTAGGAGTCTGGAGTTTAGAGTTTCCTCACACTAGACAACTCAAATCGCGTCGCTCGGCAACTGGAATAATAAAACATTTGTTTTGAAATGACGTTCAGACAACGCGGATCGTCTGAGCGTCATCATTTGAAAACACATGTCTTTTTATTCCAGTCGCCGAGCGACGCGATTCAAGTTTCCAAGTGTAAGTAGAGCCTTAGTTTCTGTGTTTTTATCCTAAGCGTTAATTGCAGTTTCTTAGGCTAGGCGTACACCGGTTAGTCAAGACAAGACAAGACGACATTAGTCACGTTTAGCACAGTAATTCACATCGATGCTTATAAAGCAACACACGCCGATTAGTCACTGCATCGGTGTGTGCTGCTTCATAATCAAGTATGTGAATTATTGTGACTAAACGTGGCTAATCTCCGTCTTGTCTTGTCTTGACTAACCGGTGTACGCCTAGCCTTAAACGAATAAAAAGCAAGATAACTCACTTTCCAAGCTGGTGAGTCTTTCTGTTCCTTTTTGAGGCTCTCCTCGAGCGCGGCGAACTTCCTTGCCACCTTGTCGACGCGCGAATGCAGCGACCGGTACTCCATGTAGTTGGTGTTGAAGTCCGCCTTGTATCGCCTCCTCTCCTCTAACGTTTCTATTCTAGGGTAGTCACTGCAACAACAACACGTGAAAAAACCACTAGAATCCAGCGAAAACAGACCAAAAAAAGTCTTACAGAGCGTGCCATCCAAATTGGCTTCTCACTGGAGCATGCGCGTTGATCGCTTTCTCCCACTACAGTGCCTGCTGACTCGCGGTACAGTAAATTTCAAAATTTCATTCAGCTGGCAAACTCAGCTTTATAAAAAAATTCATATTCGCTTTGGTTACCCAGCAGTAATGTGATGTTATTTGCTTCACTGACTGTACTCGCCTTAGCGGCTGGAGGGGAAGCGTGGTGGGAGAGATTATCCATCTCTCTCGCACAGCCTCCCCTAGACGCCAATTTGGTTGGTACGCTCTGTACTATAGAATGGCTTACTATATTATTACTGTACTATATTATTACTATATTATTTTATATGTTTCATAGAAGGATAGCCTATAGTTTTTAGTTACAATTGTAGCATGGCTGCTCCTTCCCCAAGCTCGAGCTTGCTCTTTTGGGCAAGCAGTTTCTTATGTTCTTATTTATATAATACTGTATTGTGATTGACTCATTTTTGCTGTTTATTTAAAAAATTGTATTTATAATTTTATGACAAATAAATAAACTTCAATCAAGTTATAAACTAGTGTGTTTGCCCCCCTTGACAAGATGTGTGACAAGTTGATAGCACATGTTTCAATTTATTTGAGAGTGCAATTTCGCCTATGGGGGAGCAGTGGCGGATCCAAGGGGAGGAGGGGCAAAGTGGGCAATTGACACTGATATATAAAATTCAAAAAAGACCACCCCCTGAAGAATAATATTCTCTTTTACATGACACATCAAACGTAATTTTATGTACAAAAATGACGGTGATAAATAACCTTAATAAATAAATAAATTGGCGGATCCAAGGGGAGGAGGGGCAAATTTTAAGAGGGGCAGTAGTAGTCAAATTAATTACAAAAATAACATTGTTCTTATGGGACATAATTCTATACGGCAAACTTCTACTGCCCACTCTTAATATCTCCTCTCCCAAATAATAACTATTATAATGATTTTTGCGCCTGTAGAGGCCACGAGGTGAAACATGAACCTCAACCCCTCAAACGGTTTACGAGTGGCTGGCATGGTAGCGATGAGAGTGTCTCTCACAAATCATTCGCTCTCACTCTGCATGCTTACGGTCAGTGTAGAAAACTTTCGGCTCGCCTTCCCCTCAGCTGTTGCTGGATTCGAGACACTCAGGTCACCGCCTCTTCTCGCCTATGTTTTCTTAACAGACAATAAAACCCACCCGAAGCTAAGGTATCGCCCAGAACGAATTGACGAACTTCTACCCCACCCTAAAATTTCACTGTTCAGTTAAATTAGTTATACATGTCTCACCGGTATCAATGAATGAATATTGATAAACAACGAAAGAGAATAGCAGCAGCACACTTACATTAGGTATTTCGGTTCGTTATGGTATTCCCTACTATTGGTGTGGCCGCCACGAGAAGCAGCCACAGCACCACTTGTTGACGAGGAAGAAGAAGAGACCGTCATCGACGACAGCGCTCCTAGCGACGAAACACTCAAACTACCAACGCCAGTCACGTGGTCAGAAGATGCTGATATGGTAATCATTGGTGTGGAGGAAGACTGCTGGTCCGCTTTGCGCCTACTACTATCACTACTTCCGGTCGTCACTACTTCCGGTTGTTGCCGGCTACTTCCGGTCGTCACTTCCGGTTGTTGCCGGCTACTTCCGGTCGTCACTTGTTGCCGGCTACTTCCGGTCGACACTGCTGCTTCCGGCTGCCGGTCGTTGTGCGGAGGAGGAGGCGGGGGAGGGTGCGAGTGTAGAGAGGTGGAAGGGGGATAGGAGGGAGAGAAGGAGGAGGAGGAGGAGTAAGAAGAAGAGGAAGAAGAAACGGTTGGCGAAGCGGGAGACAGACTGTTGGCAGATTGGTTATGGTGGCTGTTATGGTTGGCTTGCGGTTGATTGGTCAGCGGGGTGGGCGATGGCGTTGTCCACCTGAAAAACAAAAATAAACCCAATCAAAAATGGAGTCCACTTCAGAAATGATGGGTACTGCCATATCTCAGGTGTTTAATTACACACATGATTGATTTATGTTATGTTAAGGGATGTTCATTCATCCCTTATCATCATATCCTTTCCATTACCCACGTACAAGCCTAGAGCTTATGTGGGCATCATCACCAGAAAAAAAATGAAAAAAATGCTTTCTCCATGGTGAAACAAAGCATCAATGAGGAAGTGGTCAAAAGTTTTGATTGTACATGGTATGTATTAATAAAATTATAATGTGAAGTTTACATCAAATGAACAACCATTTTATTTGAGATCTAATTATAAACTCAACAAATATGACAGGCGTACAGTTAGTCAAGACAGAGATTAGTCACGTTTAGACAGCGCCATAGTTGCTTTTGAAGCAGCACACACCGATGCAATAACCAATCAGTGTGTGTTGCTTCGTAAGCAACTATGTGAAGTACTGTGACTAATCGTTACTAATCTCGTATTCTCTTGTCTTGACTAACCGGTGTACCTATTAATTTTTCAGTTCATAATTAGATCTCAAATAAAATGGTTGTTCATTTGATGTATACTACACATTATAATTAATACATATTATTACATATTAAACTTTCTAGATTTTCGGAAGTGGGAGACAAAAGCCCAATTTTAATTCTTCTTTCCACATAATTTTCAATTTTTGACGCAGCAATGGCTAGTTTGATGTCAAGTGGCAACGCATTGAAGAATCTAGGCGCCAAGAAAACAAACGGATTACGGAAGATGTCTGGGGTCTTTAAAAATGAAAATCACTGTAGTTCATTTTCTGTGTCTATTTTTCAAAATCTCTTGCATTTGTAATGTTTTGGGAATGATTGGTACATTACCTGACGGCAGACGTAACACCGCTGGACGCATACTTGCCGGAATACCCTCCTCCGCCGCCACCCGTCCCCCCACCCTTGTTGTAGATCATGGCGGCTTCGTCGCGCGGCGTCGATCGTGTCGCAGCGACAGCTTGGAGCGACGACATCGGACGAGAGCCGCCCCCGCCGGATGCAGTCAGGCCGCCTTGCACCACGCGCGATATCCGCTGCCGCTTCGTCTGAAAGCCGTCGACACCGTCAATGTAGCCGGGCCGCTTTGCCGCAGCGGACGCGGGCGCCGCGTCGATCAGCGACGGCGGACTGCCCGGCTGCAGGCTGTTGGGCGACTGGCCGCTACTAGTCGAACTGCCGCCGTCGCTCGAGCCCGGCGGCGTCAGGTTTTGCGGCTTGCGTCTGAAAAAAACAGGGGGCTGTCATAGACGGAGTGGAAGTAGTGTATCTTCCCTATGTTAAAAAGGGGTGTAGGCTGAGTCTCGATCACGCTAGTTTCCGGACGGAGTTTTGGCGCTGTATTTGAATTCAGAGCCTTCAAGTTAAGTTTCATTTTCATAAAGACTTTTAAAAGTTTATGGTATCTTTTGCGGTATAAATCAAAACTGTTGAGAGAATATGGTTAATATATACGGCAAAATATAACATTTTTGTTGGATTCTTTGTTTTTAGGTTGGTTTGAGTAGAAGTAGGTGTGATTCTCTACTACAGGTTAGAATGGTTATTCACTAATAATAGTTAACTTCTCAAATACACCGCTAAAAGTCCGTCCGGAAACTAGCGTCATCCTAGTCCCCTTATTTCTCTTACTTCCAGTCCCTAAGATGTCAGGTCCCTGGAAAAAAACGACAACCAATTCTCTCTCTCTCACTTATCCATACATAACATAAATTAGTTGAATCTTTATATAAAATAGGCAAACTTGTTTTCTTGTAATCGCAAAAACATACGCACACTTGTGCGGTATACAGGCCCGAATCGGATTAGTTGACTAATGTATCTAAATGGGTGCATTTACACAAAAGCGGCTGATTACACAGTATACTAGTGAGGAGGAGAAGGAGGAGAAAGTGGAGAAGGAGGGAAGGAAGAGAAGGAGAAGAATAAAGAGATGGAAAAGAAGGAGAAGAAAAAGGAGAAGGGGAAGAAGGAGGATGAGAAAGACCTGAACGAGATGGAGGGCGACGGGGGAAGGAGCAGGAGGAGCAGCACGAGCGTAAGAATGACAAATATGGAACCTGTCATTTCATTTAAGCGGGCAGTCGAGAAAATGCTATAGCAGGATCCAATTCAACTTGTCAGAAATCAGCTGTTTCAAAGAGCAATATCACAATACTTAACCTACAAATGCTGAATCTCGCAGATTATTGAAAAGGTCTTTTAAAATGTTATTCTTTGAAAGGTCTTCTTTAAAAAGGTATTTTAAAGACTTTAAAGGTCTTCAAGACTTTTAAGCCTTTCGATTATTGTGTCGAAGTCACTGTTTAATTATTACCGAACAGCTGATTTCTGACAAGTTAAATGGATCCTGCCATAATAGAGAAAAGCCTATACACTATCGCGGAATTTAATTGATGAGAAATTTGCATTGAAAGTTGCAATACAAAGTTGTATTGTTCCTATAACAGATATTTTTAATCAAAAATGGAGAGTAATTTGAATTTTGAATTTGATTTGTTCAATTTTTATATTGGAGAAAATCTAGAGTTTTACTATAATTAGTATTAATCTAGATGTGAATATTATTGTAATTAGATTTAGCAATTGACAAGTCACCAGTCAAATGGGTGTAATTCAGATTATGATTATGAACCATTAATTGATTCAATGTTAGCATCATTGAATAAAATGCCCAGCTGTTTGGAAATCGGACTTTCTGCCAAAAACGTTTCTAGTGAGTGGTTCTTGAGCACCAGGCCAAGTGACAACTAGTTTTATTCGAACTATAAACTGACAGATTGAATAATTGACTAAGTAACAAACTAACTAACTGATCGACTGTCTGACTAAGTAACTGACTATCTTAACTAACTGTCGGTTAGTACAGGGTGATTCAAAAAGAATACCACAACTTTGAAAATGTGTATTTAACGAAAGAAACATAATAGAACCTTCTGTTATACATCATTACAAAGCGTATTTAAAGAAGTTTTTTTCACTCACAAAGAAGTTCAGAGATGTTCAATATGTTCAGACACTCGAGCAATATCAACAACATTCAAACTTGTTCACTCTCTGTAGCATATCAGGCATAACAGTTAGTAAGCTGCTGTTATTTCTTGTTTCAAATCATCAATATCCATCCACCATTTATGATTTGAAACAAGAAACAACAACTTCTGTTATGCCTGATATGCTACAGAAAGTACGATTTGAGATATTTTTGATATTTATTCTGGAAGGTGTATTCAACATCTCTGAACTTGTTTGTGAGTGGCTCTTTAAATACTCTGTAATGAAGTATAACAGAAGGTTCTATTATGTTTCTTCATTAATACACATTTTAAAGTTGTATATTCTTTGAATCACTCTGTATTTAATACAGCCTCACGGACCGTTTGAGCGTCTGCCTATCCTTAGTCACAGTACTTCACATAATTGACTATGAAGCAACACACACCGATTAGTCATTGCATCCGTTTGTGCTGCTTCATAAGCAACTATGTGAATTACTGTAACTAAACGTGACTAATCTCGTCTTGTCTTGTCTTGACTAACTGGTGTACTAGGCTAGGCGTACACCGGTTAGTCAAGACAGATAGACAGATGGTCAAAACTCACATAGTTACAGCACATTACTGTGACCAAACGTGAACTAATCTCGTCTTGTCTTGTCTTGACTAACTGGTGTACTAGGCTGGGCGTACAGTTGTCAAGACAAGACAGATGAATCTGATGATCCATAGCTGCTTATGAAACACACACCGATTGGTCATGCATCGGTGTGTGTTGCTCATAACAACTATGTGAAGTATGACTAATCTCGTCTTGTCTCGTCTTGACTAACCGGTGTACGCCTAGCCTAACTGTGTGCCTAACTGACCGTTTGAGCGTCTGCCTGTCCTTAGTCACAGTAATTCATTTACTTGCTTATGAAACAACACACACCAATTAGTCATTGCATCGGTGTGTGCTGCTTCATAAGCAACTATGTGAAGTACTGAGACTAAACGTGACTAATCTCATCTTGTCTTGTCTTGACTACCGGTATACGCCTAGCCTATCTTTTTTTTAGATTACTTCTTGTAGACTCCAGTACGGAGTGTAAGACAAGTTCAATAAATACCGGTATACATATACTGGTAGTCCAGATTACATATAAAAATCAATATATATGTATAATGTGCATGTGTACACACAAATCCCATTGATCACAAACTCATGCAAATGTCTCAGATGTATTAAATCTAATCTAATGTGAAAGGAACTCTTGAATACTATAACATGTTTTTTCCACCAAGTATTTTTTCAATTGTTTTTCGAATATTTGAATATTAACCAAGCTTTTTAGAAAGTGCGGCTGCTTATTATAGAATACCCTACCGATGTAGCTAGGCTTTTTCTCGAAAATTGAACTATTATGTGTGCCCCCAACTGACCGTTTGAGCGTCTGCCTGTCCTGCGCCGTGTAGAACGGCCAGTCGTCGCTGACGTCGTTCCACACGTGTCGCAGCAGATAGTAGGTGTTGTCGCGCTGCATGGCTATCGACGACAGAGTCGCCGTCAGCTGGTTGCGGTCCTTGTCGCGCAGGCCTTCGCGCTGCACGGCCGCATGCAGCTCGGGCTTCTTGTAGGGTCGCACGGCCAGCATGTGAATCAGCCGGTCTCTGCAACACATTCATATAATTAATATTCATTTCCCCATTCAGTAAGGTTGAGTGTTAGAGAGGACCTGCGTCTCATTATAGCAGGATCCATTCAACTTGTTAGAAATCAGCTGATCCGGTAATAATTAATTAAACAGTGATTTCGACACAATAATCAAAAGGCTTAAAAGTCTTAGGGCCGGTCCAAGAGCTCGGGATTTAGCCAAGTCCTAGACTAAAACGTGTGGCCACTGTAGCATCGACAAACTGTTGACGATATTCTGTTGCAGAATATTGAGCTAAAAAGGGCAGAAACAGAACTCGGGGAACAGTAAAAGTAGAAGTTATGTATCTATCGTGGCCATTGAGCAGAGAAAAATGGGATTCTTTTACTGTACGGTGATTTACCCGGCATTTTGACTGATAATGGTTTTATCAATTTTGGATTTAGCCTCGAAACTATGTAATAAGGGCTCTCTATGCTGCTAACCCACTAACCTGTCGAGACAAACGTTTGTCGATGCTACGGTAGCCACCGTTTTGATCAAAGAATAACTTTTAAAGACCTTTTCAATAATCTGCGAGATTCAGCATTTGTAGGTTGAGTATTGTGATATGGCTCTTTGAAACAGCTGATTTCTGACAAGTTGAAAGGATCCTGCTGTAGAGATCGCGATGGCTTGAAAAGAATGTAGTTTTCAAGAAAACACCCTATAAAATTGCTGAATTTAACAAGTGAAAGATAGAGAAAATCCAACTTTCGATCTCCACTTAGCTGAAGAAGCTTGCTATTGTGCATCATCCTTGTAACCACTATAGCAGGATTCTTTTAACTTGTCAGAAAAACAGCTGATTTAACGTTAGTAAACGAGCGTACATCAATCAACTATTTCTGACAATTTAAAAGAATCCTGCTATACATTGTATTCTATTTACCTTCATTCTATCCAACTTTGACTTACAGTGTTCAAAGAAAAATTAACAGAATGTAGCAAAGTGAACAAAATAAATGCTCTTGTATTAGTGAGCGCAAAACTCACTATATAGGTTGACACGCACATCTGTTTAAATAGTTATGCACTTACTTACATTGCACAAGTCGAAACTAATGAAAGAACCCACCGCTGTTGACTAACTGTCAACATCAAGTTCCCAAACAGACTCTCAATAAACCTAATCCATGAAGTGAATACACAATAATCAAACTTTAATACTGTATTAACCACTTCCCTTCTATGTCACTGACATCCAGAGCTATTTGTATTTGTGGATCTTCGCGCGATAACGATGTAGAGAACGAGAATTACGATATTAAGCGAGCAATTTCTGAATGTATATGTTCATAAGTATGCCCAACGGATGTCGAAAACGGCTCTAACGATTTCGACAAATTTTGGAATATAAGTGGTATGTAACACAAAAATTAGTTGCCGTGTCTCATTCCTGGGCCCTAACTCGCTAGAGGATCTTAAAAAGGACAAATTGATTTTTTAACAACAAGCTGACAGAAGAAAACGATCGAAACCGTCGTCTGTTGATGATGAGAGAGTGGTGAGTGTGGGGGTGAGAAAAAATTATTTCAGCTGTCGAGACAATTCGTTTCAATCATCTGATCACATGTAAAATATGCACACAATCTGCGACTAAGGCTAGGCGTACACCGGTTAGTCAAGACAAGACAAGACAAGATAAGATTAGTCACAGTACTTCACAAAGTTACTTATGAAGCAACACACACCGATTAGTCATTGCATCAGTGTGTCATGCTTCATAAGCAACTATGTGAATTACTGTGACTAAACGTGGATTATCTCGTCTTGTCTTGTCTTGACTAACCGGTGTACGCCTAGCTTAAACCAACTTTCTTGGCAAAATAGCGTCTCCATTACCAAAATTGAGAAAAATATCGAAGAAGATAATACCATTCAAGCAGATAATAAGACAAACAGCTGGGGGGTTTCAATCATAGCCATTGCATGTAGTTTATACCTAGTACTACTATAACTAGTAGTATAGTAAAATACCACTATATGTATACTGTTATACCTAGTAAGTCAATAAAGCCTGGTTTTCATTAGTAGAGTTAGTGGTCGAGTAACTGGCATACTAACTCCACCAAGCTAACTCTACTCTACTTACTTGGTCGAGAAGCTGTTTTCACTACAATTGAGAATAGTAGGTAAAGTGTGTTGTCTAGTGAACAGATCTAACCTTAAAATGACTCTACTCTACTAGCAGACTCTACTCTACTAGCTCAAGACTGTTTTCATTAGGAAAGTGGTGCAGGTATAGCAGAGCGGAGAAGCGGTGGTAGGGGAAGCGCGCGGGTGCAGAGTACTATCCCACGGTGCTATCCCACTCACTCTACCAAAACAAAGTACTCTACCATCACTCTTATTTTTTTACAGGAACGTTTTCATTGGGAGAGTTCACAAGATAGTTAGTATTCGCCCAGGGAACTCTACCACTAACTCTACTAATGAAAACCAGGCTTGATAATTCTACTAATGCAACTGACCTGATAGGCCGCCTAGTGATGTCGTCTTTAGCCGAGCCACGGGGCGCCGCCGATCCGAGCGCCGGCTTGACGGGGGGCCCCACGTTGCCGGGCGCCATAGGCGTAGGACTGAAGCCGAGCCGTACCGCATTGCCTCCGCCGCCCCCAGTCGGCATGCGGCCGCGACTCTTTATGCGCCGTCCAATGTCCAGTTCTATTTCTCTAGTGCTGTAACAAACCAATAATCAAGATCTTTATTTGCCTTTAAATAACATTTCGTCACATTTGGCATCGTCGAAATACATGTACTAAAATATACAATGATTTTTATTAGAGTGGAGCCTTGAAAACAGTGTGAATAATCATTACCAAACAATAGACGAATACCTTCATTGATACAAATTTTATAAAATAAAATACTAGACTAACAATATCTGGGACATATAATGAGAAATAGGGAACGATATCAGCTGCTTCAGGTTATACTGCAAGGAAAGATATTAGGAAGGAGAGGAGTCGGGAGAAGGCGTATCTCATGGCTAGAAAATTTGAGTTTAGCATGGTTTGACAACTACGGAATTGTTTAGAGCAGCGGTAGATAAAGTGAGAATAGCCAGGATGGTTGACAACGTCTGGACTCAGACAGGACCATAAGAAGAAGAAGACTAACAAACTATACTGCATAAACTTCAGTTCAGTATAGCAGGATTCTTTCAACTTGTCAGAAAACAGCTGATTGATTTAACGTTAGTAAACGAGCGTACAACAATAAGCTGTTTTCTGACAATTTAAAAGAATCCTGCTATACTACATGTAAAGAATGTAAAAATTCTGACAATTGTAAAGAATCCTGCTTTACTACATGTAGTTCCTCCAAACGCCAAGACATAGCAGGACTCATTTAATTTGGCGAAAATCAGCTGATTAGGCGACCAGTATCACAATACTTGACCTACAATAATGCTAAATCTCGCAGATTATTGAAATATTTGAAAAGGTCTTTTAAAAAGGTATTCTTTGCAAGGTCTTCTTTAAAAAGGTCTTTTAAAGACTTGAAAGGTCTTTAAGACTTTCCGGTCTTTGGATTATTGTGTCAAAGCTGCCTTGAATCATCAGTTTACTGATTGCTAAATCACCAGATTTTCGCCAAATTAAATGAGTCCTGCTGTATAGCAGGATTCTTTCAATTTGTCAGTAAACAGCTGATTTAACGTTAGTAAACTAGCGTACATCAATCAGCTGTTTTCTGACAATTTAAAGGAATCCTGATATACTTTCCATAGATTTGTCAGTGAATTGTGAACATGCCGTCATGCAATACACTCACACAAGCTCACTCAGCTGTTACATTTACTGACTGGTTTCTGAGAGCAGACTATAGATATAGTGACGAACCTCACAATCAGTTATTTCTATCTATAATAGTATTCATTCAATTTGGCGGATGGCATTAGTTACATGAATAGATAGAGAGACACTACTTCTTGACGTTGCTGATGATCGTAGAGTCCGATGGCAAAGAAATAATAGCTCTCTATCTATAATCAGATTCATTTAATTTGACGCTTGGCTTTAGATAGATAGGTAAATAGAGATATTATTTCTTGACGTTGCTGATGACCGTAGAGTACGAAGGCAAAGAAATAATACCTCCCTATACCTGTCTATCTAATGCCAAGCGTCAAATTGAATGAATCAGATTATATCTAATGCCATCCGCCAAATTAAATTAATACTACTGTATTATAGTGTTGTGGCACTGACTGCCACGAGTCAAATATATTTAAATTACAATATCTTCAGAGAGAACACATGCAAAATCCCAAGTAATGAACGCATATCACTGTTCTCTTCAAAATATTGTTGATACACAGTATTCAATGGTGCTTTGAAATCCCGTTACATGAGAGAAACTAATCTAGCAATTTTTCTTGTTTTTTAAAAGGTATTTACTAACTAAAAACAATGTTTTCTTTTACTGACCATTTCGTTTTGTGCATTTCTTCAGCCTCCGCCATTTTCTGTCTCGTTTTGTCGTAGACATCATCTTTTGCTTGTACACGCATTTTGCAGTGCAGTGCTCCAACACTTTCCAGGCATCTGCAAAATACATCGATAAATAATTCAACTTGTCAACCTCAGACCATCGACAGACCAAACAAAAGTTAATCTTCGATTTACTTATGAGAATCAATATTGTTAATTGGAGATTATGCTTGACAAACATTCGTGCAAGTGTTAGGCTAGGCGTACACCGGTTAGTCAAGAAAAGACAAGACGAGATTAGACACAGTAATTCACATAGTTGCTTATGAAGCAGTACACACCGATGCAATGACTAATCGGTGTGTGTTGCTTCATAAGCAACTATGTGAATTACTGTGTCTAATCTCGTCTTGTCTTGTATTGACTAACCGGTGTACGCCTAGCCTAACAGTGAATGCATGTCTACTTAGAATGATTGAATTCATTAGCTGTTATAGTTGGAAATAATAAAAATTATTTTTAAATCAGGTCCTATAATCCAGTAATTTTGTCATCAAAATCATAGACCACCTTGCATGACATTGTACAATTTTCGGTTTGGAACTTCTATATTATCTTTCAAAATATTCAAAATTTGTCTACTGTCTGTTTTCGGGGTGAAAATTGTTTTCGTTTAGAAAAATGTCACATAACCTATATTTTGACTGTTTATTCATAATTGGCAATGGAAATTCATAAATTGGGAAAGGGACTGTTCTATGTGTAAGCCTCAACTATCATTGTACATTGAATGAATAAATAAATAATTTAATATAGGCCTATAAATATTCGAAGCTGCGTCTATCAAAATTCCGAGAAAATCCTTCTCTGACAATTATTTGAAAATTGATCTCAATGACACGAAAAAACAAATTTTTTCTCTAGCCAGTTCAGATGGAAATCCTCAAGGATCCAGGCGATCCAAGGACATTTTACCTAACACGTAAAGGAAATCATTGACGCAGAACAGTCAGGGGTCACCAATGCTTGGAGGTAGGTACAAGGCATACAGTACCTCGTATACTGTATTTATGAGCAACTAAAATATGACATCTAACCGCACCGGTTAATATCGATTGACAGAGATTAAGCGAAGCAACACACCGATGTCATTGCATCGGTGTGTGCTGCTCATAAGCAACTAGTGAATTATTGTGACCAAACGTGACTAATCTGTCTTGTCCTGACCAACCGGTACGCCTAGCTCCAGCGGTACTGCTTTCAATAAACACTACGACTACACTTAAAAATCAGATTTCATTAACAAGGATTTGAAAAATGTTTCAAAAAGAATACCACAACTTTGAAAATGTGTACTCAACGAAAGAAACATAATATAACCTTCTGTTATACATCATTATAAAGCGTGAGTTTAAAGATTAAAGCTTTTTCATCACAAAGATGTTCAGAGATGACCTCATATGACTTCAATCAGACACTCGACCAATATCAACCCGATAGAATAACCTCGTTCCATATTGTCAGTTTTATCATATCGTCAGTTGAAAGTTTAGGAAAGCTTGTTGAAACATTTTTTGTTTCAAATCATCAATATCCATCCACCATTTATGATTTGAAACAAGAAACAACAGCAGCTACCTTAACTGTTACGCCTGATATGCTACGGAGAGTGTGGAACGAGTATGAGTACATATCGGGTTGATATTAGTCGAGTGTCTGGAGGGTGTCATATTGAACATCTCTGAATGGAATGAACATCTTTGTGAATGGAAAAAAATTCTTTAATTTCTCTTTGTAATGAAGTACGGTGTAATGAAGTAACAGACGGTTCTTTTGTGTTTCATTCATTAAATACACATTTTTAAAGTTGTGGTATTCTTTTTGAATCACTCTGTATATAGCCCTTGAGATCGGTGCACCCCGTATTTTGAAGACTTTTATTATTTTATTTATTTATTTCTCATAAAATTACAAATAAAACTTTTCAAACAAACAAACTTGCTTTTAGAAATATTATTGAAACTATGGCATACCTTGGAGCAACTTGTTGGATGCATTCGAAGCTTCCCTGTGGGCCTTCGATGTCCTCATTGCTTGTGAGACTAAAGTTGAAGTCAGTGGCTCTGGCTGACTGAGAAGATGGCAGCGACAGGTGCTGCAAACATAATTAAATTAATCAATTAATTAAACAATAATTTAAAGAATTAAACAACAAATTGAGGTACAAACTACCTAGGCGGACCTAGTTCGTCCAAACGCCGAGAGACAGCGCTGAGTTTATTTTACATCAACCTCTCAAAGCATATTTTTTCTGTCCAAAATACAAATAATACCTCCACATCTATAGCAGGATCCAATTAACTTGTCAGAAATCAGCTGTTCCAGTAATAATTAAACAGTGATTTCGACACAATACTCAAAAGACTAGAAAGTCTTAAAGACCTTTAAAATCTTTAAAAGACCTTTTTAGAGAAGACCTTTCAAAGAATAACTTTTTAAAAGACCTTTTCAATAATCTGCGAGATTCAGCATTTGTAGGTTAAGTATTGTGATCATATGCTCGTCGATCATATGTTTTATGACAAGTTAAATGGATCCTGCTATAGTTAGAATAAAGCTAGTTGTTTTTGGTGCTCAAGGACCACTCACTAGAAACGTTTTTGTCAGAAAGTCCGATGTCCGAACAGCTGACCATTTGATTCAATGTTAGCATCATAATGATCGAGAATTTGATTCAATGATATGATCACAATGATAACATTCAATCAAATGGTCAGCTGTTCGGACATCGGACTTTCTGACAAAAACGTTTCCAGTGAGTGGTTCTTGAGCACCATGCCTAGTGACAACTAGTTTTATTCGAACTATAATCTTTCTTTTGGTGCAAATAAAATCTTAATTTGCCCAAAGTAACGATCACAATAATTGTGGCTATCAATAGTTTTGCAAAACCCGTGTTATAACGCAATCAATACGGTTTCATAATTTGAAATCAAAACAGTAGCTTTTTTGAAACGAAATTTGGAACTTGTATCATAATGACGGCTTTATGAAACGGATGCTATATTATGAAACGTTCCTTGTTCAATCTGATCCAGTTTTAAAACACTACAACGGAACAGAACAGTTCCCAACCTATACGGTTTCATAATTTGAAATCAAAACAGTAGCTTTTTCGAAATGAAATTTGGAACTTGTATCATAATGACGGCTTTATGAAACGGATGCTATATTATGAAACGTTCCTTGTTCAATCTGATCCAGTTTTAAATCACTGGAACCGAACAGAACAGTTCCCAACCTATACGGCAAACATTGGAATAGAACATGGTCGTTTGAATCAAGGTTAGTTTAGATTGATAATGTAGATATTATTGTTTTTTGTTGGTCGTAGATAAAATGGTGTATGCAATGGTTGTATTTTAGCCTTTAAACGACTCTTGAGATACCTTAAAATAGCTCGCGGCGTTGCCGCTCGTACTTTAACCTCGGTATCTCACTCGTCGTTTAAAGGCTCTTATAATACAACCATTGCATAAACTATAGTCTGTTCACCGAGACCAGTCAAACAGGATTAAAAACCCTGGTAGATAATACCATTGTAGTACTGAGATCATTATATTTTGGGATGATCTGTAGAATCAGTAAGAATTCAGAGAACAACAAAACTTGACGTTGATATAAAAATAATCCTGCAGGCTGGCAGTAGCATGCTTATAGCTTGTAACTTTCACCCAACAAAACCAAATTCATTAGTGGTCATCGGAAAGAGATGGAAAGATACAAAAAAAGAGAGAGAGTGATTGAGAACATACAGAGAAAGAAAGAGAGAGGAAGAGAGCGAGAGAGAGAGATATATACAAAGAGAGAGAGGAACCGGGACGAATGAGTGTGAGACTGACAAATGAACATCATTCAGTATTAAAATTTCCTCAATCTGATCGATAGGATAATGAGCCGATACGTTATCAAAATACAAAAATGAAAATAATGTCAAATTGATTGTTTAAGTACACTGATTGTCAGAAGTGTCAAACAGCACACACGATTCTATCTTAATAGAATTGAATTCTAAGGAACATACAAAAATGCATAAAAACGCAAAGAATAACTGGAAAAACGTCAATGTCAGGCGTAATTTGATAATGATTTTAAAATACTTCAATTCTTCTTATACCTGAGCTGAACCTGTGTATAAAGTTTAAACGTTCTTAGTTCAGTCGTTGTTGAAAAATCTGCAAAAAAGAATTGAAAACGCAAGAAAAACTAACTGCAAAAGCACCGATTTCTGACGTATTTTTGGGATAATCTCAAACATTTTCCTAACATTATGTTCTTAACTCCATTAATAGCACATGCCCTGTAGCTAGTAGAGGTTCGAATAATTTTTCCAGATCATCATTTTTGGGTTTTGAGCTTCTCATAATGCCATACATGAAACTGTGTCGTGTTTTTGCCCACATACCTTTGCTAATGACCTGCTAATTATTTACTGTTCATTTTCAACGTGTAGCAGAACAAGATTGACGATTTTTAAAGTTTCGGTCAAAATATCAAAGGCGGAAACACTAATATATATGAGTTCTTCCTAGCTAATATCGACTATTTATTCTTTTTCGGTGATTGAAATGAAAGGTGTAGAGTGAGAAAAACAGAATGAGAAGAAGAAAAATAAGGAGAGAAGGAGGAAGACGAGGAGGTGGAGAAGAAGGAAGGAGAACGAAAAAGTAGTGTCTATCAGTCACCCCCCCCCACCCAGCTACAGCAACGGTAAACGAGATTTCAGGCACGTAGTATTCACCAAACAAGGAGGAAAGAATTTCACATACACTTCACACTGTCCACTGCAACCTGGTCTTTTGGGGTTGTTTTCTATTTTATTTTTTATATACAGTTGTTACATTACATTACAAATTATACATCAATCATTCAATCAATCTAGCAATCAATCAATCATTTTCTTCTCTTTCTTGTGATTCGATTAGGTATTTTTGAAAAACAAATAGAGCCTGCAAAACTTCGATTCTTCATCTTTCTTTTGGCGCAAACCGCATCAAAATCGGTCCACTCAATCTTCTCCACGAACTTTGCAAAGTCGGACACAAAATTTTTGTTAATATGTAATGTTAAAAATTAATTTCTAAAAACAAAAGGTGTTTAATCGTATTCTCAGCAAACCAAAAGTTCACCTTTAGTCAAGACAAGACAAGACACATTGTTTCAACAGTGTCTTACACACCGATTAGTCATTACCGGACAGTGAATTACTGTGACTAAAACGGTGTCTTGTCTTGACTAACCGGTTCTATATATACGGTATTAAGCAGACAACTCAATCACCGAATCTGAACTACTCTACAACAATTATGCAAGAATTATGCTACAAAAACAATTTAATGCGAGTGTATCTCGTCCGATGCACGGGCTGAGATACAACAACATACAGGCCACTGAACATTTGATACGGGTACTCAGCCAATGTCTACTCTCTCTCTCACTCATCGTCTGTCCTTATTTCTCTCCGTCATTCTGTCACCAGTAGCGATTTTACTCTCATTACTTTCCTCTCTGTCTATCTATCACTTATTTCTCACTCTCTCTCACTCGTCTGTCCTTATTTCTCTCCGTCTTTCTGTCACCAGTAGCGATTCTACTCTCATTACTTTCCTCTCTGTCTATCTGTCACTCATGTAGCGCCTTCTCATGCTCTCTCTGCGACCAACTCTCTCTCTCTCTCTCGTCTGTCAGCTGATCCGTTTTATAACCGCAGATACGTCCTTGGCCGCAATTTCTTATCCGCACCACAATCCACACCTCTCACTCCATCATGCTCACTCTCTCTCTCTCTTATGCCCGCAATCACTTTTCAAAATACTCTACAACACTTAATTCTTTCACTCCCTCACACAGTCTCTCTCACTTATTGTCGTCACCAGCATCCAGTAAGGTGCTGGGAATTCCATCCTACTACAATATTCACTAGTTTGCTGTCACTATTTAAGCGACAAAGCAAAGTATCGCTTCTTTAAGGCTAGGCGTACACCGGTTAGTCAAGACAAGACAAGACGACATTAGTCACGTTTAGTCACAGTAATTCACATAGCTGCTTATGAAGCAGCACACACCGATGCAATGACTAATCGGTGTTGCTTCATAAGCAACTATGTGAAGTACCACTAAACGTGACTAATCTCGTCTTGTCTTGACTAACCTGCCTAGCCTAATAGTGGCAGCAAAGGTTATAGGACCGATACGACCAAGAATTCTTGCTACTAAGGACTTTTGCCACTTAATTTACAATATTGAGTAGAGCATAATATTGAGTACATTTACAATATTGAGAAATAAGGACTTTTGTTTATAGTTATTGAATTGCTAGTGTTAGTCTAACTTAGTTTTTAACTATATTTTATGAATTGTACTTTAGCATAGTATGACAAGCCACCTGTCAAATGGGAAATATCACAATAATTGATGTTTGTGAATAAGTAATTGATAATTAACGATTTTAACGAAATTAGCGTTTCCTTCAAGAAATTTTTAAAATAACCCTGGAAACTAGTTGACGTGGGATCGAGGCATTAAAATCGCTAATGCTGATAGCTGCAGTCATCCAGATAGAATAATATAAATAGAATAGAACAATAGTTCCCTTATACTGTATATAGTTTCCAATACAGTTTCTGGAGACAACTGGAAACATCTGAAAATACGAGAGCGATCATGTCACTAATACTCTTTTTGAAATTGTACAGTAATCTCATCTCTCTGCCTCACTCCTCTCTCATCTCTCTCTTTCTCTCTCTCATACAGAATTGAATTCAAATAAAAATAGTTCCCATTTGATTTCTGGAGACAACTGGAAACATCTGAAAATACGAGAGCGACCATGTCACTCGGCCACTCTCTCTCTCCCTCGCTCTTTCTCACTCCTTTCTCTCATTCCCTCTCTCTCACACGAAGGTCGTCTGGAAGGTCACTCAGCATCCTATTGCATTGTGTAACTTATCAGACACTCATTGTAGAACTACCTCCCCCACCCATTTATCCAGTTGCACCTTTCACTATTCCAAGTTTCACTCACACTTCTCCCACTCCTCCTCCTCCTCCTCCTCCCCTTCCACCAATACCTGGAAATTGATCACACTTCTACCAGGTACTGTATCTGTTACTGCCTCAATAACTGTTACCCAAGTTGTTATTTTTAACAGTCAAGTGTAAATCCCACTGATAGAGAAATGGACTCAAGAAAAAATTCTAAATCGGTTCGTTTTTATTCCAAGATAGAGTATATCTTTATTCTAATCTTTTATTCCAAGATAGAGGAGAAATTCTTTTGGTAAGGCAATATATTTTAAAAATGGTCCTATTTTTCATCTTCAGAAATTACAAGGAATTGAAAATAGTCCTCTCTTTCCATATCAAAATCATAATATATTATTATTCTTATCACGAGTTCATACTGTTCAAAATGTTTATCTTCAGAAATAACGTACTTTTCGCTTAGAACGACTGCCTCCATTTTCACCTAGAAGGGCGAAGTTAGGCTAGGCGTACACCGGTTAGTCAAGACAAAACAAGACGAGATTAGTCACGTTTAATCACATAGTTGCTTATGAGCAGCACACACTGATGTAATGTCTTATCGGTGTGTGTTGCTTCATAAGCAACTATGTGAAGTACTGTGACTAAACGTGACTAATCTCGTCTTGTCTTGTCTTGACTAACCGGTGTACGCCTAGCCTTAGGGTGCAGTTGGCTCTCTCTTACACCTCACCCTCCAATACAATAATAAAATGAAATTAAACAAATTATACCTAACAGAGAAGCAATGGTTGGAGTGAAAAAATAAATAGAAATAACTGAACTGAAAATAAATTATTCGAACAATGAAATGCTATTAGTTAAATAGAAAATTATAATGAGTTATATGTCAGAATAACCAGATTGTTAATGAAAATAATCCAACACATTGAAAATTAGGGATGAGAGAAATGATAGAAAAATACAAATACTAGAAAATTATAAGAAGTTATATGTCAGAATAACCAGATCAAAGATTAAAATACAGTAGAATAATGAAAATTAATGATGAGAAAAAGATAGAAAAATATAAATACTAAAGAGAGAGATATAAATATGGAGGGAGAAAGAGAGAGAGAGAGACATTGACATGAATTCCTTATTGTTTGCCAATGCACTTGGTTCGATTATGGAAAGTGAACACTCGTTAAATGGCGGGTCAAATTTTTTTTAAAGAGGAGGGGACAGAAAGGAGGGTGGTGATTGGTGAAAGGAGGAAATTTTTGCACGGACTGTACTCGTCTTGCAGATGATACTGGCTGCTTCAAGCTATTCATACAATAATTTTATAATTTCATGTATTCGTTTATTTATTGAAGAAAGTACAACCAACTTACAGGATGTAAGCACAGTTCAAAACGTATCCTCTTCATAGTTTTGATGAATACTTCGAAAAAAAATTATGTTCATATATTTACTATCGATCACAAATCCAACACAACTAACAATAAATTAACAAGGAACAATTTTTGATAACAAACATTGTTATTTTTATACAAGAATTTTCACAATGTTTGGGCATTCAAGACAAGAAAAACCTTCATCGACTCCATTCCCAATATTTTAGTGTTGTTAGCCTTCGCACTGATCACGCATTACAGAAATGCGCGTCAAACAATTTACAATTCGTTTTAGAAAACAATCAAATTCATTCCGAAACCAATAATCGATTACTGACAAATACAGGACAATTATCGATTATTTACGATTACTGGACAAATACAGGTTCTACGGAATAAGAATACCTTAACCCTTTCATGCATGATTTTTTGATATCCACTACAAAAAAAGCAAGCTTTTATTCACTCAATTGAGTAAGAGGCGTACAAAGTCAAAAGACAGATTAGTCACGTTTGATTCACATAGTTGCTCATGAAGCAGCACACAGATGCAATGACTAATCGGTGTGTGCTTAAGCAACTATGTAAATTACTGTGACTAAACGTGACTAATCTCGTCTTGTCTTGACTAACCGGTGTACGCCAGCCTAAGTTCTAAAGAGGAGAGGCTCAATTGCACAATATTATTGAAAATTAGATTCTCGCGCTCTGGCTCCGGTTTGATTTCGTGCAATCTTATTGGTCGATCTCATCCAATACGCATGTCTATCTAATTCACTTCAAGTTCTATCTAATCTTAATTTTCAACAAGACTTGCAGCCAGCAGATTTTGAGAAGCTGTGACAAGATAGCCGACAGACAAATCACCGAGTTCAGTTGTGAAAAATAATCACAACTGTGACAAAAATTGATACCAGGAGGAGACAGATAAGACAAGAATAATAATTATCGAATTTTGTGAGTGAGTGTGTGTGAGTGTGTGTGTGTGTGCGTCTGTGTGAGTATCAGAGCGTAGTCAGTGAGGAGAAAGTTCTAGTGCGCAGTTAGTGTGATTCCACCACCAACCTGGTAGAGGCTGAGAGAAGAAGAACTGGTCAACGCCACTATTATAAAAATAAGCAACAGCTAAAAGCTTTCAAGTTGGAATTCAGGAAACTGTAGAAGAAGAGTATGCATCTAAACAACTTTCCCATAATTCTATTATAATATACTCGGATGACACTATGCTTTGACTGACATTATAGCGCTTGTCGTCACTTTATGTCCATTTGAAATTAGCTTTGGTATCAGAAATTTTACAGACAATATTACACAGTATAAAAATTATAATACAATGTAATTTGGTGACACTTACATGTGCGTGACCCCGGTAACTTTAGCTCAGTGTATAACTCAGGGAGGATATCTAAGACAAAAGGGGGATAATTGTCTGTCTCTTCACAAAAATGAGGCTAGGTGGGACCAACCCGTGAGAGGTCTTCCCAGCCATGAAAAGCCATACACGTATTTTTTCTAAAAGTCTAGGGAAAGTATTATAATTATGAATTAAATGAATAAATGGTTTTTATTATGTCCTACTTCATGTCCTATTTCAATAGTATGTTTTGCCATCTCTTCTCTTCTCTTTCGTCTTCTCTTTCTCTTTCTTTTTCAACATCTAATACTATCATACTCACTCTATTTCTTCTCCTTGGTATTTTTTATATTCTCTTTATTACTTTCTCTTGGCAGTTCATTAAGATTTTATTCATCTATTATATTAGCAAATTAGCAAATCTTACCTGCGCACAGGATGTTTCCTTGCAGATAAATAGATTTGTAATATTTTGAACATTTGTTTTGCGATTATTATGTGAAAATCTAAATAAAAGTTGTTTGACATTATGATCATTAATGTATTATATTTATTTAATCTACAGTAATTGATGGCAACTCCCATATCGATTCTTCTCAGAGTGCCAATTTCTCAGTAAATATCATGACAACTTTGTACGTTGAATATTGTCTGTATAATTATTTATTAATAAATGACAGTTTAATCAATTACTTATTAAGAAATTACTACAATTAAATGAGAATCATATGAGCAGTTACAATGTGAGGCTCATTCCAAAATAAGGTAGACACACGCGGCAAATGACACACATACGAGAAGATAGTTTACTCACTCCTCACACTCACCTCCTCTCACTCACTCCCTCTCTCTCACTCACTCTCTCTCTCTCACCCACCGGCTAGGAAACGGGAGAGTCAGACGTCTAAATTTAAAGCAACCCACCAAATCTGTCAAGACTTGTAACTTATTATAGACATTGTTGCTAAAATTAACAGTCAACCTCAAAGACCAGCATTTTTCTATTCAAGATAGGACGATCTTGCTGTGTGCACTCGCTAAAATATCAAGACTTTTTAAAACTACACTATGTATAATACAGAAAAATCCAAAAGACTTGCAAAAACTAAATTGGTAACAATAAAATTCTTTAGTACTGGAGATAACTTCTAAGCACCGTATCAAAATCCACCGGAGCCTTAATTCGTTCAAAACAGTTTTTTCTTCGAAAACGTTGAACTAACTCTTAGGCTAGGCGTACACCGGTTAGTCAAGACAAGACAAGACGAGATTAGTCACGTTTAGTCACAGTACTTCACATAGTTGCTTATGAAACAACACACACCGATTAGTCATTGCATCAGTATGAACAACACACACCGATTAATCATTGCATCGGTGTGTACTGCTTCATAAGCAACTATGTGAATAACTGTAACTAAACGTGACTAATCTCATCTTGTCTTGTCTTGACTATCCGGTGTACGCCTAGCCTTAGATAGAATCAACAGTTTTTAAAAAAAATATATTGAATGAAAGAGGGTTTATACGCTCTATGATTAGCTAGCAACAGTATCAGCTGTCACCAATACGGTTATTACGCAGGATTAATTTAATTTGGCGAAAACCAGCTGATTAGGCGACCAGTATCACAATACTTAACCTACAAATGCTGAATCTCGCAGATTATTGAAAAGGTCTTTTAAAAAGGTATTCTTTGAAAGGTCTTCTTTAAAAAGGTCTTTTAAAGACTTTAAAGGTCTTTAAGACTTTCAAGTCTTTGGATTATTGTGTCAAAGCTGCCTTGAATCAGCTGTTTTTCGCCAAATTCAATTAATCCTGCTATAACTCAAAAACCGCTTGGACGACTCCACTAACCTCATTGGCGACAACTATATAGCTATAGTAAGCTATAGTAACTATACTATATAGCAAGCGGATCATTGCACTCATAAAGGTTCCTCAATGCTCGAAAAATGTGAAATTCTTCTTTGAATTAACGATTTTCGGTAACAATGTCTGAATAACTATTAAACTTGTGGTGTAATAATTCTAAAAAAAGTGGTGACTCACCCCCTCATTTCCTGAGAATTGTATCGTTGGCGCTCTTGAACAATTATTCT
>CM029537.1:5039864-5124864 GCA_017141395.1 Laodelphax striatellus
CAAGTCCTAGACTAAAACGGGTGGCTATCGTAGCATCGACAAACGTTTGTCTCGACAGGTTAGTGGGTTAGCAGCATAGAGAGCCCTTAGTACATAGTTTCGAGGCTAACGTTTGTCGATGCTACGGTGGCCACCCGTTTTAGTCTAGGACTTAGCTAAATCCCGAGCTCATGAACCGGCCCTTAGTCTCATAGTTAGTAGTTTAGTTGGTGTTTTTATTTATTTAGTATCAGAGATTTGGTGTCGACGTAGTATATAATAGAGGCAATTCCTTGAAAAGCCTAGTAAAATTGCTATCAAAAGTAGGGTCCACCTTCCATAAAATAGAATGGGGAAGTTAGTTTTGTATGTTGTATAATGTAATAGTCCTGGGATGTTGAACCCAAATTTTCGATCTCGGCAACCTTCAAAATCACCTCTAAGAACCGTAAAAATGTGAAATGTGATGCACCAGGCTCAAAATCGGCCAAACGTAAAAGAGCAAAATTTCAACACTTTTCACAGGATGTGGCGGTTATCCGGAACATCTCAGAACTATGATATATATAACATAAAAAAAAACACTTCTCCATTTCATGCAAAGTGTACCATTTGACTCAGTTGCTAGTCGACTGGCAACGTGTGACCAGGGCCTAAAACAAGGCCTACTTGATCACAGCGGCGGCGTTAACCGTTCAATCACAAACAAATCAAGCCGGACTTGATTTTTCAGTGTTGCCAATTCTAAGCTGGGGGGGACTTAGCGGTGGCGGTGAACTCGTTCCTTGGTCGAAAATGTCAAGGCAGACAGTGTCTAGGCTGCTTCTTATCTTCTGTGCATTTCAGTTGTTTGAGGGGCGTATCGTAGGCTATGCTACTTCTGTCTATTAAATATTACAAATATGCAAAGAGTAGAAGAGAAAGAGGTAAATAATAAACAATAAAGAGGAAAGAATAGAAGAGTAGAGAGCAAAGGAGTAAAAAGTAGAAGATGGTAGAGTAAAGAGTGGAAGAGTGAAAAGCAGAAGAGTCAAAAGTAAAAGAGTGAAGCAAGCATAAAGGAGTGAAAGAGTGGAAAGGAGTAAAGAGAAGATGACTAAAGAGTACAAGATGAAAGAGTAAAGAGTGAAAAGCAGAAGAGTCAAAAGTAAAAGAGTGAAGCATGAAGGAGTGAAAGAGTGGAAAGGAGTAAAGAGAAAATGAGAAAAGGAGTAAAAAGTAGAAGATGGTAGATTAAAGAGTGGAAGAGTGTACGCTCGTTTACAGACATTAAATCAGCTGTTTTCTGACAAGTTAAAAGAATCCTGCTACAGTTACCACCTTCAAACGCTAGATCGAGCTGAGAGTTGCACGATGATACAGAAAGATACTGTATGAAACGGAAAGATGAAACTGAAAGATACACAAAGATGAAAGGGAGGAAGCAGTGGAGGAAGAAGAAGAAGAAGGAGGAGGAGGAGACAGAAGAAGAAGAGAGGAGAAGAAGAAGAAGAAGAAGAAGAAGAAGAAGAAGAAGAAGAAGAAGAAGAAGAAGAAGAAGAAGAAGAAGAAGAAGAAGAAGAAGAAGAAGAAGAAGAAAGACGACGACTGGTCGAATTGACGTCATATAAATCGCTGCAGACAAACGCTCCGCTCAACATTTGCAATAGCAGCATGTATTGCATTCCTAGGCTATTATGATAGTTTGTCATTTGCAATCCATCATTAAATTATTTTAAACAAACATTTCAACAAAATGTAGGCCTATGTTTAGATTAGATAAACTGAATGAATTAGGTAAATTGGGTAAGATGAACAACATTAGATTACAATATTATAGCTTCCTGCATTCATACCGGATATCAGAAGTCAATTTCGAATCAGTCAGTTCCGGTTCAATGCGATTATAATTTCCGAATAACCTACACATTAGATTTAAGCAAAGAATTATTATCGACACCTTGTTACATCGACATTGATAATAGCGAGATTTTCGTACCGGAGTAACTTAAATATATCAAGGCCATCAACTTAGATATGAACTGAAACTGGTTTGCTAGATACTCAGAAGGTTTCACTATTTCGTAGAACCATTATTTCATTTTTATTACTCGTTTTCAAAATTTATAGGTTTTCAAAATTATGTACTACTAGCCAGCAGGCTCGCTTCGCTCGCCTTAGCGGGCTAGCTACCCCTGGACCCCTGGCAGAATCATCCAACGATAAGACCAGCAGGCTCGCTCCGCTCGCTGCACATCAAATTCGAAATTTTTAACACATGAAAAAACACGGAAAAACGTCAATATCAGGCGAAATTTGAGAATGATTTTAAAATACTTCAATTCTTCTTATACCTTAGCTGAACCTGTGTATAAGATTTAAACGTTAATAGGTAATAGTTCAGTCGCTGTTGAAAAATCTGCAAAAACGCATTGAAAACTGCAAAACACTGATTTATGGCGTTATTTCGGGATAATCTCAAACATTTTTTTAAAAGATTATTTTTAGACCTTAAACGAACCTATTTCGTTTTTTCAAGAATTAACTAAAATTCTTAGTTTTTAATAGTTTTTTCTAAGTCATACCAATGAAATCCTACCTTGTACAGTAAGGCTAGGCGAAGAAGGTGAAATTGAAATAAATTTAGACACCAACGAGTTAGGAACAAAGTTTGAATCAACAATAAATTAGATAAATTATTGTTGTTGAAATCATTCATCGTGACTTCGTCTGCTCAAAGCAGAAAAGGTCAATAAGAATTGAAAAATATTTTGCTCTTGAGGAGTTTTGTGACGTGTACTAAATAATTCACATTTCCATTGAAATCATCGCATAATTATAATGATCTTCATTGAATTCTGACAAGGAAGTGACGGCTTTCGATGCTAAATTCGTTATGGGAGTAGAAAAAACTTCATTCACCAATCAAGGACATCATAAGAAATGTAATTCAACATAAAACGTAAAGTAAAACATATACACTATTAAATGTAAGGCTAGGCGTACACCGGTTAGTCAAGACAAGACAAGACAACGTTAGTCACGTTTAGTCACAGTAATTCACATAGTTGCTTATGAAGCAGCACACACTGATGCAATGACTAATCGGTGTGTGTTGCTTCATAAGTAACTATGTGAATAAGTACTGACTAAAGCAAATAATCCAATCAATTTAATCAGTGTGTGTGAGAGAGAGAGAGAGATAGGAGAGCGGAATAAAGTATGTAAGAATTGAATAATGAAGAGTGGGTTAGGAAAACTAGAAGAAAATTAATGACAAAAAGTGAAGAAGAGAGAGAGAGGGATAGGATGACGGAAAGAGAGATAGATAGAAATACACAGAGAGAGATATATGGAAAGATACAGAGATATATCTAAATATTTATATGTACAGAATGATACAGAGAGAGTGTGACAGAAAGAGAGAGTGAGTGGAAGGAAGGAAGTAATAGCAACAATACAAATATCCTAGGCATACAAGTCCCATCAAATCCGGCAAAATGCCCTGTGGGATATCCCAGTGTTCTTGGTAATTCCCGGTCTAGTCGTCGGGAACTTGACAATGAGTTTTATTATGTAGTCTTAAACGCCAGCAGCTACGAAACTCATCGCCATTTTCATTTATCATACTACTCTCCTTCTTCATCTTATTTTTCTTTCCTCCTCCTCTTCTTCTTCTTCTTCTTCTTCTTCTTCTTCTTCTTCTTCTTCTTCTCCTTCTTCCTCTACCTTCTAGCCAAGAAGCACATGGATTCTACTTTTCTGTTGTCTTCTCCATCTCCTTCAAAATAGTTCTTTTTTCAGCATTTAATTTTGTTTCTTTCTAAAATATCATCCAAAGACCTGTTAATTTCAAGATTTTTCTTCTCTAACATTCACTGTGGAAAATAAAGTGTATTTTAGGTCAAGAACAAGGGAATGTCCCATGAAACTTAGAAATCCAGAAATAAAGGTGGAATGGACGGTCATTTTAAATAATAATTAGAGAAACGAAAATCCAAAGGTTGCTACATATAAGTAGTTGTGAAGACTTCTGCTAAAGCAAATATTGTCAACAGAACTAAAGAGCAAGAGGATAATCGATGAATGCCACTGTATAGAATGCCTCTGTCACTTTCCAGCAATCAAGAGAACAACTGTAAACCTGTAGTAACCCATGGAAACATATTTTCAAGTTATATTGAATATTTTGTGAATAAATTTTCAATTCTTTACTGTTGATTTGGTTTGTATAAACGTTTTCAAGATTCGAAATTGTTATTAGCTTTTTCAAGTGTAAACTTTACTGAATGTGTGTTGGACATAACCTAACTTTCGACGTTTGATGTGAGATCGCCATTCCACCTGTATTTCTGTACTTGTAAGTTCTATGAAACACGCCCAGTTCCAAGTATCAGTTTTATTCATTTCGCTAAAAAAATTGTTCACCGAAATCCGAGCGAACTCTTCCTTTCAATAGTCTCCCACATACTTCGAATGCACTTTGATGATATAATATAGACTGCACGTGTATTAAAAGGGGCTAATTGGCCGGTTTTCAACTATTCACAGCACTTAAAGCCCCTTTGTCTCATCCAACATTACAGGCAGCTTCAAATACACTCATCTTCTAGACTGTTGAAAGCAAATATTTCCAAGACATGACAACACATTTCACCAAGCTGACGACACTTTGCAAAATTCAATTCTAATGTTCTGATCACTAATGTTGGGTTGCACAAAGCAAGATCAAGTTTGATCTAGGATCAGTACAATGCAAATAGTCGAATGGGATCAGCTGATACCTGTTGGCTCAAACTACAGAGAGTTTATTAGCCGTGAGTACAGAGAGTATATTATAGTCACAGTGTGGACATTGCATGTCAAACTTTTGATTGGTTAGCTCCGACAAAACCGCCAAAATTTTGCCAATTCCCATAAGATTTGCATTGGAATTAAAATAAAATCATAATATGTTATGATAAGTATTTTATTTCTAAGCTACATTTTGTTTTTGCCAGTGTAATTTTTTATCATTTATGCTTTTAAAGCAGTACCAAGAGTAGATAGACTATTTTTAATGTTAGAAAAGTTAGCCTTGATGTTGTTTCTCTCAAAATAAGTTTGACAAATGATCGAATTGGTTCATATTTGCCTGTAATCCCTCATCAAAATTCAAAAATTTGGCAAAAGTATGCGGCGGCGGGAAAAATATTGATCTCCACATACTGTTATGGAGTGCTTCACACAAATGGCCACACTGTGACTATACACTCTCTGTAGCTCAAACTACAGATAGTGTATTCGTCGTGATAATCGTATGCATCTTCCCTGTAAATTCAACTTGTAAAGGATAGGCTCAAGTACGTGAAAATCAGTTTACAATAGAAATAGAATTTCCTGTCTCTATTGTACCTACTTATTGATTTCGTTCAGGTGCGAAACAATCTCAACTAATTGCAGTGAATTTAGAGTCGTAGTAATGATTAATAATATTTAAAACTCATTCCAAGTATTGGTCAGATTGGTCTTCAATCTATAGTCTAGCTACAGTACTCTGCTATAAACAGCCTCCTCCCAGCCCATAACAATTAGAACACAAGGAAGAGTTTTTACTTGGTGAGAGGCAGTGATCGTGACGTCATTCAAAATAGCGGAATGCAAGGTTGATCCGCTAACGAATAGGAATGCTCTGCGATACAAGATACAGAAACAACTGTGAAAGGATACATGGTCAAAGATTTAGGATACACGGTCAACATTATAATTATTTGATGGTAGAATTGAAAGGAAACAGAAAAAGAAACAAACATTGGAATGCACTAACACAGCTCTTCTACTCACACAAACATTTAGGGCCGGTTCATGCATGAGCTCGGGATTTAGTCAAGTCCTAGACTGAAACGAGTAGCTAAAGTAGCATCGACAAACGTTTGTCTCGACAGGTTAGTGGGTTAGCAGCATCGAGAGCCCGTGCCACCTCCTTACTACATAGTGTCGAGGCTAACGTTTGTCGGTGCTACGGTGGCCACCCATTTTAGTCTAGGACTTAGCTAAATCTCGAGCTCATGAACCGGCACTAATTAATAATTTGATAAGATGGATGAAATATTTGTAGATTCTAGTGAGGTGACCCTTTGAATAAATGAATTTCAAGTCGTACTAATAACTAATAAACCTAAAATTCTGGTCTTGAAGCTAGAGGACTGACTGTTCTATTATACGCCTCTCAGCACACAAGGAATTCATGTTCTAATCACTCGATAGAATATTGTTTGAAGATTAATCTGAAAAATTAATAAACCAAAAATACATTACTTTGTATTATGTGGTCGCTGGTTAGCAGCATAGAGAGCCCCTAGTACATAGTGTCGAGGCTAACGTTTGTCGATGCTACGGTGGCCACCCGTTATAGTCTAGGACTAGCTAAATCCCGAGCTCATGAACCGGCCCTATATCTGTTTTATCCTACCATGTTGGGAAAAATTCTCTCTCAGAATGTAGTATAGATAAAGATGACGGACGATTGCACATTTGTCTAAAAAAACTAAAATTTTCATTTCACAATATTTGTAAATGGAAAATCCAGTGGATTCAACTACCAACGTCAAATAACAGTCATCCTAAAGTCGCCATCCCGCAAAAATGATACAATACAGAATAAAAGCAGAATTCTTAGAGTTACGAGGCACACTATATTGTTCAGTAAAATCAGATTAAATAATTTAGAGCTCTCCTTATCTGTGGAATAGAAAAAACTTCAAAATGATCGCCTAATTTCGTATTTCATTGAATAATGTATAAATTAATTCGTTAAATTATTCATTGAATTATAACTAAATTAATTCATTAATTAACGTATTCATTAAACCTGTCAGGTTCACATGCAGCAAATCCCCCCCCCCATTCACAACACTGCCAACTTATGTGAATCGTATCGTATATCTTACAACAGTCTTCCGTATCGAGAAATATATTCCGTATCAAGTGATAATATGTTCGGTATCAAGAGTAATGATATGTTCCGTATCAAGGAACATATTTGAGTTTCCGTGCCGTGTATCTGTGATTCGTACCATTAGCAATAAGAGGCACCCAGTTCCATTAACCCGGTTTTTCAATGCAGGGGCGATCAGGAATATTGTATGTCTACAATTTCATCAAAAGTTTATCTCTACTAGATTGACAAAAAATTCGAAAATTAAATCGATTTTTTTCATTGATCAATTCTACTTAATTGACTGTTGTAACCAGAGAGTATAGAATAAGAATTTACTTCTATTCTCTCTGGTTGTAACAGTACAGACAAGGAAGAGCGAAATCTCACAAAGACCTTCCAGTCTGAGCGTGAGATTCAAGTACATTACATGATTGTTCTCCAAGTTCAATAATAAAAATTTTATAATATTTCAAGCAACAACTACAAACTGAGATATAAAGAAAAGAGATGTCTAATTGATGACAATAACGTAAGAAAATAATTAGTGCTCCACATTGCAAAAAAAATATAACATTTTATCAAAATATGGACAATTGTTTTTTTTTCTTGTGGTGAAGCCCACATAAGCTCTTAGCTTGTGCAAGGGTGATGGGATATGAGTAATTACTATTAGAATAAATCCAAGTTTGCAATACGAATTTTTTAATTTGGCCATCATCGGTGCATCTTCAAAGTTGACTGGTTTATGTCATTTTTCATTGACAAAATTCCTCCCTGATTCTCAGTGAAAACTAAGGCTAGGCGTACACCGGTTAGTCAAGACAAGACAAGACGAGATTGGTCACGTTTAGTCACAATAATTCACATAGCTGCTTATGAAGCAGCACACACCGATGCAATGACTAATCGGTGTGTAAGCAACTATGTGAAGTACTGTGACTAAACGTGACTAATCTCGTCTTGTCTTGACTAACCGGTGTACGCCTAGCCTTATGTAATATTTCACCATATCGAGAATTATTGCAATTTCCCATAAACAAAATCCATCCTCCACCCCCCCCCCCTCCACTTTCTCAATCTTCTAGACAGACACTCAATAAAATAATGGTTTACAGATAAGTACTCAGTAGACGTCCTTAGCAGAACCACACTCAGTGACTTAGCCAGCAAAGGTCGACTGCAAAACTCTATTGATGGTGAAGGATGAGCGATTAGAGAGAGAGAGAGAGAAAGATTAGATTATTCACTTTAGAGAAAGAGAGAGAGAAAACAACAAACAAACCCACAACGTTTCACCGTAGAAGTCAGACATTTTACAAGGGGTGGAAAAAGTAGGGATAGAAGCATTTGGGACAAGATTAAAAGCGAAATTGGGAAGAAGAGAAAAAGGGGAAGAGAGTAATAGAGAGAGGGTGGGAGAGACATGGAGAGGGGGAGAGAGAGAGGACAAGTGAGAGTGACATTACATAACAGCAAGAGACCAGGTGAAAGGTGGTCTAGACACTTTTCATCTTTCTCTATTGCGTCGATCCCATTTGTCTGGTCTCTCACTCCCTCCCACACCACTTAAATGTGCTAGACTGCAATAGTAGTACTGTAGGAGAGACGCGGAATTTCAACGATTCGCTATAATTTTCTGGTTGCAATTGCGCTCAACCTGGATTCTGTGCTGTACTGTGGATAAATTGCAAACATTTTTCACATAGAGGTGCCCCTGCTTCATACAAAAACTTACAAGTCCTATGAAACAGGAAACAGGAGGATGCACACTGGACTAATAGTCCTGAGTACACAGAATGTATAATAACAGTGTGGCCATTTGATGTCACACTTTTGACTCGTGGTTTTTTTTTTAAACCGCGAAAAACCCCCCTTATTTTTTGTCAAATATAAAGTTCTTCTTATTGCTTAAAATGGAAGAGGAAGTGATTCTCTACAGGTTTGCATTGTTGTTTTTTAGTTTTGGGCCATTTTGGGGGGTACAGGGGGGAGGGGTGACAAAAGTGAACTTTTTATTCTTTGAGATATTTGAAAAATTTCAAACGCCATTTAGGATCGCTTTTTGAGGTTGATATATTAGTTTTTTTTGTAGGATTGATAGTTACACAGTGAGATGGAAAAACTAGGCAAAATTTGTTTTCGTAACAATCTGTATAAGCCTTGATTATGAGAAATTTCAAGTTTATTGTGGAAGTAGACAAAATTCTGATCATATTCCATTGTTAACATTTTTCATAGGGTCATAATTGAGGTATGTTTTAAAGCGATGAAAAAACGAGGTTAAGCGACGTTTGAAATTGTCAGTATTTGGGGGGGTGACCGGTTTGGAAAACTGTCTTTTTGACAGTGTTTTCAATTTTTTTTAATGTGTCTTTTACTCTACTATCAAAATTAAGAGAAAAATCATTATTTGGAGGATATCCACTGGATTTATTAATTGTTGATGATTTATCATTGATAGGGCAGGAGAGTGAGTATAAGCCAACAAAGGCCAATCTTTCCAGTGTCAATGACATTTTACAATATTGAAATAAAATCTCAACAATTTTCAAATTTGATCATGTACATAGGGCTGAAGGGAATTAGATTGGTTTTTGGGTTGAAAATGATGAACGATAAACTTGAAAAGTATTAACTCACGTTTCATGTTACATCCAGACAACCAAGGCTGAATAAGAACGTCCAAATCAGTAATGAGTTGATAATATTACCTGAAAAATAAAATGTTCTGATTAGATATTATAACAATTACTGGAAATTTGATAAAACTTTTACACGCAAATACTCTCCAAAATAGTTTTTTCAATTAAAAATTAATGAAGGGTCACTTTCAAACAATAATTTCCCAAGAGGGCTAGATTAGATTCAGTTACGGTAATTAACTATCCTAACCCGACTATACTGCGAGGAAGAAGGAAAATGATTTCGATGCTAAAATGATTAAATACACGAAACAAATTTATGGCCAGAGATAATAGAAGAGAATAGAACAGAGAAAATATTCTTATTCTATACTCTCTGTTTATGGCAGACGTCTACTCCCGTCCTTCGGAGGAGACGTTAAGCCGTCGGTCGCGGTTGCCTAAGAAGTAGTCGACATCCCTCATCATCACCCAGGCACAAGCCTAGAGCTCACGTGTGCATCACCCTCACAAACAATATCAAGTATATACTGTAGTTGCATTAGCCTACATAACTTCCTAGGCTATAATACTGTGGATGCCTTAAGGCTAGGCGTACACCGGTTTATCAAGACAAGACAAGACGACATTAGTCATGTTTAGTCACAGTAATTCACATAGCTGCTTATGAAGCAGCACACACCGATGCAATGACTAATCGGTGTGTGTTGCTTCATAAGCAACTATGTGAAGTACTGTGACTAAACGTGACTAATCTCGTCTTGTCTTGACTAACCGGTGTACGCCTAGCCTAAGTGGGTACGTTAAAAGGCAACAGTTCAAGCAACTTTATTAAATCGAATAAGATAATCGATCATATAAAATCGACTTGGGAGTATCGGCTCTGAATCTTAAGCTTTTAATAATTCTATTTTTTGTTTCAGTTCCGCGCTTTTTCCGGAGATAGATACTACTGTATTTCAACTTGCAGTACAATATGCACATTTCGCCTAACATGGTTTTATACAAACTATAATAATTCACAACAATATTCAATCTAGTTCAGTGTTGAATGAATGAAGTACCGTGATTGCCTTGTCATTAACTGGCCCCTTCTCTTAGCCTTTATTTTCCTAATGGGCTCTATAGGACAAGGCTATTATTCAGGCGGAACTAAGATAATCAAGAATTAAATACTTGTCTAAAATTTGTATAATTTTTTAAGCAGGAATTCAATTTCACACAGGCATCCTATTACAAATATTGCACTAAATTTATGAATTGGAGTTTTAGGCGACCACCTGTTTCTCATTCTTTTCTATTTGTTTGTTTCATCCAATAAAGATATACCGGATGTCCCAGTCAAACCTGCATTTTTGAAATGACTGTAAAAAATAATCTGTAAAAAAATAAAACAGTACTGAGCAAGCTTGTGGCGCTTTGCGCTGCACGGGGTAAACTCATAAGCTTTTGAAATGGCTTTATTGCATTCACCGGGTGTCCCAGTCAAACCTACATGCTCGAAATGACTGTAAAAAATGAACTGATGAATACTTCAAAATTGTATTGTTATCATTTTAATCTACATTGAAAAGCATTTAAAAAACAACTTTCATATTGTCATTCCCGATTGAGACATTCTTGTATAGGCGATTTCTGAAACTGCCCATCATTTCATGGAGAAATTTCTCCATTTCGGAATATCACCCGATTTGGAAAAACGCCCTGGAATATTTATAGAGGGCGTGAGTTCTGAATAGAGTTCTGAAACACTCTGTATAACTTTCCTAAATTATTCTATGTTGCTCCTAGAAGATACTAAATTTTCAGCGATTTTCCCCAGTTATTCACAAATAAATAGCCCAGTAAGGATTCGAATAGGGGTCTCACGTTTCTGGCCTCGAAACCTTTGTTTCCAGAGCAAAGCTCTGATAGTTCTGATGAAGAATTTTCGAGAAAAGGAATATGACTGACTAAAATACGGTAGGCTACTCAAATAGACTGTTTACATCCACACTATACATCTTCATTTTGTATGCGAATGGTAAGTTCATAAAAATGTGAATGCACTGATTTATATCGAATTTGAAATTCGATTATCTCGAACAACACTTCGTCGATTCTCGTAGAATCTCGATGGTTGTATTCTGTAATAGAGTTGCGATATCTTTTCATTGATTTATATCGAATTTGTAATTCGATTATCTCGAACAACACTTTGTCGATTCTCGAATCTCGATGATACTATTCTGCGTTTTCTTATCATTGATTTATATCGTATTTGAAATTCGATTATCTCGAACAACAGTGTCGATTCTCGTAGAATCTCGATGCTTCTATTTCGGAATACAGTTGCGCTTTCTTTCCCATCAAAGTTCAATGTATTTGTATCTTGGTTGGAGAGGTCTATGACATTCACGAACAGTGGTTATCAGTAATAAAGACGTGAAAGACACGTTCTCAACTGATCAGAGACATAAATTAGAAAAATACAGTACTACCTACAAGATAAGAGGCATCTATTAGATAAAATCCTATTGAATGTACATCTGCTACTTGACAAGAGCCATCTATTGGCAAAATCAAATTCAATTGATAACCTAAGCAAACGTGATGTTTATTAACAAACATATCAACAGAATAAGATGCATCTTGTACATTCTAATATCCATCGCATGTTTTCTAAGGCTAGGCGTACACCGGTTAGTCAAGACAAGACAAGACGAGATTAGTCACGTTTAGTCACAGTAATTCACATAGCTGCTTATGAAGCAACACTCACCGATGCAATGACTAAGGGCTAAGGCTAGGCGTTCATCGGTTAATCAAGACAAGACAAGATCAGATTAGTCACGTTTAGTCACAGTAATTCACATAGCTGCTTATGAAGCAACACACACCGATGCAATGACTAATCGGTGTGTGTTGCTTCATAAGCAACTATGTGAAGTACTGTGACTAAACGTGACTAATCTCGTCTTGTCTTGTCTTGACTAACCGGTGTACGCCTAGCCTTAGCCATCTGGAAATCAACATTGTTTTCTGGAAAGAATATTTCAAGGACAAAATCTGTGGTATGGCTCGTTCACTTTGCTATGCCATCTTGACTGTAAATGTAATGACAATATTATACAAGACAACGTAAAAATTAAATAAAAAAAACTAACACCTATAGAGGAGGAGGAGGAGGAGGAGGAGGAGGAGGAGGAGGAGGAGGATGAGGAGAAGGAGGAGGATGAGGAGAAGGAAGAGGAGGAGAAGGAGGAGGAGGAGGAGGAGGAAGAGGATGAGGAGGAGGAGGATGAGGAGGAGAAGGATGAGGAGGAGAAGGAGGAGGAGGAGGAGGAGGAGGAGGAGGAGGGAAAATAATGTGGGAGAAGTGGACAGAAAAAAATGAGAATTAACAGAAAGGGGAGGATAAGGAAACGGAAGAGAAGAATGAATAGAAAAGTAAACAAAGAATATCAGAAAATGCAGAAAATAAGGAGATGAAGATAGATAATAATATCGACTAGCAACATATAACCAAGGCATATTGTTCAGTTATGACATTAAATTAAATCGACTGATGTGAAATTTCAGGCAGTCAAAATCCCATTGCCAAGTACAATTAAAATTAAAAACGTGATAAGACGTACGGTAATCATAAAGGTTGAAAGTGCATTATTAGGAACAAAAGATAAGTTCAGATAAGTTCTGAAATATTCATTAATCGAGTCACTAACTCATTAACTTATCAGTGATGCACACATCGAAGAAACAAGAGCAAAATTTTTTGAAGGCCTACATAAATTATTATCATTTAAGTTAAACTCTGCCCTGCTTCATAATCCAGATATCACGAACTTGTTTTCAGAAAACTTATAACTATTGCCGTGTCACCAATTACAATCTTCAATTATGGCATTGCTAAAGATTTACTTGTGATATTAATACAGGGTGTTTCAGGAGGAATCTGCCAAACATCTCATTCTGATTCCTGCCACCAAAATAATGAAAAAGTTCCATTAAACGTGGGTCCTAAAATGCTTTGTTTCCCCTCTAGACGCCATTTTGTCTTTTTCACTTATTTTTTTCTAAATAAGGGTTGAACATGACATTGAAACTTTGTACCAACTTTCATGACAACTAGACAAAGCTACAAAAAAATTATGACATTTCTGTAATATCAACGGTTTTCGAGTTATTTAAGAAACAATATTTTAAATGCCTGCCATTTTGTTTTATGAATTCAAAAAATTTCACAATTTTTTGTAGCTTTGTCTAGTTGTCATAAGAGTTGGTACAAAGTTTCAATGTCATATGTTTAACCCTTATTACTAGTTGAAAGATTGAATTATCTTCAAATACACAGAGGGGTGCAAAATAAGGTACAGTCTATAAAGGCAGCACAATTTGAATATCCAAGTTAAGGATTCGATACTTTTATTCGATATCCAATACATTGGACATGAACAAATTTATTGAATGAACACTCTTCTAATAAATTATCAAGTCTAGTGTTGAACTACTTCAAAGTCTTATCTGACAGCAAATACTTCTTGAAAAGTGCACGAAATTGTTTTTCTTTGTCTGTTGACACTTAATTAATTCGCAATTTACAATAGAGAGTGGTCTGACGAACCTAATTAGACCAATAATAAAAGTTGTCAGTAGCCTATTCGGTCCACTAAAATGTTTTTTTTATAGGATATAGCAATCTAAATTTTGTAATTAATAGCATAGACTAACTAAGACTAGCATAGACTATACAGTGAAGCTGCGTTTACACCGGAGTTAATAACAAAAGTTATTAGAGGCCGTGTGCCCACGGAGCAACTGCTATCTGACTTCAGTCAGCAACCCAGCGTTGCCAGATGACATTTGGCAGTTTTTCGGGTAATCAATCCTATCAGCCAAATGCCATCACTGGCAACGCTGGGTTGCTGACTGAAGTCAGATAGCAGTTGCTCCGTGGGCACATGGCCTCTAATAACTTTTGTTATCAACTCCAGCTTTAGTCTATGTTAATAGTCTGAACTACAAAGACTGTATAATCACAGTGTGGCCATTGAGTGTCATACTTCTGATTGGTAAGCTCAGGCAAATCCTCCAAAATTTTACAAACTTTATTTGTTTATTATAAAAATTTTCAAATAGAACACCATAGCTTAACGGTGCAAATGTATGTAATGTCAATTTACTTATAATTATTATAGGTCTAATAAATGACAGCAATGAAAAAAATGAATGAATACTGGTTTCTATGTTGGGTTGCACCAACCGGGATCAAGTAGCCTATTTTCAATCAGCTGATCCCATTTGATTAGCATTGTACTGATCCTGGATCAAAATTGATCTTGCTTGGTGCAACCCAACATAAATAAAATACTGGTAAAGGCATTGATATCACTAAGGCATTAAATTAAAGAGGCAATTTCCTGGAAAAACTGATAATATTCTCACAATGGTTTCTATGCAGAAAATACGCTAACGGTAGGTGATTCATTTCTAACAAAAAATTTGTTTTTCTGCCAGTTTTGGTTTCCAGAATTTAAAATAAATCAAAGCAATACTGAGAGTAAAGTAAGGGCCTGGTCACATACGATTGTGGTTTGCTCTACTTCACTTCACTAGAAGAGCTACTTTGATTGTGGTTTGCTTTACTTCACTTACTATATACCATACGGTTTATGTAATTTACTATGCAAGTAAGTGAAGTGAAATGAAGTAAACCAAATAGCTTTGTTAGTGAAGTGAAGTAAAGCAAACCACAATCGTATGTGACCAGGCTCTGACTATTTTTAATGTTATTATTTACTTTTAAAGTGATTTTTAATGTTTTTCCTCTTCAAAAAGTCTGCCAAATGAAAACGAGTAAATGGCTTCAAGTATGTCTTCAAGCCCTTCAAAATATTAGCAAAAATATGGCGGTGGTGGGGAGATATTTTTTTCAGTATCCACGTGAAACGCAGTAAATGTATTTATTGTATATTGTATTTATTGTACATTGGCTAATGTATTTATTGTATTTAATAAATCAGTAGCGGATGATGAAATAGGCCTACAGGTCAAGGCTACCCAGACACATTCTAAATCCTACATTGTTGTAGAAAGTAAGACAAATCTTTTCCACAATTTGTAACCTACCGTTCAATTTTTCTGGAAAATCAAGGATAAATTTGTGAGTGTTAATATTTCAGCATACAAATAATTTGTTGGCAATCTTTGTGAAAATGTAAATATAATACACCTACCTACCTTTCGAGTATTTCCAGATAATTTAGAAATTATTCTTATTGAAGTTGTACAAAACTTATGAGTATTATTTTTAATTGATATTTTTCTCAATACATAAGTGATGAGAGAATTGTGCAGTTTAGTTGAATGTTGATTAGAAGTTTGATTTACTAGTTTTGAAAGCTACAGATTATTATTTTGATTTAACAATGTCTTTAAAACAAGCATACACTGCTATGTGTTGAATGCAAGATTATTGATGAATTGAGGTGGACTTTGAAACCAATATCTCAAGTAAACGATCAACACAGATCTAGATGACAAAGTCTTTTCTCCTAAGGTTTGGGAACAACAACGCTGTGAATTTAAATTGAAGGACATTTTAGAATTGTGATGTTACTGAATTTGTTCTGAACTAGATTGAAAATCCTTTTATTAAATTGCTACAATTGCTCAACAAGTTTTGCTAGGTCATCTTTGACCCCTATTCTTTCCTTTTATCTAGGGTCTCTAATAATTTCAACAGATAAGTGAAAACCTCACAAAGAATGTTGAGAATATGAATGAAATATTAATAATTCGCTAAGGAAACAATATGGACATTAACAGTAATCGGACGAAATGGTAGGTACTAGGACAATGATATTGAAACCAGTAGAAGGCTATTATTCACAAGCTTCTTGGATCCATATTGCAAGGACTGAACTAACATCTCGCAAAACGATTGTTTTTGATAGTTTTTTCTATTAGAAATCCAAGTTCAGTATGTTTTTCTGCGACAAAATCATCAACTCAATAATAAACAGTAAATAATACGACACTGAACACCTAAATTGGTCAAGCACTTTTCAAGGTTAGAAGACATTTCACAAGTGTGGGACAACTATTTACAGACCACAGTAACTGAAATCACATACATCACTCTTGAATTAGTAACTTATAATGTTTTTTAGGAAGTAAAATAACTTTATAAATTGCTACAATGGTAATTTAACCCAATTCTTTGATAGGCATGTTGACGTGGCGAAATTCAATAAAAATTATATAATAAATGGAAGTTGACTGATAACTGGACAAAATGAAGAATACCTCGACAGGACAGTATGAGAATCCGAAATTTAATAAGAATGAACCAGAAATGATCAACTATTGACATTGGCTAAGCAAAATATGGCGACATTATTAGCACACAACTGTTACACCATCCAAAAATACAAACTCGATTTCCACCATTAATATTGAGCACAGGATAATAAAACTTGGCTCACCTTATTTCTGATGTATTCCTCAATCGCACGGTAGGCAGAATCGGTCAATTTCACAAATATTAAAGACTTATTTTCGTTTAAATTTCCTTGTGATGACAATCCATACTGAACACCTGCTAGAAGCGCCGCCATTTCTATCAGACACTCACACTTGAAAGACCAGCTGACGTTTAGTAGTCAAATGAGAAACTTCAAAATTCATTTTCTACCATCATTTTCACACGTACACTACTGAACGCGACCGATAAATCGAGATAATTGATTAAAATCGTTTGAATTGTTGGGACCAGGCCGTAATGAATTTAAAAAAATTATAAGGAGTGCATAACGCATTCCTATGGTAGAAACTACTGATTGCGTTCAAACGTTCGTAATGAACTGAAAATGTAATGCAAGAGTGGTGGATAGGTGGCAGCACTATGCAGACCTGTTTATTGCAGTGGGGTGAGCTTCCATCTTACGTCATTGGAACGCGCTACAATTTGAATCTTTCGTTCTGTTTGCTATCGCATTTGAACTGAAAATGAGTAATTCAATCTTACACACTTTGGTAGAAAGGTGTAATGACAATGTTATTTGATGTTCAACATTTATAAGGTGTAATCCACTATACATAAATACAATACTAGCAGCCCCCGTGCTTTGAAACGGAGCTCCACAAAACAGAGCTATATTGAATTCTCCTCTACTGATTTTATCAAAGATTCAATTGAATTATTTTCTGGATTAGTCTTCTGAAATGTTGTCTCATTATCAATATTGAAAAAGTATATGGAGAAACTAAATATCAATATTGTATCAATTGTAATCAGGGTATAGGCAAAAATAGTGAATTGAATTGAAAAACTATTATTATTTTTTGATCCATTACGAACTGCGACGTATACACTATAATTGTTTTTCTCTGACATGCAGTCATTGTCTAAATGACTGTATGTCGGTAGTTAAGTAAAAAACAAAAGTTGAAAAATTAATTTTACAAAATAAAGTATGGTAATGAATTGAATCAAGCCAGAAATCAATTGAAAAATATTGGAAAGAAGAGTGAGAGAGGTGAATATGACATAATTATATGCTTCAAGTTGCTCTTAAAGGGCAAACAGAGCTTTAGAATGCTTATAGTATGTAGCATAATATGCTTAAATACTGTATATATATTGATCTTTTCACAAATATGTGCTGGCTGTGAGTTGAATTCCCGTTGATGGTCAACATTTTTAAAGAAGGGCCGGAATTAATCCCATTACTTTTGCATAGATCCCACACAAAAATTCTTCAACTGAGAAATTTATGGACCAACTATGATTCCTGTAAATACCCCCATTACTACAAATCTTAATTACTCTAGGTACCTTTTACTTCACTGATACCTTTCCCATTCCGTAATGGTATAAAAAGAATATCTGTTTGTTATCATTGAACGTTATTCACAAATGAAAACTATTGGCGTTAAGTTCAAAAATCTCTTGCATCCTTGCAAAATTACTACCCTACTCCACAAGGATACAATGATAATTTCAAAGTCCTGTAGAATGAACTTCTTAAGGTTCAGGTCCTTGATTTATGGCTAAGAACCATCCTTGGGTTAAAATGATGTAACATGCAAAGTTTCGTGACAATCGGATGTATAATTATGGTATTCAAACGCCGTGGAGAAAAATGAAAAACCTCAGCTAATTAATAATAATATAGATATAGATTCTTCAGTAAGTAGGCTACAAATTTACGACAAATCAGCTCCTATTATGATCAGCTGTATAGATCTCCAACATGTCAGAATGAGCTCCAGCACTTTCAACCTCAAGAAATAATTTCGATTAGCTAATTTCTTGTGAATTTTCAGGCCTTAACCTCTAAATTAAATAGATTAGATGTAAAAATTACAATACAAAACAAGGGAAATCTAACAGAGTTTATCGATCGTTCAATTTGCCAATGATTTTAATAAGTATAATTTGAGAATCCAATAGTAAACTAGAGAACTGAGTCTCAAAAAAGGATGGTGAGTTGAACTTTGGTTTGCGATTATACTTATTCTAGTCTTCTTTGATTTTTTTCCAAAATACCCCATCAATTATTATCATTATGAAATCTTGCTTCAAATTTATCATATTTTCAACTGCTTGACCGATAATTTTTACATCTCATGAGGCTGACTTCTAAAGTCACTTTAAGGCTAGGCGTACACCGGTTAGTCAAGACAAGACAAGACAAGATTAGTCACGTTTAGTCACAGTACTTCTCATAGTTGCTTATGAAGCAACACACACCGATTAGTCATTGCATCAGTGTGTGATGCTTCATAAGCAACTATGTGAATTACTGTGACTAAACATGATTAATCTTGTCTTGACTAACCGGTGTACGCCTAGCTTACTTCTATATAGCCTAATACTTCTCTTAGTACCATCTTTGGCATAGGAGAGTATTCTAAAAAAACAATTAATTTCTCGTAAAAAATGTTCAGTTCTACAACTGGTGAATGCTATTATCAATGTTGAAAAATCTATATAAGCCAACAAATTAACCACTATATAACCGATATATCGATATAGCGTTCACTACAGTGACTATAAAAATAATACAGTCATAAAATTACTCAGTCACTGTAGCGTTCACCAGTTAGGGAACTGCAGCCTTTCAAAAAACCATTGAAGCTACAAATCGAACTGCATTTGATTTTATTGAATTTACGAACGGATTTTACGAGAGTTTCAGTTATTTTCACAACGAAATAAGCCTCCAAGAGTACATAATAGAAAATCAAATTACGCGAAAGATCAAAATGACGAAAATTATACCGGAAAATTTAGTAAGATATACCAAAAGTATAATGTTTCATAGTCAAATGTTTTTGAAATCGGTGGAGACAGGCAAGCGTGAAGCCGCACAGACGCCGTATAACCAATTAAATATAAACAATAAATAATAAATATTAACAATATTAAATAAATAAACATGTGTCTGTTTACGAATTTGAATCATCCCATGAAAAAATCTACTATAACAGTCATTCGCTATCCGCTTTTCTAAAAACATTCTACTTTTTTCTATGAACGAACGTCTTAAACTAGAGTAGAATGTTTGTGAAACAGGATGACGTGGACCAGAACCGGAGAGATTCAACGGCTTCAGAAGGCAGACGAACGCTTCTAAATGTGTCTAGCACGAATTTGATGATGGTTGGACCCAACTTCAAAGTGGGTCGCAAAATAGGAAAAGGAAATTTCGGAGAAGTTCGTATGGGTAACTATAGACCTACTAAACAAAATAATAACTAATTTTTCAATATTAGGCTAGGCGTACACCGGTTAGTCAAGACAAGAGAAGACGAGATTGGTCACGTTTAGTCACAGCAGCACACACCGATTAGTCAATGCATCGGTGTTGCTTCATAAGCAACTATGTGAAGTACTGTGACTAAACGAGACTAATCTTGTCTTGTCAAGACTAACCGGTGTCACCTAGCCTTACACAACATCACCTTCACTACTACACAGAAAATATATGTTAACGCCAATAACAATATATAATTACAATGTAAAATATAGATTATTAAATAAAAATCAGAAATACTATAGCTAGATTTTCATAGATTCATGAGATGGATTGCATTTCGAATTCATAAGAAAGCTGAAACTAACACCCAGCACTGAGACAAGTGGATCTGACAAAGTTTAGAACGCCTACGAAAATGCAGAGAGCCGTGTGATTGGCCAATAAGCTGAACAGACGCCATTTCACGATTTCGACCAATCAGAAGCTAGCAGCTTGTGAACGTTAGATGGGCTGTCATTTGTCATGTGACGTTCTCGTACATCTGGCCCCTGATTGGTTGAAATTGTGAAATGGCGATTGTCCAATCCATTGGCATCAGAGGACTCGTTGAATTTGGAGATCGCCATTATTTTTCTTTCAATGTTATTTGAAGCTTAGTCGGTATTTATCATAATTATGTTTATACATTTGACATTTCATATTACTATTTTGAGCATTTATTTAGAATGTTTCGAAATTGTAATGAATGTTATCCAATCGTAATACAATAGCCTACAATAAATGTAAAAATTTCGTGTGAAACGTGAGATATATTGTGATGATAAGAATAAAATTGTGCTGTATATCCATTCTTTTTTCTAATTAAAAGCTTTTTAAAGCCAGTGTAAAGAATAAAATAAATAATGATAAATTAAATCTTTAATTTTCATCAATTATGCCTGTCAATTTAATTCAATGTATCTAAGTTCAATTTTTGTGAAGAAATAAAAAGGGAGAGAATATCACTTCAATGAATAGAGACAGATAAAATTAGGAAAGTGTAGGGTTTATAATGCAACCAACTTGAAAATGCACGAAAAATTCGATTGATTGAGAGATAGCCTATTATCTCTCGCAATAAAGTGACCAGAGAGGATAGAATAAGAATATTTTATATTTATAATAGAGAATATTCCACTTTTATTCCCTCTCAATGTGGCTGGGCTGAAAACCTTTCAACTGCTTTGAAATTAATACAGTACTTCCTGAATGTTCTCATAATAAGAATGCAGCTACAGTAGTTTTTCTCCAATTCCAATATTATTCATAGCCCTTCTGAGCACTTGTCCCCCGCCCCGCGGGGTCTGGAGGTTTATAGATCCGGCATTGCTTTAAACCACTAGAATATTACTACCAAGAATAAGTAAGAGTAGTAATATAAGTCTCCAAATAATTTTGCCAAATTTTCTTTACAGGAAAAAACATCTATAACAACGAAATTGTGGCTATTAAACTTGTAAGTTCGATTCCAGTTTTGAGATGATATATGTACTCGTAATTTACCTAATATTGTTAATTCTGATATGTGCTTGTTACTTATTATAAAATTACTCAATAATTTCTACTAAATTATCAAATTACTCGTTATTTTTTCAATAATTGTCCACATGAGCGTCATTTCAGCTTCTAAACTGGGGTGGCAAGGTCTGCCAGGGATGTGGATTTCAAATTTTGAATTTGAATGTTCATAAACAGTGGTCTGACTTATATAGGCTATATAAGTCATAAACTGCTAAAGGATGTAGAATGTGAAGAATGAATTAATTTTCTTATATTTTGACAACAATTACGCTCTTAAATCAAACCCTTTCTCATGTTATTTTTTCAGCTATAAATAGAGGAAATCTAAAATACCCATCAAATAGTAGGCCTATATTGAATTTGTTGATTACCGGTTTGAAGGTTTTCAAAGTGATGTTGAGTGAGAGCTATGAATATTCATTTTTGATTGGTCGACGGTTCAAAGCGTATCTGATTCTAAATTCCGCCGGTAGGTGGCAGCAGTTACTGGGTGATGTTATTATTCTTGTTTAAAATGGTTTCCAATAGACACGCCTCTTTGCTCCGCCTACTTTCTCTTCTGATTGGTCGATAGTTGAAAGCGTATCTAATTCTAAGTTCCGCCGGTAGGTGGCAGCAGTTACTGGGTGATGTTATTATTCTTGTTTAAAATGGTTTCCAATAGACACGCCTCTTTAAACTTTAATTTTTCACTTGTTTGCAAATAACTGAAACTATTACTGCTTGATTACTTCTGATAATACGATTTTTGGGTTAGAAAAAAAATGGGTTTGGGAATTCTGGGCACCCTTGCCACCCCCGAATGACGCCTATGATTGTCCATTTTCTCTAATTAGGTACTTCAATTATCACAATCCAGGTAGGTATTACTTACTTTTTCAATTATAAAATTTGTAGAGTTATTGTTTATATTGTGAAACCTTTCCATAAGTAGAATAAAGAAACAATTTTGTCAATTACATTTTATTAGTTTACATTTGAAATACGCAGGACCATGGTTTCATGTTATTACAATTACAGTTAGGTCCTGTATTTCAAATGTAAACTAATAAAAGTGGTATTGACAAATTGTTTCGTTATTCTAATCACTTTTCAATTCCTTGCCTCTATATGGAATCTCTATTCAATTTCTTATCAAAAATTGGAAATACAGTTTTAATAAAAAACAAAATTAAACTAGTGTAGCCTACATTTTCCAAGTACATCCTAGCAGTGGGTGTAGCTTGACTCAGCCAATGAGAGGCTTTCAATTGATAGGCTCCTCCTACCGGCCAATCATGACACTCCGTCCGTTGGCATCTTTTAGTAGCCTTCATGCACCTTCAGTTTTATTTCATCGTAGATTGACAATGATTCAACAAGTAGGCCTATTTCGGTTGTTTCATTGAAAATGTTTCGATTTTGATAAGTTTATTCAAGATGTTCTGTTGACAGGAACCTTACAAAACCAAAAATCATCAACTTCAGCTGGAGCAGAAATTTTACAGAATGATTGGATCTAATGGTAATAAATTTTCTCGCCCTATTCCAGAGAGTATTGTTGAGTTTATTGGCTGGTTCATTTTGCTAGGGAACCTGGATTGAAATAACATTGATAGCCTATCACAACTAATGAACTTGATACAACTTTCCATAATATTCAATGCCTATATGAACAAAGTCATCTTCTCTACAATATTATCATACATCTGCAGTAGAACTCATGTACTAATCTACTACGCCTATACAATAAATAATTTAAACATAGTGGATGAGCTATTTTACATTTTCAGATCATATTACCATAGACTAGCTATACAGTAAAATAAAGAAACTAACTATACATATACTAACTATTGTTGTCTATGATATTACAATGGCTAACATATTGGAAGTAGGATAGGCCTATTCTTGATCATATTATGATTTTCGAATTCGTTGTACATGACATTTAATAATTGGATGGTCTAAGTCTAAATTAATAATAATATTGTAGATATATTGAATTGAACATGTCCATAATATTATTCAATGAAGCCCAGAAGAAGTTTTGGTGTTAGTAAAAGCATGCATCAGTTCTTGTTAATAAATGATCAGAGTAATAAATATCGTAACTTTGTTCGACAGACGGTTTTCCGAAAGTGTTCTACTATGGCCCAATCGGACAAAAGTACAACGCACTCGTCATGGAGTACCTCGGACCCTGTTTGGAGGAATTGTTCAATCTTTGCGGACGTGTGTTCTCTCTGAAAACGGTTCTTCTCATCGCAATACAATTGGTGAGGCTCGCAATGAATCTAAAAGAATAAAGAATAAGTCTAAATGATAGATAAATCTTAAGAAAAAATCTAAAAGTAAATCTTACGAGAAGAATTAATAATGCGACCCTAAAATGTATTATTATGTCCCCATTTATCACTTTCACTAACCCCGCATAATGCAGAAAATGTTAAATGTGCAGCAGCATTCATCGAATTTCCTTACTAGCGATTATTCGTTGTCAATATTTGCAGTAGCAGAAGTCTTCAGAATATTATATGGCATAATAAGGAATTTCGCCCAATTGCTTATTATGATTTAATTAACAGCAACTGTATAGTTGCAATATCTCATTTCCTTCCATCTTTAAAATATGTTAAATGTTTTGCGATGCAAAAATGGCTGGGAATGTATTTCAGCGAGAGCCCACACACTCATCGAACCATTTCATCAAACTGTGGTCGGGGGAGGGGGGGTCAAACACCGAGGGGCAAGGGGGTATGGAATACCCTACATGGAATAGGGTTCCGGGGGTTGTACCCCGGAAAATTTTTGAAATAATACGTTTTAAAATATATAATTTTAAGCTTCATTTTGTCCATCTAAAGTCTTAATACAATAATATTTTATTGATATTTTGATTATTATTTTGATAATTTTTTGCGGCCTAGCTTTACTATTTGAGTAAGTTATAGCAGAGACAATTAGAATCCTTATAGTTTAAGTATAATACTATAGTTTTAGTATAATACTAATAGTTTCCTATCGTCTTTGGTTATAGTTTCTGTAAGTTTGTTTCAAATTGAATTGAATTGAATGACTGATGCCTTTACTTTTAACCTGGGAGGGCGAAGTTAGGGCGCAATTGTTTTGAATTTGAAATCGATTAAGAACCAAAACTATAATGTATTGTTATGATGTGATTTTCTACAGCTTACAAGATTCGAGCACATTCACAGCAAAAGAATCGTCTACAGAGACGTGAAGCCTGAAAACTTTGTGATTGGTCCGCCTTCATCCAGAAAGGAGAAGACTGTTTTCGTAGTAGGTCAGTAGGGTAAGTTATATCTATAAATCAGTAGGGTAAGTTATATCTATAGTCTATATATATGAATAAATTAGTAGGGTAAGTGTTATTATATTTGTATAATATCTTCAAATCTATCGCAAATCGCAATTATAAATTCAATTAAATTGATTTGAATTTAAACTCGTAATAAATTAATTGAATTTAATGACAACATAGCTTCAGTTATAGCTTTAGTATTGTCCTCTGCTTAGGCTAGGCGTACACCGGTTAGTCAAGACAAGACAAGACAAGATTAGACACGTTTAGTCACAGTAATTCACATAGTTGCTTATGAAGCAGCACACACCGATGCAATGACTAATCGGTGTGTGTTGCTTCATAAGCAACTGTGAATGTACTGATGACCTGACTAATTACATCTTGTCTTGTCTTGACTAACCGGTGTACGCCTAGCCTAAGTCTTGTCCTCTGCTTAGTCTTGGTTCCTTGTAAGGCTAGGCGTACACCGGTTGGTCAAGACAAGATAAGATGAGATTAGTCACAGTAATTCACATAGGTGCTTATGAAGCAGCACACACGGATGCAATTACTAATCGGTGTGCGTTGCTTTATAAGCAACTATGTTAAGTACTGTGACTAAACCTTAGTAGTCTTGTCTTGACTAACCGGTGTACGCCTAGCCCCCTAAGTCTTGGTTCCTTGTAATCTGACAACGATTTCAATCGATGAAATATGTGATAACAAAGTCTTGACAATTATAGCAGGGTTATTTGAAATTGTCAGAAAACAGCTGATTGATGTACGCTCGTTTGCTGACGTTAAATCAGCTGTTTTCTGACATGTTAAAATAATCCTGCTATATGTTTTCTCATAGATTTCGGCCTAGCCAAAGAGTACATGGATGAGAACGACGAGCACATACCCTATAGAGAGCACAAGTCTCTGACGGGCACGGCTCGTTACATGAGCATCAACACCCATATGGGACGCGAACAGAGTCGCCGGGACGACCTTGAGTCTTTGGGTCATATGTTCATCTACTTTCTGCGAGGCCAGCTGCCGTGGCAAGGCATCAAAGTTGACAATGTCAAGGAAAGGTATCGCCACATCAAGGAGATCAAACGCAATACGCCTGTCGAGGTGCTATGCGATGGGTTTCCTGGTAAGCAACTATAAGGCTAGGCGTACACCGGTTAGTCAAGACAAGACAAGACGACATTAGTCACAGTAATCCACATAGCTGCTTATGAAGCAGCACACACCGATGCAATGACTAATCGGTGTGTGTTGCTTCATAAGCAACTATGTGAAGTATTGTGACTAAACGTGACTAATCTCGTCTTGTCTTGACTAACCGGTGTACGCCTAGCCTTAGTTCAGTTCATTCATAGTCTGACAAAAGTGTAAAGCTTTTCATTTTGAGGAAAACTATAGTGTGCTATTCATACTTGAAGTCCTCTAGAAAGCTTGGTGCTTTATTCAATCAGAATGGAATGTTGCATAGTCTAAACACCCTCTAAACTAGAGGGGGCTACTCTAGTTCCCCCTCTACTCTATAGTTTAGAGGGGGCTATGAATGTTGTCACATTTTGTGCTGTTTAATCATCTGGGCATGCATGCGTATTAGACCGAGTCAGTCAACTTGAATGATTTACAAAGAAGAGATGATCAGAAATTTTTCTTGCACATCACAATTATTATCGAAGTGTGGATTCCATAAGGCGCTTATTGACAGGTAAAGTAGAGAGAGAAAGTAACTTCCAGCAAGTACTTGCCTCTTCAACTCACCCCTTACTTTCCCTGTCTATAGGGGTACTTCCCACTTCACAGAAAGTAATCACTTTCTGGAAGTAAAATCAAACTTGTTTGTTTTTACTTGCCACTCCAAGGAAAGTAGAGGGTCACGTGGGTGGTCATGTGATCACTTTCTCCCACTTTTATGTCAATAAAGACATTTAATCATTTATTTATTTATGAAATACTGAATTTCCTAGTGACGTAAAAGAGTTTTAGCGAAATAGAGTTTTGCAAAACTCTTATACGAAGATGAACTCGTAAGCTCAATATACAAAGATGAATATTTTTAAAGAATAGTATTATTTCAAATACTATTGAAAGAATGGTACCTATTAAAAATAGAATAATTTATAAACTTGAAAACATATATTTTTTTGGCTCAATGTTCACAGATGAAGTGGGAAACTTCTTGAGATACGCTAGGAGACTGGACTTTTTCGACAAGCCCGACTATGAATTGCTGAGAAAAACGTTCAGAGAACTATTTGAACGGAAGGGATACACAGATGATGGCATTTATGACTGGACTGGACGAATTCACAACTCTTTTTCGAATGCGCGCACTTCTTCTAACTGAAAATCGCATCCACACAATAAAGATATTGAAAAATTGTAAGATAAAAATGTAAAAAATATTTGTTTATTAAAAATCAAAATGCCAGCCAATCATAATAAACTTTCTAATCGAATATAATGTGATAAATCAAATGGTAAATCATTTATAGCAGGATTCTTTTAACTTGTCAGAAAACAGCTGATTTAACATGAGAACATGAGATCGGATGGATGGGAGAAATTAAGATTCTTGGAATAACCGTTGATGAAAAACTCTCTTGGAAACCACATGTAGAATACCTGAGTAAAAAATTAAATTCCTCAATATATGTGCTCAGAAACATGAAAAATCTACTCGATCTTACAACCATGAAAGAGATTTATTATGCTTTATTTCATTCACGCATAGCCTATGGAGGAGCTTTTTGGGGTAATTCCACCGAAGCGGGTCAAGTCTTCAGGTTACAGAAGTGGGCAATTCGAATTATTATGGTAGGTGAATCAATTAGGACCAGCTGCAGGCCGTATTTCAAGCAATTGGAAATTTTATCCTTGCCCAGTTTATTTTAGAAACAGTTTGTTTGATAAAGAAAAATGAATCCACGTTTACTAGAGGGTCAATGATTCACACTCATAATACTCGGTTTAGGGATAACATTAGAGGTGAGAGTCATAGTTCTGCTCTTTATGCAAGTGGAGTGAGAAATGTAGGAGTACAACTGTTTAATGCTTTACCGGCCTCACTGAGGTCTCTCCCTCTCAAAAATTTCAGAGAAGCATTGAAGAGAGAACTGGAAAGCTGTTGTTTTTACTCAATCCAGGTGTTTAAAGACTATTATAGGGGTTGAAGTATTACCGAATGGAAGATTAAAAAATTTGACAAATCCAGATGCCCCTGTGATGGGAGGCCAGTGGATGCTATGAATATCTATCTATCTATCTAACGTTAGTAAACGAGCGTACATCAATCAGCTGTTTTCTGACAATTTGAAATAATCCTACTGTATCTATATTATATAGATGTTGTTTGGCAATGGAAATCTTCAAAATTTCCCATTACAGTACGATGTTTGCAGATTTTTATCACTGAAAAATAAACTGAAGTTTGCTAGTTGGGAAGACGTTTTCAAGAAAGAAAAACACCAACACATGAGAAACAAACGATTTTCAATTTTATTTTCAAATAACATAAATTTTCATATTATAATAAAATACAATGAAATTTCAGCTACTAAAATTCACAAGAAATATTATTTTATTGAGCTGGAAAAATTCAATTAGAAATATTGAAATTTTTTATTTATGTACAGTTTTTCAAAACAAACATACAATAATAGTATAGAATGATAATAATTATTTCAATTGAAAGCAACTTGACAGATTATACTGAATAAGACATGCCATTTTTTAGGGACTATGACTATGTCTAGGAAACAATCTTACGTAGAAAGAACTACAAAGTTTATTATTAGTCATCGTTGATCATACGTAATAAAATTGATAGAAAAATTAGCACCAAAATATAAATATAATAATAATATGAACAAAAATTATCATAAAACATATTGAGCTCAGCTTATGAATAAAATGAAAATATTAGGCAAGTATTATAAGAGTATGATTAGCATTATATAATTGGCACTGTTTATAAAATAGTTAAAAAACACCACTTAAACTCTACAGGACAATTATTATAAAAAACTACAGTATTCCATTAGATCAACCATAACATCATCCTCATCATAATCTTTTTTCTTCTTCTTAATTACTACTTATTAATATTCTTGTTCATCATCATCAAATCTGAAAAAATCCTGAACAAATATACTGACATGGATAAAGTAGCTCATGAGTAGCCTACAGTAGAATAATAAAGTCATGGCAAAATAATTATGTTCTACCTACATAAATAATACATTAATGATAACTTCTAGAGGTATTTGTTTTTCATTGATAAATCGTATAACTAAAAATAAATGTACCTTTGTGTCAAGTAACATTCATAAACTGTGTATAAAAAGAAATCAATTAATGAAAAGATTGAAATTACTACAAAAATGTAAATAAATGCAATAAAAATTCGAGATTACTATTGCAAATCGAAACGGATGAAACTTCGTTTATAACATGTATAAAAAGAACAATGATTAAATAACTTGAAAAATGGAAATAAATGCAATAAAATTACAATATAATAATTATTGAAAACGGCTGATTCAATGAAAAATTAGAAAACTTTATTTTCAAGTTTCATAACTAGTTATTTGACAAAATATATAGCAGGATCAATTTAACTTGTCAGAAAACATATGTTTCGGCCACCAGTATCACAATACAAATGCTGAATCTCGCAGATTATTGAAAATTTCTTTTTAAAAGTTATTCTCTTGAAGGTCTTCTTTGAAAAGGTCTTTTAAAGACTTTAAAGGTATTTAAGACTTTTAATTATTGTGTCAAAATCACTGTTTACTTATTACCGAAACAGCTGTTTTCTGACAAGTTAAATTAATCCTGCTATATTTATTTTCTTATTTGACTAAATTCTTTTCATTTCTTTTCAAGAGTGATTCATTCACAGAAAATCAGCCAATCTTTCAACAATGGATACCGGTATTCTATAATTAAAATTCACAAAAGATGAGTACACTAAAATCACATAGACTATGTTGACTAACACATAATTATTTGCTCAATATTACCAATTGATTGAAAATTATTATTTAATCTAAAACTTCTAATTGAGAAATTCATTTCATGATATCGATGAAATAAAATATTATTAATGGTGTATAAATAGTACTGTACAAGTAATCCGAGTTTTATTACTATGAACACGTATATTTCATCACTAGTACGTTAGCCTACTATAATAATTACATAACTTAAGGCTGTAAGCTATCAACTACAACTTATAACTATAATTACAGCACATGTTTTACACCAATAATCAGTTTTTGGATCTAATGAGTGCGTTCAGTCGTTTATTAGAAAGATATTTTATGAAGATCATTAAAAATTTTCATTAATAAAGGTTGAATCAAGATATTGTTGCTCAGAAAATGTCCACAGATTATTAGAGCAAGGCCTATCGTATTTTGTAACGGCACAAAATTGAAGGTCGGCCATCTGAGGGAGGCATAACCTACTTTTGTTTTTAATCGAAATCAAATACATTTCCTTTTTGTAAACAATACATTAAGTTAAATACAAATAAAATCTTACGCAATAACAAAACATAAACAAATACAGCAAAAAAAATGTAGGGGCATGAGCCTGGGTGCACGAAATTTAAATACATATTCACTTCTATAGAGCTTTTCATCCTTAAAGACAACTGGCCAGCTTGGTGCATTATCCAATTGGAATGCCCGGCAATGTTGTTCATTAAACTGCTTATTGGCAACGATGCAGGCGTGTGATTGGCTTGCAAAACAAATTCTAATTGAATTTAGCAAGCAGTATCTTACTTTCGATAATATAGTTATTTTGTAAAAGACAGTACATTATTTCGTTTTATTACTCTGTGTATTTATAATATTTTATAAAATACTTGTATGCCTATAATGTATATTTCATGTACTTGTAATATTGTTTTTCCAAAATAAACAATTATTTGATTTGCTCGGAAAGTTGTGGGGTAGGCTACTGTTTCTGTACTCAGATGTCTTCAAGGATGAAAAGCACTATGGTGTTTTCAATCAAGACTCCCCTTAATGGATGACCTCAAATTTGGTCGTCTCTCTCATCTTACGTCTTCCACTAATACACAGTCATAGCCTACCTTTCAAAGAGAATAAAATACTTGAATATATCACCATGGAATACAAGAGAAGTGGAGAATCTCTCAAGTGTACAAAATTCAAGCGAACCGTGCATCGAGTACCTATGGAAAAAAGTCTAGGACTGAATTGAGAATCACCCCCAGCATAAAACTCCAAATTAGGCGAGCCGGGATTAGATTGAAATGTTGAATTGCCAAATTCTTAATTATTTTCTAAAGGCTACAAACTACTATACATATTGCAATCATAGTAAATTATAATTAAATATATAAATCTACGAAATACATTTACATATTATCACCCAATCACTAGAAATGGTTGCTGACTACCAGGAAATAGACTTAGGGCTGTATTTATGAACGTTCCTTGAGGGTTCCTTTCCGAAAGGGACTCTTGAAAAGCGTTTCATGAATGAAATCAGCTGATTTTTCATTCATGAAACGCTTTTCAAGGCGCCCTTTCGGAAAGGAACCCTCAAGGAACGTTCATAAATACGGTCCTCAAGATCACCAATCCAATTCTCAATCAAGCGCCATTACATCATGAAGTTTCTGTAAGTTTTTCAAACTCTCAAAAACCTTCAAGTTTTCTACACTTGATATACAGGAACTTTTTTGTTAACTTGATTTTCAATGAGTTCATCAAGTCAAATCTCAAGTTCATAATAAATGAAGCCGGGTTACATCAGTAGAATTATGCCCGGTTTCTAGAACAGTCATTAGTTCAATGCCACATTGAATTTTAATGAAGTATACGATCGTAATTATTATGATTTTCTTCCTCAGCTGAAATTTCACGAGTATTTGTTGTTGCATGGTTAGGTCGGTTAGTTTTTGTTTTGAAAGTTTTGTGACTGTGGATCTGTTTATTTTAATTTAAAATGGAAAAGAGAGACAGAGGAATAACCTTTCTGGAGCAGAGGAAGAGCTATTGATAAATATTGTATTGAAATACAAATTGGTACGGTAAAAGAGAAAAAAACAGATAACATATATCTCCAAACATAAATCTATTTCAACTGTTTTTTCTCTATTACCGTACCAATTAGTATTTCATTACAATATTTATCAATCGCTCTTCCTCTGCTCCAGAAAGGTTATTCCTCTGTCTCTCTTTTCCATTTTAAATTGAAATAAACAAATCCACAGTCACAAAACTTTCAAAACAAAAACTAACCGACCTAACCATGCAACAACAAATACTCGTGAAATTTCAGCTGAGGAAGAAAATCATAATTACGATCGTATACTTCATTAAAATTCAATGTGGCATTGAACTAATGACTGTCCTAGAAACCGGGCCTTAGTTACATCAACTTGAATTTCGATTTGCCAATTTTCAACAAGTTTACCATACTGAATCTCAAGTTACCTACTATAAGGCTAGGCGTACACCGGTTAGTCAAGACAAGACAAGACGAGATTAGTCACGTTTAGTCACAGTAATTCACATAGTTGCTTATAAAGCAGCACACACCGATGCAATGACTAATCGGTGTGTGTTGATTCATAAGCAACTATGACTGTGTAGTACTGTCACTAAACGAGACTAATCTCGTCTTGTCTTGTCTTGACTAACCAGTGTACGCCTAGCCTTAGTTACAATAACTTAATTCTCGATTCCCTTCAACAACTTGATTCTCAACTTTCTAAGATTGACCTTACACACACTGCACTCTAAAATCTGGCAATTTCTGAAGTTCTTCTTCTTCTTCTTCTTCTTTCTTCTCCTCCTTCTACCTCTTCTTCAATAGGTTTATGAGTAGCTATCAAGTTTCACAATCGTCGAAAGCGTCTCTCACTTGAACACCTTGCACTTGCGTAAATTGGCCAGTGCCATTCCGATTTTTCCGGAGTCAGCAGTTTGGCGCCGATTTCTGGGAGGAGGGGCAGGCGGGGAGGAGGAGGGGGAACGGCTCTTATTCTACTACCTGATCATTTCCAAATATTTCTGTTTGTGTTTACTCAGCATTTCTGTCACTGTAACCAGCTTCTTGAGGCTCGCCTGAAACAGACACACAAATTCATCATTAGGCTAGGCACACACCAAGACAAGACAGGGATATCACCGGTTAGTCAAGACAAGACGAGATTAGTCACGTTTAGTCACAATAATTCACAAAGCAGCTTATGAAGCAGCACACACCGATGCAATGACTAATCAGTGTGTGTTGCTTCATAAGCAACTATGTGAAGTACTGTGACTAATCTCGTCTTGTCTTGTCTCGACTAACCGGTGTAGGCCTAGCCTAATACAGATGTCATCTTTTTTGTACTTACTTTGGATTATTATCAACTGTACTTAGCTGCACTAATGGTTTACAATATTAAACATTTGGAAATAAGACAGTGTGGAGTTAGTAGGGCAGTAACACTTGGGTTCAAATATTTCATTCAAGTTATCTAATCAAAAACAGCATAATGTCAATTTAGTTCTCACGTTTTAATGTCAAGTCAGCAATTGTAACTAGGCAGTAGTATCTTAGGCCCGTATAAGGCTAGGCGTACACCGGTTAGTCAAGACAAGACAAGACGAGATTAGTCACGTTTAGTCACAGTACTAAACATAGGTGCTTATGGAGCAGCACACACCGATGCAATGACTATTCGGTGTGTGTTGCTTCATAACAACTATGTAAAATATGACTCAATCTATCTAATCTGTCTTTTAATCATTTCAGTGTTACTGACATGTTAGATTATCAAATGTTTTATAAAAATCTTTGGAAACATATGTCCAGTTCCTCAGTTGTTCAATGTGACAACCTCGCAATCCCGGCTGGTTTAATTATAAAATCATACTTAATCAACACGCAATCAACACATGACTTATAAAACACATGACCGATTTGCATTGTTCATGCAAGCCGATGCAGCGACGTTGTCACATTGAAGGCCGCGGCCATGTAGTTTAAAGGGGGCTATGCTACTATTTCCTTTTTGTATTCAATTTATGCTTTGTATTTTGGGGTGGTGCTGTGACCTGTGTCTTGGTGAGATGCTGCAGCTCCTGAGATGCATTACACAGATGTGGTGAATGGTGCCCAGGTCACGTGCCGGGTCTCCTTTCATGCGCTCGCTCTCCGACTCTGGCTTCTCTACCAGATTCTACACAACAAAAACAAATGAATCAATTAATATATACTGTATAGATGAATATATGAAAAAATAAATAGATATCGCATTGATTTGGAAACGAGCAGGCATGCACAATATTCTTGAAACAAAGCTGTATTACAATTGACATGCTTGTGGCTCTGTTCAAAAAATTTAGAAAACACTTCTCATTTCTACGCACTGATTATTTGTAGAAAACTGTCTTCTTGCTGCAATTCTTGCAATTAATAGGAGTTGCTATCCATTTGGAGCTGATGATAAATAGATGGTTAATAATAATAAGAAAAGTTGTAACAAAGTTTTAGAACTTTAACAATGTAGAAGATTTTTATTTTCAAGTTTCAGAACTAGTTATTTGACAAAATATATAGCAGGATCAATTTAACTTGTCAGAAAACATATGTTTCGGCCACCAGTATCACAATACTTATAGTTCGAATAAAACTAGTTGTCACTTGGCCTGGTGCTCAAGAACCATTCACTAGAAACGTTTTTGTCAGAAAGTCCGATGTCCGAACAGGTGACCTTTTGATTCAATGTTACGATTTGTTGATCTGCATTGGCCCCCTAGTTCTCGATCTAGGAAATGTATAGCAGGATCGTTTTAACTTGTCAGAAATCAGCTGTTTCGGTAATAATTAAACAGTGATTTCGACACAATAATCAAAAGTCTTAAGACCTTTAAAGTCTTTAAAAGACCTTTTTAAGAAGACATTTCAAATAATAACTTTTCAAAAGACATTTTCAATATTCTGCGAGATTCAGCATTTGTAGGTTAAGTATAATTGTGATATTGCCTTTCGAAACATATATTTTCTGACAAGTTAAAAGGATCATGCTATAATTTCCTCTAATGATCATTGAATGTCGATTTAATGAATGTAATTGCCAAGTGACAATTAGTTTTATTCTAACTATAAATACGTTTCTCACCCAGGAACAATGCCCTAGAATATTATTTTAATAGTTCAATAATCATTTATTGATCAAGCAATACAATCTCATAGGAAAGAAAAAACAGGTATTAACCCAAAACTTCTTCTGTTCCAAAATTTTGTCTAATAAATATTGTTCAAACTAAGGTTATAGGTACAATAAATTGATAGGGAACAATGGGCCGTATGAATAATAACTGAGCATATACTCATAAGCACAAGCATGAAGCATAAGGTTTTGCTTCTGAGCATTAGGTAGAACCACAAGCATTTGCTCATTTTTATATGAATAATCTTTACCTTATACTCTTACCTCATGCTTCTGAAATCTGGATCAAATGCCTAATAGGAGTGTCAATCTGAGTGTAAACCGAGAAAATTGAAGTTGAAAAACTGACCCTCATCGTTTTTCCCACTTGCCTGAATTCTTAAACCATTGATATCTCTTGACTCTCATCGTTTTTCCCTAAATCAATGACTTGGTAGCTTAGTAACGGAGCTTAGCTATAGTTTGACATCAATATCTCAATTTCTTATTTTTCTGACTCTCATCGTTTTTCACCCTGGCCCTTCCTATCTATTTTCAAGATTTTTCATCAGCTGATTCATCTTACTTTGTTATTATAGTAAAAGGTTAGAATTCCAGATCATTTCAATAACATAGTTTATTCATACAATTTTGAGCATAACCTCTATATTTTTGAGCAAATGCTCAAACTAATTTTTGGATGAGCATGAGCATAAGGTTTTGCTCGCTTTTATTCATAGAAAATGGAGCATATGCTCAATATTTTAGAAGTATAAGCAAATGCTCGAATTCATTCATACGGCCCATTGTGTAGATAAGCTGGTAGGCTACTAACCGAAAGTTGATCGAGAAACACGACCATGCGCTCCTTGTTCTTGAGTATGAACGGATTGACCACTTCCATGTAGGGCTCTTTGCCGCCGAACTCGACCAGGTTGGCCAGATTCTGCAGGCACTTGGCCACCATGATCAGCGAGCGGGAGGCCATGGCGGGCGGCGGCTCTGCAAACAAACGGCGGGCATTCATTGCAATTATTAGATAAAGACTAGATCGGCTAAATAGATCGGCTAAATAGATAGCCGAAAGATAGAAAAAGAATAAAAAGAGAAAGGAGAAAAAGAAGGAAGAGAAGAAAAAGGAGAAGTCGAAAAAAATAAAAAGAATGAGAATGAGAAAAAGAAGAAGAAGAATAAGAAAAAGAAGAAGGAGAAAAAGAAAAGAAGGAGGGAGGAGGAAGAAGAAGAAGAAGAATAAGAAGAAGAAGAAAAAGAAGGAGAAGAATAAGAAAAAAAAAAAGAAGAAAGAAGAAGAAAAAAATAACAAAAGGAAGGAGAAGAAAAAGAACAAAAGGAAGAAGAAGAAAAGAAAGAAAGAAGGAAAAGAAAGAAAAAAAGAAAAGAAAGAAGAAGGAGGAGGAGAAGAATAAGAAAAAGAAGAAAAAAACCAAGAAGAAGAAGAAAAAATAATAAAAGAAAAGAAAAGGAGGAGAAAGAAGAAGAAAAGAATGAAGAAAAAAGAAGAAGGGGAGGAGAAGAAGAAGAAGAATAAGAAAAAGAGAAGAAAACAAGAAGAAGAAGAAGAAGAAGAAGAAGAAAGGAAGAAGAAAAAAAAAAGAAGAAGGAGGAGGAGGAGAAGAAGGAGAATAAAAGAACAGAAAGAAGAAGAATTAGAATGAGAAGGAGAAGGAGAATAAGAAGAAAAAAAAGAAGAAGAAGAAGAAGAAGAAGAAGAAAAGAAGAAGAAGAAAGGAAGAAGAAGAAGAAAGAAAGAAGAAGAATAAAAATAATAAAAAGAAAAGAAGAAGAAGAATAAGAAGAAGAAGAAGAATGAGAGAAAAAGAAGAAAACCAAGAAGAAGAAGAAGAAGAAGAAAAAAGAACAAAAGGAAGGAAGAGAAAAGAATAAAAAGAAGAGAAATAAGGAGGAGGAGAAGAAGGAGAAGAAGAAAAATAAGAAGAATAAAAGAAAAAGAAGAAGGAGTATTTGAATAAGAAGAAGAATAGGAAAAAAAGAAGAAAAAGAAGAACAAAAGGAAGAAGAAAAAGAAAAAGAAGAAGAAGGAGATGAAGAAGAAAAAGAAGGAAAAGAAAAATAATAAAAAAACCAAGAAGAAGAAGAAGATGAAAAGGAAGAAGAAGAACAACACACAATGTTTACCTGATATGAGATTGAACTGTCTGGGATTTAGAATGGCGGGACAGAGCAATCGCAGAAATATGAATCCGCTGACCACTCGTGTTCTGACCAGTCTCTCGTGCGGCCACTTGCTCATAACCGCTCTCTGCAGGCAGCCGCAAATGTATCTTACCGTTCTGAAACAAAAGCCGTCATTACAATCAAACAATCTGAATATCAATTCTAAGAAACAATCAATAAATTTCAAGATACGTCATAATTGTCTGGGGAGCTACGAATTTTATACATGTCGAACCGCTTCATAAACTATAGACACACATTTTAAAAGTAATAGGTTTTAAGGAGAATCAATTCCCCACAAACATTATTTTCAAAGACAGTAAAGTATACAACTAAAGACAGTTAGGCTAGGCGTACACTGGTTAGTCAAGACGAGATTAGTCACGTTTAGTCACAGTACTTCACATAGTTGCTTATGAAGCAACACACACCGATTAGTCATTGCATTGATGTGGGCTGCTTCATAAGCAACTATGTGAATTACTGTGACTAAACGTGATTAATCTCGTCTTGTCTTGTCTTGACTAACCGGTGTACGCCTAGCCTAATTCGTACAAAATTTTTGACTAATTCATTGACAAATCCAAGTACCCCCAAGCCCACACCAATGCAATGACTAATCGGTGTGTGTTGCTTCATAAGCAGCTATGTGAATTACTGTGACTAAGCGTGACTAATCTCGTCTTGTCTTGACTAACCGGTGTACGCCTAGACTGAGTGTAGAACAACTCTACATCCAGGCAATCATCACAATAATTTTCCGAAGCCAGCGCTACTGATTAGTGCGGTGTACAGAGAGTGTGAACATTGCATGTCACACTTTTGATTGGTTAGCTCCGACAAATCCACCATACTTTTGCCAATTCCCATAAGATTTGCATTGGAATGAAGAACTAATCATATTATGTTATGATAAGTGATTCACTTCTAAACTAAGGGCCGGTTCATGAGCTCGGGATTCAGCAAAGTTCAAGACTAAAACGGGTGGCCACCGTAGCATCGACAAACGTAAGCCTCGATATGTGTATTAAAGGCTCTCTATGCTGCTAACCCACTAACCTGTCAAGACAGACGTTTGTCGATGCTACGGTAGCCATCCGTTTTAGTCTAGGACTTATAAATCCCGAGCTCATGAACCGGCCATAAATTTTTCCATTGCCAGTATTAGTTTTCAACATTTTAAGCTTTTAAAGCAATACCAAGAGTAGAGAGATATTTTTAATGTATTGGTTATTCTAATCTGTCTGTTTCATTTATTTATAGTCAGATTCATTTAATTTGACGCTTGGTGTTAGATATAGCCGGATCCATTCAACTTGTCAGAGAACAGCTGATTTAACGTTAGTAAACGAGCTTACATCAATCAGCTGTTCTCTGACAAGTTAAATGCATCCTGCTATAGATATTATTCCTTGACGTTGCTGATAGAGCGTAGAGTACGATGGCAAAGAAATAATAACTCTCTATCTATCTATCTATCTGATGCCAAGCGTCAAATTAAATGAATCTGATTATACGCGTGTGATTTTTGGAAGAATAAACATTGATTGATTAATAACACATTGGTACTTACTTGGGACAGGCTTCAGCTGACATAAAAATGGAATGTGTGACTTCATCTAGAATCTGAAGCAGGAATTCGGCGTTTGCGCATGCGTCATCAGGCGAGTCCATTTTCGTCGGATTCAACTGAAATCGAAAATAAACAACTCCGTTCATATTTCATTTGATCAATAATTCAATTTCATCAGTGAAATATTTCATATCAAGGCTTTTTATCATTTGAAACGAACTAGCTCCGAAAATTGCATCAAGCTACAATATTACAGACTTTTGGTTGGTAAAACTGAAACTTGTACTTTCTCATCTGATAAAATTTTAACCACATGTTAAAATATTTATCTGGTGTCTATGTGAAAAAATTTAACCGCTGGAAAAATTTAATCCCTCAATCAGCACCGGTTAATTTAACCCTGTTTTCAACGGTGTAGAAATGTTTCAACAATTTGAAATGTGTGCACAACCAGCTGATATTTAAAAAAATTATGCCATTAGTATTTTTCCCTACCAGATCACTGAGCTAAATTAACCATCTGGAGGTAGCACTGATTGAAAAAGCTGGGTTCCGCCTATTTTGTTTTTTTTAATAGCATACGGTTCTTGAGAAAAAAATTTCAATCCCCACTTTATTGCCAACCTAATGAAATTAGACGGAACACTAATCCTGCTAGCAGCCCTAGCTTGTGCTACCTCCAGATGGATATATTTAGCTCAGTGTACCAGATACCCTCTGCCTCATTGATAAAAACTTGAAGTGCAATTCATAAATTTTGTCTACAGAATATTATTTTGTAATAACATTCTATAGAAATGATGAATAATGTAGTTTTGCAAATAAAATCAATGCAATTCAAGGCTTTCCAACACTATTTTGTCTCAATTCTTCATTCCAAGTTAGTTCAGTTTGTCGTCGATCCCATTATGTTGCGTCTCCGATTTATCGCCCGGTTAAATTTAATAGACTTACAAACAACCAGGCACAAATCATACAGATTGTCGATTGTAGCGCAATTAGGCTAGGCGTACACCGGTTAGTCAAGACAAGACAAGACGAGATTAGTCACGTTTAGTCACAGTACTTCACATAGTTTCTTATGAAGCAACACACACCGATTAGTCATTGCATCGGTGTGTGCTGCTTCATAAGCAACTATGTGAATTATTGTGACTAACTCTCGTCTTGTCTGTGAATCAAACTTCTAATTCGCCTAATTCCTAGCCTAGTCATTGCATCGGTGTATGTTGCTTCACAAGCAACTATGTGAATTACTGTGTCGAATCTCGTCTTGTCTTGACTAACCGGTGAACACCTAGCCTAATTGCTCGCCTCATTCCTAGCCTAGTCATTGCATCGGTGTGTGCTTCTTCATAAGCAACTATGTGAATTACTGTGACTGAACTTGTCAAATCTGGTCTTGACCTGTCTTGACTAACCGGTGTACGCCTAGCCTTAGTGAAAAATTGAATTTTGAATTCAAATTCCAATATTGTAGGCTAAATAATATAATGGAGATAATTTTTACATTCATGAACTGACTTAAAGTCACTTTGGCTAACTACACCGGTTAGTGAAGACAAGACACTTGATGACGTTTGTCATATTCCATAGCTGCTTGTGCAAACAACCGATTCATTGCATCGGTGTGTGCTTCTTCATAAGCAACTATGTGAATTACTGTGACTAATCTTGTCGAATCTCGTCCTGTCTTGACTAACCGGTGAACACCTAGCCTAATATTGCTCTCCCAATTCCTAGCCTAGTCATTGCATCGGTGTGTGCTGCTTCATAAGCAACTATGTGAATTACTGTGACTAAACTTGTCTAATCTCGTCTTGTCTTGTCTTGACTAACCGGTGAACACCTAGCCTAATTGCTCGCCTAATTCCTAGCCTAGTCATTGCATCGGTGTGTGCTTCTTCATAAGCAACTATGTGAATTACTGTGACTAAACTTGTCTAATCTCGTCTTGACTAACCGGTGAACACCTAGCCTAATTGCTCGCCTAATTCCTAGCCTAGTCATTGCATCGGTGTGTGCTGCTTCTTAAGCAACTATGTGGATTATTGTGACTAAACTTGTCTAATATCGTCTTGTCTTGTCTTGACTAACCGGTGTACGCCTAGCCTATGTGAATTACTGTGACTAAATTTGTCTAATCTAGTATTGTCTCGTCTTGACTAACCCCTGTACGCCTAGCCTAACAGGCACCGGCAAGAAACAATAAATTACAATGTCTAATTCATATTACGAACCGTACCTCGCACGACTGTTTGCTGTCCAACAGCTTGTGTATGGTGTCCTGTACGGCGGCCTGCAGGAATCCGGTGCACACCGACTTCATGTAGAGGTCCATGAGGGTGGTGGTGAGCGACGCGGCCCGGAACAGTGTCGACGTCTCCTCCTCTTTCGCGATTTCGGCGTCGTTCAGCGTCCGCAGCAGGTCGGCCTCTTTGCGCTCGTGTCTGGTAACACAACGAGACAATGGGCCGTATGAATAAAGTTGAGCATTTGATTATACTTCTAAAATATTGAGCATATGCTTCATTTTCTATGAATAAAAAAGAGCAAAACCTTATGCTCATGCTCATCCAAAAATTAGTTTGAGCATTTGCTCAAAAATAGAGGTTATGCTCAAAATTGTATGAATAAACTAGAGCATTTGCTCAACTTTTGAAGCAGTCTAGTCTAGAGCAGCGTTTCACGTTTTGCTCACACTAAAATGGATCAATTAATTAAATAAATTTGAGCAAAACTGACTGGTTTTTCAACACGGTAGATGTAATAGCATTTAATCAAATAAAATTTTAATTGGATTTCTTAATAAAAATTATATTAAAGAGCAGTGCCGCCAGGGGACAAATTTGTGAGACAGTAACTTTCCATTTTGTTTTATTTTGGACAACTTCCGATGTTAAATCATCGAAAATTAATTTTAGATTGTCCAAACTTGCGAAAAGCATTAAATTTTGGCCGCTGAAATTTTAACCTTTCACTGTAAAAACAAAATAAGATGAATCAGCTGATGAAAATCTTTGAAATAGATAAGCATTTGCTTCATGAAGCAAACTCATTTCAGAAGCATGAGGTGGAGAAGGAGGGGAAATAGAAAGAGGAGGAGAGGTGAAGAGAAGGAGAAGAAGAAGGATGAACAGAAGATAGAGGGGTGGAGGAACAGAAGGTGGATGAGGAAGAGAAGGAGGAGGAAGGAGAGTAGGAGCAGGAAAGGGGACGAGAGGGATGGAGGAGCAACAGTTCGAGGAGAAGGGGAAATAAAAAAAAGGATGAGGGAGGAGGAAGAGAAAAGAAGAACAGAAAAAAGAGGGGAGGAGGAACAGAAGGAGGAGAAAAAAGAGGAGGAGGAAAAGGGAGAAAAGAGGCGAACGAGAAGGAGGACGAGAAGGAAGAGAGGAGGAACAAAAGGTGAAGAAGGGAGAAAAGGCGGAGGAAGGAGGAAGAGGAAAAAAGAGAAAGGAGGAGCAGGAGAAGGAGAACGAGAAGGAAGAGAGGAGGAGCAAAAGGTGGAGAAGGAAGAGAAGGCGGAGGAATGGAAGGAGGAGGAGGAGGGGAGGAGAGAACAGAGGTGGAGGAAGAAGGGACAAAAGTAAGAAAGGAGGAGGAAGAGGAGGAGGGAGGAGGAACAGAAGGTGGAGGGGGAAGGGAGGGAGGAGGAAGGAAGGAGGAGAAGCAAGGAGAGGTGGAAAAGGTGGACGAGGAGGAGAAGGAAATAGAAGGGGAGGAGGAGGGAAGAGGAGAAAGAGAAGGATGAACAGAAGAGGTGGAGTGGAGGGACAGAAGGTGGAGGAGGAGGAGAAGGAGGAGGAGAAGAGGAGGAGTAGCGGGAAAAGAGGACGAGAAGGAAGGAGGAGGAGCAAAGCAGGAGAAGGAAGAAGACAGAAGGAAGAGAAGTAGGTAGAGGGAGAAAGGAGGAGGAGGAGAAGGAGGACGAGAGAGAGAGGAGGAGCAAAAGGTGAAGGAAGAGAGTGGAACAAAAGGTGGAGAAGGAAGAGGGCGGAGGAAGAGAGGATGAGCAAGAGGTCGAGGAGGAGAAGGGGAAAAAAGAGGAGGGGGAGGAGAAAGAAGAGAGAAGCAGAACAGAAGATAGAGGGATGGAAGAACAGAAGGTGGAGGAGGAAGAGAAGGCGTAGGAAGAGGAGGAGGATGACGAGGAAAAGGGAGAAAGGAGGAGAACGAGAAGGAAGAGAGTAGCAGCAAAAGGCGGAGAAGGAGGAGGGGGAGCAAGCGCACCGACCTGAATATCCTGAGCAGCGAGGTGGCGAGCGGCATGCGGTCCATGTGACAGAGGTCGGCGAGGGCGCGCACCGCCTGCAGACCGGGGTCGAGCACCAGCTGCTGCAGCGGCGAGTACTCGTCCTGCGGCATGATCAGGTCGTGCAGGTAGCGCATGCGCAGACGCAGCGAGCCCCACTCGCCCATCGGCGTCACCCCCACCAGCTGGTACCAGCCCTCGATCTGCAAAGCACAACCATTACAAAGCTCATTCACACAACGCTATTTACAACTATTGCAATGCTATTTTACAACGATACTAGTAATGTACATGTTGGTCATTGAAATATAAAGGCTGATTTATATATATCAATTATTATTACTGTATTATTATTTCGCTATTTATCACATAAGTTACAGGCTTGGAAGGTCCAGTGATCCACCGGGTGCAAACAATGCACTTAGGGTGTATCACTCCCACTCAATGGTTCATATCACTTTTCGTACTATGTGAACTGTACTTAACACAACTGCTTTCTGCATCAATATTAGATTGTATTATTATTATTATTATTATTAATACTAAATTTGTATTTGTCCACTGACCACCTATAAAAGGGTTACTTGGATTTGTCGATGAATTAGTCAAAAGTTTTGTACGAATAAGTTACATAAGGCTAGGCGTACACCGGAGCAATAAGCAATAGGAAACTAGCAACATTTGGATCATATGATCGTCTACTCTATATAGCACGATCCATTTAACTTGTCAGAAATCAGCTGTTTTGGTAATAATTAAACAGTGACTTCGACACAATAATCAAAGGCTTGAAAGTCCAAAGAACCTTCAAAGTCTTTAAAAGACCTTTAAAGACCTTTCAAGAATAACTTTTAAAGACCTTTCAATAATCTGCGAGATTCAGCATTTGTAGGTTAAATATTGTGATCATATGCTCGTCGATCATATGTTTTATGACAAGTTAAATGGATCCTGCTATAACGATTCTGGTAATGTACATGTTGGACATTGAGTAAAAAGGTTTATTTATAGCCTGCCGTGTCAATCAATTATTATTATAAGGGCCGGTTCATAAGCTCGGGATTTAGCCAAGTCCTAGAATAAAACGGGTGGCTACCGTAGCATCGACAAACGTTTGTCTCGACAGGTTAGTGGGTTAGCAGCATAGAGAGCCCTTAGTACACAGTGTCAAGGCTAACGTTTGTTGATGCTGCGGATCACCTGTCTAGTCCAATTTAGCTGAATCTCATGAACCGGCTGCTGTATTATCAATATTACTACCATTTGTTCAGTGACCACCTATTAAAGGGTGCTTGGATTTGTCAATGAATTAGTCAAAAGTTTTGTACGAATAAGTTATAAAGAGTACCGGTTAGCCAAGACCAGACATTGGTCACGTTCAGTCGCAGTAATTCACATGCATGAGCACACACCGATGCAATGACTGATCGGTGTGTGCCTTTGCCTGAAGCAGATGTGACTAAACATGACATGTCTTGACTTGACTAACCGTGTCTAAAGCGATTATAGCCTGCCGTGTCAATCAATTATTATTATTAGTGTATTATTATTATTACTATTTGTCCACTGACCACCGATCAAAGGGGTACTTGGATTTGCCAAGGAATTAGTCAAAAATTTTGTACGAAAAAAGTTTTTGAACAAAGCAATTAAGCAATAAGATGACGATTGAATTTTTTCCAAGAACAGTATGCTAAACAATGAAAACATTAGGCGGAACCCAAAATTCTCAAAGATTTAAGTTATAGCCTATGTTTACAGTTATACATAGAAAATTGTAACCAGTAACTTATAAGTAATCAGGTCACTGAACAATAAATTAAATATCTATTCCTAGGGAATTGAATCACCTTTGTCTTTATCAGCTAGTTATTGATCTTTAGTAACGCCATTTATTAAAGCATGAGACGCCTAAATATTTAGAAAGCGAGACATTAAAATCTCAAAACAATGAAATTAATTTCAAAAGTGCGCCCCTATGTTTGTTTACGTTCAGCAAGTGATCGGTAGAAAAGTATGATGAGTTGATCAGTGAACGAACCGGAAATAACTAATTTTTTTTTTCACTGATCAGATGGATGAAACAGTGCTTTGTTCTACGCCATGTTCACTGACCCACTGATCTAAAATTAACCATCTGGAGGTAGCACTGATTGAAAAAGCTGGGTTCCGCCTATTTTTTTGTTTATTTTTTTTCAATAGCATACTGTTCTTGAGAAAAAATTTCAATCCCCACTTTATTGCCAACTTAACTTTTTTGGTACTACATACTGTATTAGAAAAATATATTTCAACCCCACTTTATTACCAAACTAACGAAATTAGACGGAACACTAATCCTGCTAGCAGCCCTAGCTTGTGCTACCTCCAGATGGATATATTTAGCTCAGTGCACTGACCGATCTCATCGATCAGTGGTGTTGAAGTCAACCATTCAGTGCTACCTCCAGATGGATATTTAGCTCAGTGTCCATGACGATACACGTTTCAAATTCGATTTCGAAAAAACAACTGTTTCGCTTCCAATATGAAACTGTAATGATTGCGTTATAAAACGGTAATTGGCGTATGCAACGATTGTATTGAGTGCCTTCAAACCACGAGGTGAAAAAAACGAATGGTTTACAGTCTCTCATAGTACACCTGTTGCATAAACAGCTGCCTACCTCATCGCCGCCAGTAGTCAACGTGGCCAGCTCGACAGTGAGCTCGGCGACCTCGGTGTCCTTGCTGCGCTTGCCCTTGTTGTAGACGGTGATGGTGAAGGTGAGCACGTCGGGCGGCACGTCGTCCAGCGTGAACTCCTCGTCCCACACCGGCTCGCCGCCCGACTTCACTTTGGTGCGCGCCACTTTCACCGTCTGCAACACCACCGAATGCACACTTCAACGAATTTCGAAAACATCCCAAAGATACGCACAATATTCGCGTTATTATAGCGATTTTCTCAGCTTTTTCGAGAACTAATTGACAGAAAATGTTGAAATATTATTCACCTATTATACGGGCCACTTTCACTGTCTACAACACCATCAATAATGCACATTTCAACTAACTTTGCTACTGAGAACGAATTTCGAAAACATACCAAAGATACGCCCAAAGAATTCGCGTTGCTCTAGCGATTTTGTGCGTTTAGCAGGATGAGAAGTAGAAAAATGGATGAGTCGGAGGAGGAGAACCAAGCGGAGAGGAAGTGGAAGAGTTAAGGAATAATATTACAAGAAAGGGGGGGGGGAGGAAGATAGAAGAATAGAGAATATCCAGGTGGAAAATGAATGGAATATAGTAAGCTTATTCGAGAACTAATTAGCAGAGAATGTTGAAATTTGGCACTTAGGTTTGTTTTAGGTCTAAAAATAATCTGTTGAAAAATATTTGAGATTCTACCAAAATTGCGTTTTTGCATGTTCAACGACTGAACTAAGAACATTGAAGCCTTATACACAGGTTCAGCTAAAGGTAGGTTTTCGTTACTGCGGTTTCGCAGCCGATCCCGACACGACCAGCCAAGATGGCGGACAAATTCGCAGTCTGGGCAACCTACGAGGCCTTCATCAAATCAAATTATTAACATCAAATTGAACAATAATAAGGTATTAAAGGGCTTTTAAACCGGCGAATTACAATATCTGAATAAGTTTTGAACGAAATCTGTTGCATCATTTATTCACCCGCTGGGGTTATACATGGCCTTCGAAGGCAGTAAGCCCAGACTGCGAATTTGTCCGCCATCTTGGCTAGTCGTGTCGGGATCGGCTGCGGAGCCGCAGTAACGAAAACCCAGCTTTAAGTATAAGAAGATTTTAAAATCGTCCTCAAATTACGCCTGATATTAACATTTTTCCAGTTATTCTTCGAGTTTTTGCATGTAATAAAAACAAATGAAGTAAAAATGTTCGAACTTGATTATTATTATTATGCTTATGGCTTTTATTAGCAGGGAGACCCTGTCGGGTGTTCCACTTCGCCGAATCATCCAATTTCCGTAATTTTTTTTTCATCGTATGGCTTTTATTGGTGGGGAGACCCTTACGGGTAGGTTCCACCTCGCCTCATTGCACAATATTTTTGTGTCTTTTTTTTTTGTATCATAGTAATGTATCATAGTCGATCATAGTAAAGGCCTATTTTTGCTTTGATTATAAGCTTATACATTACAATAAAGTCATTCATATTACATGACCATCAATTTCCGTAATGAGAAATGTGGAAATGTCGAACATGATGTGAATGCTTTTAATAAATAATTTCAAACTTTGTTGGTTGCGGAGTCCCCTGGCTAGCCAGCTAAGGCGAGCGAAGCGACGAGCGAAGCGACAAAAGACAATATATTATTGTCTTTCAATAAGCTTGCAATCTCAGAGAACACTGTTAGTAAGCTTTCTCGTGTATCAAGCGAATAATAGTTACCAACCTGGTTGAGCGAAACGATGCAGAACGGATTGGGCACCAGTTTGACAGGCAGCCGATGCGCGTCGAGTATGTGCAGCTGCAGGCAGCGCAGCTCGCGCAGTCGCTGCACCTTGGGCGGTCGCTTCTGCTGCGGAATGCACAGCGGCTTGATGGCGTTGATCCACTCCTGAAGAAGTCAACCACACAAAACAAAACATGTCAAACATCTTGTAGCAATACGATTGTGAACAGAAATCAGGCAATCAATCATTTACAAAGAAGAGTATAGCAGGATCATTTTAGAAACAGCTGTTTCGGTAATAAGTAATTGATGGCGTTGATCCACTCCTGAAATCAACCGCACAAAACCAAACAATTCATAACATCATCGTGGCAATACGATTGTGAACAGAAATCAAGCAATCGATCGTTTACAGAGGAGAGTATAGCAGGATCATTTTAGAAACAGCTGTTTCGGTAATAAGTAATTGATGGCGTTGATCCACTCCTGAAGAAGTCAACCGCACAAAACAAATCAATTCGTAACATCTTGTAGCAATACGATTGTGAACAGAAATCAAGCAAACAATCGTTTACAAAGGAGAGTATAGAGGATCATTTTAGAAACAGCTGTTTCGATAATAAGTAATTGATGGCGTTGATCCACTCCTGAAGTCAACCACACAAAACAAATCGATTCATAACATCTTATAGCAATACGATTGTGAACAGAAATCAAGCAATCAATCGTTTACAAAGGAGAGTATAGCAGGATCATTTTAGAAACAGCTGTTTCGGTAATAAGTAATTGATGGCGTTGATCCACTCCTGAAGAAGTCAACCACACAAAACAAAACAAATCATAACGTCTTGTAGCAATATGATTGTGAACAGAAATCAGGCAATCAATCATTTACAAAGGAGAGTACAACAGAGACTTATGCCCAAACCTTTTCCTCTTCCAATTTATATAAACTGAAACCAGGGGGCTGTCATAAACGGAGTGGAAGTATTGTATCTTCCCTATGTTAAAAAGGGGTGTAGGCTGAGTCTCGATCACGCTAGTTTCCGGACGGAGTTTTGGCGCTGTATTTGAATTCAGAGCCTTTAGGTTAAGTTTCATTTTCATAAAGACTTTTAAAAGTTTATGGTATCTTTTGCGGTATAAATCAAAACTGTTGAGAGAATATGGTTAATATTTACGGCAAAATATAACATTTTTGTTAGATTCTTTGTTTTTTAGGTTGGTTTGAGTAGAAGTAGGTGAGATTCTCTACTACAGGTTAGAATGGTTATTCACTAATTCACTAATAATGGTTAACTTCTAATATCGTTACGCGTGTATCAAACTTTTGGATTATTCTTCAATATCATTGATCTAATATCGTTATGCGTGAATCAAGATTTTGAACCATCCGCTATTCAATCAGAATCAGCTGTAATTATTATCAATTTACGATGTTTTCAAATACACCGCTAAAAGCCCGTCCGGAAACTAGCGTCATCCTACTCCCCTTATTTCTCTTACTTCCAGTCCCTAAGATGTCAGGTCCCTGACTGAAACACACACTTTGCTCAGAAATGTTGTGGAACTTCTCCATATTAGGTGAATGAATAAATACAAATTTTGTCTATTCCACAGTATTTATTAATTAAAAAACCATACTCAAGTTTCAATGCTCATGGCATCATCATCAGTGGTTGAGCCTAAACTGTTTTAGTGTTATTTGAAACTTAAATATGGTTTTTCAATTAATAAATACTGTGGAAGAGACAAAATTTGTTTTTATTAATTCACCTACTAAACAAACTGTCTAAATTCAGGTTATCTCATACTATCTTACTAAATCACCAATTTTCTTTTCAAAAACAAAAGCAGAACAATATTTCAGGATATTCAAATAAGTTGATACTGTAATAGAGTTGTAAGCAAAATCACCAAATAGTCCAAGAGTTATTGACAATTTCGAATTAACTTTGAAAATTTAGAGCTGATGCGAGGAGGAATGCGATACGTCATCGAGAAAGAAGTATAGCACTCTTCGTCCCTGCTCTTCAGCTACCAAGGCTACGTAGCTCAGACGCGTACAGTAGATTAATATTAATGTTGCAAGAAAGTTGCATGCCTCCTCACTGACCTGAGCCGCGTCAGCACTGCTGGCCGACAGATAGGTGACTGTGGCAAGGCAGGGCAGAGCGCGTTCCACAAGTTGAAAGCAGTTCGGCCGATCGAACACGCTGTCGTGAACCTGAACAATGAAAACGAATTTAAAATCAAACTCCCAGTCAAGTAATTCAATTAAAATCAAAGAAGCATAATATAGGGACCAAGAACTGCTGATTAAGGCTGTGCATCAGCTTAAAAAAAACTTTTTTATGGTGATATTTTTTCAAGTTTTACGATTTGAATACTATCAAGCTATCAAAATGAAATACTTTTTAGAGGAAAATTTTTTCTTGTTCATTAGCTTTGAGATATAGCGTCTAAAGTAGCCCTTACGGGAAATTGATCTCAAAATCGGTTGCAAATACAATTATGAAATTTTGAGCACACGTGCTTGAAGGTATTGTCTATCACTTGACATAATTAGTTTCTCAAAATAACCAATTTAAAAAAAATATTTTCGAAAATAATTGAGGATTAATTCAATTAAATTGAGAATTTGTTATTTTTCTCAGAAGTTGATATTTCGAGAAACTAATTATGTCAAGTGATAGACAATACCTTCAAGCACGTATGCTCAAAATTTCATAATTGTATTTGCAACCAATTTTGAGATTAATTTCCCGAAAATTTCTACTTTAGACGCCTGATATCTCAAAAACTTATCGAACAAGAAAAAAAATTTTTCCTCTAAAAAGTATTTCATTTTGATAGCTTGATAGTATCCAAATCGTAAAACTTGGAAAAATATCACCATAAAAAAGATTTTTTAAGCTGATGCACAGCCTTAAAGCCTGGTTTTCATTAGTAGAGTTAGTGGTAGAGTTCCCTGGGCGAGTACTAACTATCTTGTGAACTCTCCCAATGAAAACGTTCATAGTAGAGTAGAGTGATGGTAGAGTACTTGTTTTTGGTAGAGTAGAGTGGGATAGTACTCTACCACTTGCCTTCCCCCACCACCGCTTCTCACTCTAGGGTTGTGTGGTAGAGAGGACCAGGAGTCCTAGCTCCGCCCTTAATAAAGGCAATTAATCAATCAATCTACTCTAACACCACTATCCAAATGAAAACAGTCTCGACCTAGTAGAGTAGAGACATTTTAAGGTTAGATCTGTTCACTAGGCAACACACTTTACCTACTATTCTCAATTGTAGTGAAAACAGCTACTCGACCAAGTAAGTAGAGTAGAGTTAGTATGCTAGTTACTCTACCACTAACTCTTCTAATGAAAACCAGGCTTTAGCGTGGCAGAACTACAAGTTTTGGGCCATTGTTTGCCTAAACAAGATGATAACTAACCAGAAATTTAAGATAGATTGCAATTATATTATTTTTAACATGATTTTTCACGACATAGCAGTCTAATCATTGTGATTATTACAGTAGATGAAAATGTGAATTTGAAAGTTATCAATTAGGTCCTTGAGTTATAATTAATATTATGTTGCTACCTATCTACTAAGGCTAGGCGTACACCGGTTAGTCAAGACAAGACGAGATTAGTCACGTTTAGTCACAAAGTTGCTTATGAAGCAGCACACACCGATGCAATGACTAATCGGTGTGTGTTGCTTCATAAGCAACTATGTGAAGTACTGTGACTAAACGTGGCTAATCTCGTCTTGTCTTGACTAACCGGTGTACGCCTAGCCTAAGAGTAAAGATTCAAGCCGTAACAAGTCCCCCTCGTATTTGTATATGTGTTGATTATGTTGTCTGAAATCTACTTTTACAAAATGGGAATAGATTTGAATCAGAAACAGTGCTATTTACCTGATAAAGATAGGCGCATGACAGATCGATTAGGCCTTTGGGTTTTGTGCGTTTAGGACTCTCGTAGAATATAAGATGGGTATCGGATCCATCCACAACTAGTACAAAATACATCGATTTCCATTTTTTCTGTTGCTTATCGCTCTTCTTGTAGAGGTAGTCTTGCATTTTTATACCTGCAACAGAATTATGACAAATAACTGATCTGAGTATCGATCCAAACAAGCAAATTCCAGTGTCCGTTTCACACCGTAAGGCTAGGTGTACACTGGTTAGTCAAGACAAGACGACATTAGTCACTTTTAGTCACAATAATTCACATGAAGCAGCACACACACTGATGCAATGACTTATCGGTGTGTGTTGCTTCATAAGCAACTATGTGAATTACTGTGACTAAACGTGACTAATCTCGTCTTGTCTTGTCTTGACTAACCGGTGTACGCCTAGCCTTAAAGACATTCAAAGTCTTTAAAATACCTTTTTAAAGTCTTTGCAATAATCTGTGATATTCAGCATTTGCAGGTTAAGTATTCTGTCAAAGCTGCGTAACACCAACCAGCTATTCACTGATCGCCAAGCGTCAAATTAAATGAATCGAACTGTATGTGCAATTATTTTGTTTTAAAATGAATTGAATTGAAAATAAAATCAATAGACTGAGAAATCGGTCTTGAATATCATAATATAATGATCACCAATTATTTATTTATTCAGCGTATGGCTTTTTAATACCGGTGGGGGGAGACCGAGTAGGGTTCCACAATTCCTTCACCAACTATAATCTTACCATTATTATGATAGGGGAACATGGTGAAAGTTTGTTTCACTATATGAAAACAGACATCAATCATTTTAAAGTATATGTCAGCACCGTAATGATCACTGGCAGACTGTCAACAACACATATTCATGTTCTGTAATTTTTTTTACTTTATGTGTGTTAATTTATGAATAAAACTCACCTTTATTCTTTTTAATTCCACACTGCTCTCGACACTCCCTGAGTGTAGCGTAGATTTTCTCTGCATGTTGTACTTCTTTCTCTATTTCTATTTAATCCATCCGTCTCACTGACAGTCTGAAATCGAATACATCTATCAACTTTTCTATCTCTCATTTTCCATTATTTCTATTCTCATTTCCAAACAATAGTATACAACGACTGAATAATAGCAATGTGGTCTCATTGGTGTAAAAAGGTCCATAACAGTGTGTTGAAATATTTTTTTATTCCCGACACAGCCTTACTTTTGCCAAATGTTAAAATTATGATATGAGATTACAGGCAAACATGAACCCATTCACTCATTTATCTATCTTATTTTAAGAGGAACCACATCGAAAATAACTTCTAAGATAAAAAATAGTTTCTTCACTCTTGATATTGCTTTAGAGAACCTAGGATAGTTTGTGCTCACCTAGGTTCATCTCACTTTTCGGTTTCCCATATAAAGAAAAGCATTACACAACACTACAGTAAAAATAATACAATCAAATCTACAAGTCTACCGTAAATGCTAAGAACTAAAGTGAATGTATAGTAACAGTGTGGACATTGCATGTCACACTTTTGATTGGTTAGCTCCGACAAATCCACCATACTTTTGCCGATTCCCATAAGATTTGCATTGGAATAAAAAGCAAATCATATGTTATGATAGAAGATTCACTTCCAACCTACATTTTTCCTTTGCCAGTATTAGTTTTCATCATTTAAAGGTTTTAAAAGCAATAGTAAGAGTAGAGAGAATATTTCTTATGGTAGAAAAGTTAGTTTTGATGTTGTTTCTCTTAAAATGAATTTGACAAATGAGTGAATAGGTTCATGTTTGTCTGTAATCCCATTTATAAAAATTCAAAATTTTAGCAAAAGTATGGCGGCGACGGAAAAAATCATTCCACATATCATTATGGAGTCCTTCACACAAATGGCCACACTGTTACTATACACTCTCTGTACTAAGAACCATACACTGCATGTACTACACAATATAGGAAACTCCAAACAACGTCTACAATAATAAATATTCATCCATGTTTCTTCACCCAAACATGCTTCAAAAGGAAGGATCAGAAACTGCTTTACAATATTTCTGGAAAACTGTAATAATTGAAAGAAAATTCTACCAGAGTTTTCATGCGAACAAATGTTTGAGAAACCACGGAGGAGTTGTGGTTACAAAGAAAAAAAATGTTCGCCTATTTTATTATTGAAGATGACCACACTGGGATTATACAGTGTCTGTGTACACTTGTATCTCTATTTGTATTTGATCCAATAGAAATACAAAAAAAGGAGAGAAGAAGCAGAAGAAAAAGAAGAAGATGAAGAAGAAGAAAAAAGGAGAAGAAAAAGAAGAAGCAGAAGATGAAGAAGAGGAGAAAGAAGAAGAAGAAAAGAGGAGAAGAAAAAGGAGGAGAAGAAGAAGAAGGAGAAGAAGAAGAAGAAGAAAGAAGAAGAAGAAAAGGAGAAGAAAAGAAGAAGAAGGAGAAGAAAAGAAGAAGAAGAAGGTAGAATGAGAAGAAGATAAGAATAAGAATAAGAATAAGAATAAGAATAAGAATAAGAATAATAAGAAGGAGAATAAAATAATGAAGAAGAAGAAGAAGAAGAAGGAAGGAGAAGAAGAAGAAGAAGAAGAAGAAGAAGAAATGATGAAGAAGAAGAAGGAGAGAAGAAGAAAAAGAAGAAGAAAAAGAAGAAGAAGAAGAAGAAGAAGCAGAAGATGAAAGAGAGGAAGAAGGAGAAGAGGAAGAAGCAAAGAGGAGAAGAAGAAAAGGAGAAAAAGGAGAAAAAAGAAGAGAGAAAAGGAGAAGAAGAAGAAGAAAAAGAAAAGAGAAGGAGAAAAGGAGGAGAAAAAGATGAAGGAAGAAGAAGAAAAGGAGTAGAAGAAGAAGATGAAAAGAGAAGAAAAGTGAGAAGAAAAGGAGAAGAAAAGGAGAAAGAAGAAAAGGAGAAGAAAAAGAAGAAGAAGATGAAGAAGAAAAGCGAGAAGAATGAAGAATTAGAAGAAGAAGAAGAAAGAAGAAGAAGAAGGAGGAAAAGAAGAAGAAGAAGGAAAAGGAGCAGGTGATGAAGGAGGAGGCGGAGGAGGAGGATTATTGTGTTTGCATTGATTCGTATATTCATAATTAATCCAATAGAAATACAAAAAATGACGTCATAACATGCGGCAAGCGAGTGAGAGAGGCCTACCGTACACACAGGCATAACTAGGGTGTGTCCCTCGACAATCTGCTCCTTGCGATAGCGGTTAATGACCGCGTCCAGACACTCGAACGTGCGTCCGCCCATCAGGTAGCGCACGCCCTTCTTTTCGATGCGAAACCGCTGGATCTGGTTGTTGATGTGAAAGAACAGCGAATAGTCGCCCGGCGAGTTGTCCGACGGACGCACCAGAAACGAACCGGGCCCGGCTGTAAAACACACAGAAATCATTTAAAATTGGAAATTAAATTGCGGGAGAATTGATTAATTCATCGAGAGTACACTGTATTTCAAACAAATCTAATGAAGCATTGTAGCAGGAGAAAATTTCCGACGGACGCACTAGAAACGAATGGGCCAGATGAAATCAGCTGATTTTCGTAAACGCACACACACGCACACACACACAAACCTCAAAATTGGAAATTAAATTGCATAACTGATACGAGAGTACACTGTATTTCAAACAAATCTAATGGGAGCATTGTAGCATCTGTGTTGAAAATGCACATTATTCCCGGCGCCTTTCGACTCAACAACTCAATAGAGCGCTGTCAAATTAATTGGTGCAACCAGATTTCGGCGAGAGACCATATTTGTTCTTTGGAAGCTGAGCGTACACGCCAGTTAGTCAAGCACACGATTGCTCACATTGATCATAGTACTTCACATGGTTGCGAAGCACAACAGCACACCGGTCATTAATTGCATGGGTGGGTTAACAGCTAGCAAGCAACTATGTGTCAGTGCCAAACCTAGTCTTGAGCTTCCGGTGTGTGCCAGGCCAAGTAAAGTCTTGAGTTATTCATTCATCAAAACAGCTGAGGTAAAAATAATATTATCAACCCATATTATTTAATAATATGCCTATAAAGCAAAATTTTACCAAAAGTGCGATTTTTCAAATAATATGCATTCAAACTCGATTATTCGTAATATTCTCAAAGCTGAGATTGATTTTTTTTATAGTTCATATGACTGATTGGTGCACTTTTAAAAATAGTTTTATTTCATACTTTTTTCTTTAAAATTTCCATTACTGTGACTTTGTACTTTCGAGCAGAGCTCGGTCCTCTAATATTTGAATTTAAAAGAGCAATAAAAGGGTTATTTATATGGTAACGGGTGATGTTATGATAAAAAAAATTTTCACATAAGAACTGTAAATAGCATGTAAAAAACATATTTAAAAAAATTACCAGAACATCACTCGTTTCCATAGAAACTGAAAGTCAATCGTCACCCACCAAATTCAAAAAGCAGTAGGCTACTATATAGTCTAATATATGAAATATGTAATTTTATATAACTATCTTAGAGTTTTTGTTTCTCTAATAAATTATTAACCACTATAAATTTATAGTTCGAATAAAACTAGCTGTCCCTTGGCGTGGTGCTCAAGAACGCTGAGTATAGATCAGCTGTAGCTACTAGTGAGTTTGTTTTCTGGTGCAAAATTTTTTAATGTTGTAATCTAAATTTTCAAAGAATTCAAATTTTTAACAATTTGGCTATTTCAGTTCAAACTTTATCTGCTGTAATATTCAAAAATTTCAAGTGTTTCGTTTCGGAGTGAAAATTGTGACTGAAAGATATGGATCATAACCTAAATTTTGGACTTTTTTCTAAATTTGAAGAGGGACAGTTTTGGGCTTAAGCCTGTTGAACCTTTCATTTAGTATTATGTATACATTACTGAATAAATAATTTAATTTAAACGCTCACTAAAAACGTTTTCGTCAGAAAGTCCGATGTCCGTACAGCTGACCATTTAATTCAATGTTAGCATCATTGTCAGCTGTTCGAACATCGGACTTTCTGACAAAAACGTTTCTAGTGAGTGGTTCTTGAGCACCAGGCCAAGTGACAACTAGTTTTATACGAACTGTAGTGTGTGAGACTCACACTTGACGAGTAGATCAACGGCCTCCGACTTGGTGACACTGGGATGGAACCAGCTGAATACGGTGTTGGGGTCGATGTTGTGGTCGAGGTCGTCGACCAAGTCGCGGAATATCATGCCCTGTTCGCCGGTGCGGTGCGCGGTCACCCACAGCCAGCCATCGCCCATGTCGTTGTGCACAAAGAAGATGTCGCCCTTCTGGAAACTGCAACCAACGCACATCAAATGGATGAATACATAAACAGGTCACAACAGAAATAGAGGAAGGAGGAGGAGGAGATGGGGAAGAAGAAGAGGAGGAAGAAGAAAAGGAGGAGAACAAGGAAGCAGGAGGAGGGTGAAGAGGAGGAGGAGAAGGAGGAGGAGATGGGAAGAAGAAGAGGAGGAAGAAAAGGAGGATAAGAAGGAAGCAGGAGGAGGATGAAGAGGAGGAGGAGGAGGAGGGGAAGAAGTGCAGGAGAAGAGGAGGGGCAGGAGGAGGAGAAGGAGAAGAAGGAGGAGGAGGAGTAGAGGGAGGAGGAGGAGAAGGGGAGGGGGGTGTAGGAGAAGTGAGCTGTTGAGCAGTAGGAGGAGGTGGGAGGAGGAGGAGAAATAGGAGTGGGAGCAGGAGGAGGTGTAGGAGGATTAGGAGTAGGGGACGAGGAATAAGAGGAGGATTGATAAGAGGAGCTGTAGGAGAGGGAGGGGAGGCAAACAGGAGGAGGACTAGACGGAGGAGAAATCGGAGGAGGAGGAGGGGTGGGGAGGAGGAGGAGGAGGAGGAGGAGGAGTGAGAAGAGGAGAAGAAGTTGTAGGAGGAGTAGAAGAGGAGGAGGAAGAGGAGGAAGTGTAGGAGGGGAGGAGGAATGAGAGGAGGAGGAGAAGGAGTTAGATAAGGAGTGAGAAGAGGAGTAAGATAAGATGAGATATTCATGTAGATAACAATTATTTTAACTACTTAGATACTAGATTACAATTATTGTTATCTACATGAATAAAGGAATAAATGAGTAAAATGGAATCTACATGAATAAAGGAGTAGGATGAGGAGAAGAAGAAGAAGAAGAAGAACAATAAGAAGAAAAAGAAGAAGAAGATCAAGAAAAAGAAGATGAATAAGAATGAAGATGAAGAAGAAGAAGAAGATGAAGAAGAAGAAGATGAAGAAGAAAAAGAAAAATGAAAAAGAAGATGAAGAGCAAGTGTTAGAAGAAAAAGGGATAGAAAAACAGCGAGAATAAGAGGAAAAGAAAGTACGTTGTTTTTAAGAACAAGAATGAATAGAAAAAATAATAGAAGAGAAAGAATAAGAAGAAGCAGAAACAGTAGTAGAAAAACAGAGAAAGTAGTAGGAGACGAATAAGAACAAGTAGAACAACAAGCCGACAAACACTAAACAAAAATCAAACAGCCCCGAAACGTTTCTATGTGTGCTCCGAACTCACCTCAACTCATCGACGAATAAGAACAAGCCAACGAACACTAAAAAAATCAAACATCCCCGAAACCTTTCTATGTGTGCTGCGAACTCACCTCAAATCATTGACGAATAAGAACAAGCCAACGAACACTAAACAAAAATCAAACAGCCCCGAAACCTTTCTGAATTCTATCATCATCTTCTATCGACTTCTATCATCTATCATCATCATATCAACTTCTCAGTGTGCTGCGAACTCACCTCAACTCGTCCGTATCGGGCATCTTGGTGTAGGGCAGTATGGCGACAATGCGCTTCTTGTCGTTGACGGGCTCGGGCGGCGCCACCGGATGATCGAGGCGCTCGCTCTTCAACAGATCCGAACACGACGTGTAGTAGGCTATCAGGTCTGGCAGCGAGTCGAACTGCCTGCCGCCTATGTAGAAGTCGCCGCACACCGCTGTTATCCTGTTAACATATTCCGACAAATATTCACATTAATTTGAGAAAATATGTATGAAATCTGATTTGAAGAAATATGTATAAAACCACCGGCAGTGAGTCGAACTGCCTGCCGCCTATGTAGAAGTCGCCGCACACGGCTGTTATCCTGGAAACATATTCCGACACTTGAAGAAATATGTATAAAATCAGATTTGAAAACCTTTGTTCACCCCCGAAGAATAACACGGATAATCCGCTATATAAATATTCACTCATACATATTTTCACTAAATATATTATTCCCATGACTTTATTTATTGAGGACCGCTTTCTAAATCTTCCCGTGGTTGAGTAAAAGAAGTAATAACTGACGCTGACGCTCAATTTTTCTATACTTTTCCTATTCTCTGAATGAGGCTTAAGCCAGATGTTTTGCTTAAGCAGCGTTGGGGAAAGCGGCCCTAAGTAATGCAGGCTACAAATCATAAATTAAAGGTTCAACCGGCTTACACCCAAAACTGTCCCTCTTCCAATTTACAAAACAGTCTAAAATCAAGGTTATGTTGCATATATTTCAAAGTCACAAATATATTTCCTCGTTACACCAGTTCGGTGTTATACTAATCAATGTTTTGTTTTACTTTATTTTTAAACTTTGTCATTAAATTCACTCTAATAATAATATTACTTCTCATTATAATTTTGATTTAACTTCTAGGCTACTGGTAATTTTGATGGATTACTGTTCTGGGCTTTGGTAACCGGGCTAAGTTAGCCGTTCGCCACTGAACAACTGCTTTATTCTGATTTCGATCAACAAGCAACGTTGCCAGATGACATAGGCTGATAGATTAGATTGCGAAAAACAGCCAAAATGTCATCCAGCATCGCTGGGTTGCTGACTTAAGCCTCAGGCAACACAATTATCCATCGTGGGCGAACTGTTTCTATCAAATACGTACAAAAAGCCTGGTTTTCATTAGTAGAGTTAGTGGTAGAGTTCCTGGGCGAGTACTAACTATCTTGTGGGCTTTTAATAGAAAACGTTCATAGTAGAGTAGAGTGATCGTTGTGATGCCTTGTTTTAAGTACCAAATGATGAGTGCCAGTTAGTATGCTGGTTATCTGCTCTACTAATGAAAACCAACCCAGGGCCGGTTTCTGAGCTCGGAAGGTTTAGTAGGTCCTAGACTAGGGCGGGTATTGCAACCGTAGCATCGACACTATGTGCCTGAGATGTATGGCACGGGCTGTCTGTGCTGCTAACACATAGCATGGGTTGGCTACCTGGAAAGGTAGAAGGCTAACCTGTCCAAGAACAAACGATGTGTCCATTGATGCTATAGTATACCCGTTTTGGTGAAGACTAGGCTAAACTCTCGAGCTCAGAGAAAAAACTGCCCTAAACAAAATCAATATTCCTCTATGAAGAAATTGACATAAAGCCTCCTTTTGCCTTCTAAATTAAGAACATGCCGCAACTAGCCTGTAGTGCACGAATACTGGAATGTGTAAGGCTGAGCGTAGACCGAGATTAGTCAAAGATGAGACAAGACGAGATTAGTCACGTTTGGTCACAGTACTTCCATAGTTGTGGCTATTAGGCACGGCAAACACCGATTACTCATTTTGCATATGTGTGCTGCTTCATAAGCAACAATAGTGTGTTACTGTTATCTCGTCTTGTCTTGACTAACCGGTCTACGTCTAGCCTTAGAGAGCTAACCTGTCGAGACAAGCGTTTGTCGATGCCACCTGTTTTAGTCTAGGACTTGGCTATAACCCAAACTCGGAAACCGGCCCTGAATAAATTAATATTCCTCAATGAAAAATATTGACATAAGCCTCCTTTTTGCCTTCTAAAGGTGGGTTTTCGTTACTGCGACAAAGTGCCGCAGCGGGCCAGCCTAGCGTTGCAGATGCATTTGATTTGAGAAAATCCACTATAAGTAGTTTTCATCAGCAATTGCATCTGGCAACCTCAGTCAAACTCCGCTAACTCTTTTTATCACAACCAACAACACTAACAAAACAAGAACAACGTTGTAGACTGGTGATATTTTGAATACGCAAATATTTATAGTGGGATCACGTTTAGTCACAGTGCCTTCTCATGGTTGCTTATGGTAACACACACCGATTAGTCAGATGCATCGGTGGCCAGTAGCTAATTCATAAGCAACTAAGTGAATACTGTGACTAAACAATATCTGAGCACTGCCACAAAGACGACATAAACCATATTTTGCATTGCTCTGGGGTTGAGTCAATACAGGGCAAGTTTACAGTCACAGTACTTCACATAGTTTCAAGCAACACACACCGATTAGTCATTGCATCTTTGTGTACTGCCTAAGCAGCTATGAATTGTGACAATCTCGTCAGATGCAATTCATGAAAAATCCCAACTACTTATAGTGGGCACTTTGTCGCAGTAACGAAAACCCACCTTAAAATAAGAACATACTAGCCTGTTGTAGTGCACGAATTCGCAAATATTTATACAGGAAATAGTCATTTACTGGAAGCACTAACCTGAAGTGGTTTATGCCCGTTCGTCCCAAATAGGACAGGACATATGAGCCGGGCTTACGGTCGCTCTCCCTGACCAAGTAACTGCCCATATCCCCCGCCGACCATAGCCTCTCCTCAGCCGTACATCTGTCCAGACGTCCATGATACCATCTAAAATCATAAACCAATCAATTAGGTTCATTTCCTACAACTAATACAACACAGATTTACAAACATCTACAGGCATTAATGAATAAATTCCCTTCAAATACTCAAGTAACCAAAAAATGCATGCATAAGATATTAAATTACAATAACTACACAGTTAGTTAACAACATGTCTTGCACGCGTTAGATGCAATATTATTAGGCGTACAGGTTAGTCAAGACAAGACAAGATTAGTAACGTTTGTAGGACATTTGCGGTGAAGCCACCGATGCAATGACTAATCGGTGTGTTGCTTCACAAGCTGAAGTACTGTGACTAATCTCGTCTTGTATTGTCTTGACTAACCGGTGTACGCCCAGCCTTATGCTCATATATCAGCTGTGTGGAATCTAAATGCATTGAATTCCTATGTTTGAATAGCTCAGCTGGTATAGTCGTACACTCTCCGTGCCGCGTGTTGCGGATATGTGTCAGGGCTTAAGGCAGCGTACACATCTTCAAGAGATTATTCACGTTTAGTCATACATAGTTGTATGAAGCAGCACACACCGATGCAATGACTAATCGGTGTGTGTTGCTCAAGCAAATCTGTGTGAAGTACTGTGACCAATCTCGTCCTGTCTTGTCTTAACTAAAGTGTACGGTACAAAGAGTAGAGTTCAGGCAACAAGTCCTCGTACTTGTGTGTGTTGATTATGTTGTCCAGTCTCTTCCAATATTTGTCGAATAACATCCAATACTTGACGTTCAAAGTATTGACAGAGATTGCGTCAGCTGAGGTCATTTGAATTAATTTTTTACTCTACCCTATTATACAGTTTTCAAAAATAAATTTAGTCTACTGATGGACCCTATAATGTATTATACGGAAGTTATTGGGCTATGTGTTGATAGCTGCTACTTGAAGTTGAGTTGAATGAACTTATGGAAACAAGTAACTGAATTATTGATCATAAGCATCATACACCAAAATAGCATAACCACAATACCATAACATAACTACAACAACACAGCTGTCCCCTCATAATAAACTACCTCAGTATGATACCATTACTAACCTAAAATTATACTCATTTCACTCACTTTGAAAGTAAAATTAGGTTAGGTTAGATCAAGCGAGAATATCAAACGTTTCTAAAATCGAATAAGAACTAGTATCAGGAAACATATTCAATAAATTGACTAGAATTTGGTTGTTTTTATCAGATTAGAAGTTAACCTACAGATTAAAGCTCCGTTGAAGAGTTGCAGCCGAATCTTCTGAACTCATCACATCACTTATCTGTAAGATGAATTGATTACAAACAAGATTGTGTCAATTCTTTGAAGCTGGAAACTGGAGTCAATCAAGTTTATGACCATAATTTCATAGCATTTTTACAACTGAATGTAGCCTATTGATTCTAGCTCACAGTCCTTCTTAAAACGAGACTGACGAGGATAAAATTGATTAAAACAAGCAAGTGTCAATGAAACTGGAAGCAATATACTTCACAATAAACAAAAATATTCTGGTGTTAGCTCGATCAAAATAGGCCTAACTTAATTACTGATAAACCGCGTGATAAACCGACTGCAGTCACAGTAGAAACGAGACTGAAAAGAAGATACTGAGTTGAGGCTATATTTAGATTAATCTGCCGGAACAGATAAATCTGAGGTCGGCACAGCTATTATAATGACCAACCGTTCTTATCAGTTTTTCAAGGCATGTTGAGGTTTTAGATGTGTGTGTATGTGTTTTTCCATGTGTAATGATAAATAGTAGAGTGATTTGTAATAAACAAACATAAAGGTTGTTGAATTTAACAGGCTAAAATAATAGTAATTGGAGATAAGAGTGAAAATCTGGCGGCTACCCAAATGTTGAGTCATTCGGTCAAAATTACTCTGTTGATGTTCTAGTTGTGAATGAATGGAACATGACGTTTATGAATGAAATGCTCTTACTGTGTTTCTGGAGGTGCTGCCGCATTATTGGTATTTGCACTATCTGGTTCATCCTGATCGCCCAGAAATGAATCAAATTCATCGTTCAGTCCTGTATCTTGTCCCTCATCGCTACCTGTACTTGGAGAACCGTGAATTTGTTTTTCTTTTGCCAAAACCATACCCGTGCCTCTGATAAATTCGGCCATGTTTGTGTTTTGATTTTGACTCGTTTCAGAACGACACAGCTGATGGTTTTGATCTGAGTAGTGGTGGAAGAACATCTTATTACTCATTTTATATAAAAAGATTTTCAATCTCATTATTCATTCAAAAATAATCAAATAATATTGTTGAAAATATAACAAGAATTCAATTCAAATAATAATAGAAAGCTCATGCACAAAAAAGCGCGGTCTTGCGGCAACGAGACGAAGCACCTTTCACGCGGTTTATTCAAACTGGAGCCTGATACACTACTCAGCTCTACATTTTTTTGATGTTTCAGTTTTGAATGTTGAGTTTATAACTGATTCTTGAAAATCCAGTTTTGAAATTGTCTAATATTCCTTTACATTATTCTTGAAACAAAATTCTGATCACTATTATTGAATAATTATCAGGATTGAAAACATTTCTATCTTGCGGTAGTAACAATTCAACTTCTAAATAGTTTATTATATTTAAAAGATTATTATAGGTCTACATAAATAGTCTATTATTATATATAAATAGAGCTTGATGTATCCTGACTCTATTTACATTTTTCACTATAATTAATACTACTTCTTCTATATTATACTATTATTTACGGTACAGTACTTATAGTGTTAATATTATCTTAATGTCAGGCAATAAATTAAGTCATTTTATTAATCTTAATTCTCATTTTAGCATACATTTTTCAATATTAACGTTAGAAAAGTCTAAATGATGGTCCCTTCCTCAGCTTGAGAGGTCTTATATATCTTTTAAGTAAAAATATTCATTGAAGTTCTTAAATTTGATTCTAAGTTTTGACTCCCATACAAAAAATATACATTTTGACTTGCCCCAATATGTTGGCTTACAGCTAGTATCCACACTGTAAATTACTTGGTTTCAGATGTAAATGATTTGTATTATGTATTATGCTATTATGGTAGCCTAATAAGGATTAATAATGATCATAAATTGCATTATTATTCTAGGAAAATATTCATATCTATTTTTCTTGAAAATAAATCGTCTAGGAACCGAAAAGATTCTCTGTCAACTGGTAACCAGCCGGTAGACTTATTTCTAGTATTATTGTTACCAATAATATTATTCTAAGCTCAAAGTAACCAATTAACTGTCTGATATGGTATTGGAACTATGAAGGATGGAAGATAAAAAATAGAAAATAGAAAGAAATACTTTTCAGACCAAGGAGAGACTAGCTGTTCTCTGTTGGTATTGAAACTACACAAAATTGGAGTAATATACATCATATTGGGTCATATTGAAATTCTCTGAACTTCTTTGTGAGTGAAAAAAACTTCTTTAAATACGCTTTGTAATGATGTATAACAGAAGGTTCTATTATGTTTCTTTCGTTAAATACACATTTTCAAAGTTGTGGTATTCTTTTTGAATCACTCTGTACTATGAAAACCAGGTGCAAAAGCTGCGATGTGACTTGAAAAGCATGAGAAACAGTTTTCGAGAGAAAGACAAGTACAACATATAATGTAACAACATGTTACAATGTAACATAATGTTTTTTGTAACAACATAAGTTGATGTGTTTAATAGGCACACCACTGCATAAATATGTGGTGTAGCCGAAACCACTGCAGGATTGTTACTTATAAAATTGATGGTCCTAGAGTACAACGTTCCAGATAGAAATTGATTAAAGTGAACTAAAATTACCAACATTTGTACAAAATATAGTTTTGTCGTGAGTTTAATCACAAATCATCACACAGATAATGAAGCTAGTCGCCTGAATTTGGTCTCATCTGAAAGCTGGAAGAAAAAGGAAGTTTTTTATGTTTGTGGTGACCTGTTCATGTACAGCAATGTGATACATCAGAATGGTTACTTAGCAACGCTTGTTGATTTATTCGGACTTCCATTATGGATGCATAAGACTCGATGTATTTGGATTAAATAAAGAGTTGATTGAAGTGTTCATGTAATTCGCATATTGGTTTATAAATACGTTTATGCGAGGTTCCACAATGTTATAAACATACCATCGAACCTTGCGTAGTTTTCGATAAACAGAGAACGCTCAATGATCGATTCTACATGAATAATACATCAAATCAATGTAGAATTGTCTGCTCTTTTCAAAAATAATGGCCTCGAAATTGAAATCCGATAAGTGATTCTGGGGTTATTTTGTATTTAATGGCAGTAAGTAGGCATATTCTAAAAAAAATGAAAAATCTGTGTATCTCGAAAAAACAAAGGTAGAAGGAGAAAATTTTACTATAGTCCGTGCAAACCTTAGTTTGCAGTATTACGTTTATGGGGCGCAGTGTTGCCGGATTGCACAGTAGCCAGCAAAGCTAACTCGGAGGAGACAGTCGTTCTGGACTAAACCATGATTATTATTTTTTGTTCTTATGATTGATTGTTTGCTCCTTGCTCCATAACGGTTTCAAAATTGTAAAGCACAAATTCATTTTCTCATTCATGTGGTTTTGATAGAATAAGAAATGTAAACAAACAAGATAGAGAGAAAAGAGAACGAACATGTGAATAATGAATAAAATAATAAGCAAAACATGGCAACGCTTATATCATAACATAGCATTGCTATAAGGAGAAAAGGTTTGCTACTTGACATTTTTGTCGGAAATGTCATGCAGAATCTGTTTTTAACGGCTGATACAAACTTGGTGACATACACTCTGTATGTCAAACTTGCTACTTTGTATCAGCTGTCTCGCTAGCAGCTTGACGTGTGGAAGACAGACAAGATTAGTCACATTTGTCTAAAGGCTGTAACACACCGACTGAATAATCGGTTGACACAACTATGTTACCGTTACACCGTCTTGTCTTGTCACCGGCGAACAGTAAGATATACATCACCGGTTAGCAAGAAGACGGTCACAGTCACACATCATGAGCAGCACACACCGATGCAATGACTAATCGGTGTGTGTTGCTTCATAAGCATAAGCAACTATGTGAAGTACTGTTACTAAACGTGACTAATCTCGTCTTGTCTTGTCTTGACTAACCGGTGTACGCCTAGCCTTAAACGTGCTACTCCGAGTCAGCAGTTACATTAAATAATAGAGTTATAAGTATTTCACAGTAATTTGATATTCTTTCCACGTTAATCGGTTGATAAGCAGTGTTTGAAACTTCATCTTCAACCACGCTAAATTTATTCTGACCCTGCAGTCGTGATAGCCCAGTAGCTGTACGCCAAGGGCTCTCCACGGTTTAGCAAAAAGTGGAGGCTTTTTAGAGGAGGAGGAGGTGAAAAAGGAGCAGGAGTAGGAGGAGGTGGAGGAGGAGAAGGAGGGGGTGAAGGGTTGAGGGAAACGTTTTTGATAAAGAACGTGTAGGATAGCGGGCGGCGTTCCCCTCAGCCAATTAACAAAGTAAAACTTTATCTTGCACGGACTTAGCGCGCCTCGACCGTTTTTCACAGAGTAAATAACTGAAATATTAAACAGCCTTAATTTTCAATCAACACCGGATGAGCTCAGCAGCAAAACTTATCCAAGAACGTGAAGCGTTCTTCTGGGACAACACTGTCCGAGATTTAATGGAGATGGATGAAGAAAGAGGGTGAGCTAGAGAGAGAGGAGAGGAGGAGGGAGGGAGGAGGAGGAGGTGGAGGTGGAAGCACGACTCTAGCTATTGAATGGCTGCTAGAGATTTAGATTTAGATTTAGATTTATTACATCATTCATATAGATAACAAATATGACTGCTTAAATTCTAGAATATAATAACATATACAATTAATTTTATTCGTCAAATTTACATTAGCTTATAACTTATGCAGTGAGTAGATATAAAGCAAAAAATATACTGATAATTTTGGAGGAGGAGGAGGAGGAGAAGGAGGGAGGAGGAGTAGAGAGGAAGAGGAGGTGGAAGGAGGAGGAGGAGAGAATAAGAGGAGAAGATGAAAGAATAATGAGAATTGGGGAGCCGAGGAGGAGGAGGAGGATAAGAGGATAAGGAGGAGGAGGAGGAGGGAGGAGGATACAGGAGGAGGAGGAGGAGGATAAGGAGGAGGATTGGATGGGGAGGAGAGATAAGGAGGAGGTGGAGGAGGAGGAGGAGGAGAAGGATGGGGAGGAGGGAGGGGAGGAGGGGGGGAAGGGGTTAGGTGGAGGATGAGTAGGGAGAGGATTAGCTGGGAGGAGGAGGAGGAGAGGGGGCAGGAGGAGTAGGGAGAAAAGAGGTGGTGAAGGAGGAGGAGGGAGAGAAGAAGAAAGAGGAGAAGATGAAAAGAATAATGCGAGAACTAGGAAGTCGAAAAGGAGGAGGAGAAAGAGGAGGAGGAAGAGGTGGGAGGAGGGTGGTGGTGGGAAGTTGGTGGTGGAAGAGAGGAAGGAGAAGAAGAGGAGGAGAAGAAGAAGAGGGAGGAGGAGAAGAAGAAGAAGAAGAAGAAGAAGAAGAAGAAGAAGGAGAGGATGAAGAAGAAGAAGAAGAAGAGGAGGGGAGGAGGAAGAAGGAGGAGAAGAAGAAGAAGAAGAAGACAAAGAGGATGTAATCGATAGCAGAATGTAGAGTAGAGTGACTAGAAATCACCAAATAGGTACGTACCCTAATGATGTTGTTCTCCTCATCGATTGAGAGGGAAAATTTCATTGTCGCTTTCCACGTTGGCGAATGCACTTTTCCAAACGAGCAACAAAAAATGTCATCAACACGATTTTTATGACCCGCCATAAAAAGCAATAGCCATTAATTTTTCATCTATATTACCTCGTCTATTCGAAATTCATCGCTTGCTTCGCCCCGAGCAAAAAGCTATATTGCATACTAGTATCGATAATCGTTCAGACATCGACTTTCGTATCGATATCTCGTTTTTCCAACGGGACAATAGTGATAGTAATTTTCCACTGCGCTAGTAGCCTACTCAGGACGAATCATTGTTATTATCACTGTACACGTCCAGACTCTACATTATCATGGAAATTTACATTTTTTTGTGTCCTGAAGTCGGATTAGTTCAAAGTGAGTTTAACATTAAGTTTAAAACATTCAACATGTTTGATACCGCAAGCTATTTCAATTTGACATCAGAAATAAAGATATAATGAAGGAACAATTTAAGATATGAAATATTTATAAAATATTATGGGATATATAGGAATCGTGTATAGGCCTACTATGATTTTGTGAATCATACGAGCATAATGAGGGGTTGCCTTTTTGAATACCATTCAATGAAATTTATCGGTTTTGAATAAGAATAACACAATACCTAATGAAATAGCATTACAAATATAGCAGGATCCATTTAACTTGTCATAAAACATATGATCGACGAGCATATGATCATAATACTTAACCTACAAATGCTGAATCTCGCAGATTATTGAAAAGGTGTTTTAAAAAGTTATTCTTTGAAAGTTGTTTTTTTAAAAAGGTCTTTTAAAGACTTTAAAGGTGTTTAAGACTTTCAAGCCTTTTGATTATTGTGTCGAAATCACTGTTTAATTATTACTGGATCAGCTGATTTATGACAAGTTAATTGGATCCTGCTATACTAGGAATAATTGAGCGAGACGCAGTAGATCAAAGTTCAATCTCAGTGTAAATCGGTTGCGATCAAACTCCTCTTAAACTACTCGGCCGACTTCCATGAAATTTGGCTCGGACATGCATATTAACGAAGGGAAGGTTCTTTAACATTCAATTTGAAATCAATGGTACCTTGGAGGAATAATCAGAGAAAAGAATAAGGACATAAAATCGCAGTCAAGTTGGTGTCAAATTGTAGTCGAATCAATTTAAAGAAAAAACTACCAGCTGGCGTGTGGAAAATAAATCAGTTGATCATTTTGACCACCTGATCGAGCGTGTGGAAAGAAGATCTGCTTTGGAGTAGCAGGATTCTTTTAAATTGTCATAAAACAGCTGATTGATGTACGCTCGTTTACTAACGTTGAATCAGCTGTTTTCTGACAAGTTAAAAGAATCCTGCTATAATCTATTTTGCGAGGAAACTGAATTTTAGAGTTGGGAAAGCTCAAAGTAGTTGCACGCTAGATCGAGCTGGGAGATGAACGATGATACAGTATGATACGGAAAGATGAAACTGAAAGACACAGAAAAGAAGGGAGGAGGACGAGGAAGCAGTAAAGGAAGAAGATGATAAAGAGGTTAATAAGTTTTGAAAATAACTATTCACCTTTCGATTAAGTTAAATTGTGTTTATGTTTTCATTTTGAAGCAAAAAGTGAACTATTTATCTGTTCTTTTTATCTGAAAAAAGCGTCAAAAATAGTTTAATTTAATGTTATTTTTTTCTTCAAAATTTCTATTCCTGTGCTCCCGAGCACAGTTCATTAATGTACTACAATAATTCTGCATTAGAATCGACCATCTAAGGCTAGGCGTAAACCGGTTAGTCAAGACAAGACAAGACGAGATTAGTCACGTTTAGTCACAGTACTTCACATAGATGCTTATGAAGCAGCACACATCGATTAGTCATTGCATCGGTGTGTGCTGCTTCATAAGCAACTGTGTAAAGTACTGTGACTAAACGTAACTGATGTCTGATGTCATCTTGTCTTGTCTTGACTAACCGGTGTACGCCTAGCCTTATAGATAACAAATTAAAGAGCTATGCATTAAAACATTAATTGTGCCATCTAAATTATTATCCCGATTATTTTCACATCGCAAACGATAATCTCCTTTAAATTACTTGCATTACTCCGTTCGGAATTGGATTCATATTTCGACAAATTAATAATCCCTGAAAGCTTCTGTGAATTGCACGAACACATGGGATCACGGAAATGGAATGAGTACTCAAACTCTATTTGAAATCGATTACAGTTCAATTAAGCTGGGAAACATCATTAAAATATTCCAGGACCCTCTTTTTTCTCTATCAGTTTTTTAATCTGTAATCCGTTTTCCCATTGAATAATTCTTTCCAGAAAAGCTCTACGCAGAGACCTCACAAAAATAATTAGAGTACCAAAACCTAGTTACTTGTAAAACACATATGTGTAGACGCGATGCAATTCGTTAGCAACGTTTGACTCTCTACAATGGCCGATCAACAAATTCGGCTCATCTCACCCAGCTGCTTCTCATTCTCGCAAATCTATGAGGCACATACTTTCCTCAGAGTGAGCGGCAGCTTAATTGAGGATGGAATCTCCCTCAACAACCCTAGAAACAAATTTGAACCCGAGCGATTAGATTTGAAATCGCAAACTAATTAGGTTGCTACCCTTGCAAGAAGGAAGGGAGGAAGGGGGGGTCGACCCTTTGAGGGTTGTTTAAGGGGTGGTGGGGGAAGAGAAGTGAGAGTGGTAGGAGTGGGAGGGGGGTATCTCTCAAACTCTCAACTTCCCGTTCTTGATGAAGGGTTGACTGTCTCACTATATAAGTGAGACTGTATTTCGAATGTGGTCTGAACCCGTGTATGTACTCGATCAAATTTCGCATCAATTTCCAACCAATAACCTCCCACTAAACAGCTGATTAGGTGAGGTATTCCACCCACACACAAGACATCCATATCGCCTTTGAAAATCTGGGGCCCAAAACTTGGAAGTCAAGTAGTAATTTAAGCAATGGTTGTATTATGAGAGTCTTTGAACGATGAGTGGAATAATGAGGTTGGAATACGAGCGCCAACAGCTAGTTCAAACAAAAATCTGAAGAATGTGTTCTATTCTTGAACTAATAAGTTCTATTTTAGAACCAGGTTCTATCTGCGACTCAGCAACCAGCGTTTGTGTGAGTTTGCAATTCCATCTCTGGACTTCCACAAGTTCTAAGAAACAGGACCTTGGTCTTTGTGAGATCAAGGAACAGCACTGCTTTTCTGAAATTATTTTCATGTTTTTGTCTGCTGTGACTCAATTTCCAAACTCCTCCTCCTCCTCCTCCTAATCCTCCTCCTTCTCCTTCCTCCTCCTCCTCCTCGTTCTCCTAATTCTTCTTCTTCTTCTTTCCTTCTTCTTCCTCTTCCTCCTCTTCTTCTCTTCTTCTTCTTCTTCTTCTTCTTCCTTCTTCTTCTTCCCTTCTTCCTCTTTCTTCTCCTTCTTCTTCTTCTTCTTCTTCTTCTTCTTCTTCTCTTCTTCTTCTTCTTCTTCTTCTTCTTCTTCTTCTTCTTCTTCTTCTTCTTCTTCTTCTTCTTCTTCTTCCTTCTTCTTCTTCCTTCTTCTTCTTCTTCAGCTTATTCTTCATCTTCTTCTTCTTCTTCTTCTTCTTCCTCTTCTTCTTTCTTCTCCTCCTTCTTCTTCTTCTCCTCCTCCTCCTCCTTTTCCTCCTCCCTCCTCCTTCTCCTCCTCCTCCCTCCCTCCTTTCCTCTTCCTCCACTCCTGCTTCTTCTTCTTCTGCTTCTTCTTCTTCTTCTTCTTCTTCTTCTTCTTCTTCTTCTTCTTTCTTTCTTCTTCTTCTTCTTCATCTTCATCATCACCCCTTCTTCCCCATGCTCTTCATCAATTTCATCTTTTTCCCTTCTTCGTACCGGCATCTCCTCCTTCGAAATTTTATCACCTGTAATTAGAAATGAGTTAAGTTCGCCTCTTTAGACACTTTATTGAGTTAGGCTAAGTTTGTTGGACTCTTGATCCTGGGGCATCGAAAATAATGATGACAAGATTCTTCTCTTTACGGTTTTCATCTCCTCTATATTTTTGGTCATATTCAACTATTTTTATCTCCTGTTATTTACATAAATCCATACTACTACAATTTCTCTAATGTTTGTCACAGATATTCTTTAATTCTCAATAATATTTAGAGTTGGAAGCCTTGATTTGTGTCCTAGACTAAAACGGTGGCTACCGTAGCATCGAGAAACGTTTGTCTCGACAGGTTAGTGGGTTAGCAGCATAGAGAGCCCCTTGGTACATAGTATCGTTGCTAACGTTTGTCGATGCTATGGTGGTACCCATTTTAGTCTAGACCTAGCTCATGAATTAATGTATTGAATAAATTGTTGATACTAACTCGGTGAAGCCGAGATAGGCAGGCGTGATTGTGAGCTCAACAAACAATTCTGTGTCTGTTTTCCACAATCTTTAAAGAACCTCTTAGTAACTTACTAAAGTACTTTAGTAGGCTAACTCAGAATGAAATAGGTTAGTCGCTAGAGTAGCCTACTGTACGCAAAGAAACAAGAAAGTATTCAGCCTAGGATACGAAGTGAATAGGATGAATAAAATGTATTCTAATTAGGTAGGCCTACCTAGGATCGTCGTGCTTCATAAAATTTAGAAGTCCAGAAATACAGATGAATTCACACTAAACGCCAGCTAAGTTAGGTCCAGCACATTCCAAAAAGCTAAAAACAAGTGCCGATTTTAAATCTTCAAAGGTCTATTATAGACAAGCCGAATAAATTTTATACACAGTTGGAAATAGTCAAAAACTAATATTGGATAAAAGGTCTAAAACTTTGAAAACCTTTTATAAAGAGTTACTGCAGTTAATAAAAAATATGTCTGCTTAGAGTGATATCGCCATTTCACCTGTATTACGTGACTTCTAAATTTTATTAAACAAATTCCTGTTTGAAAGATGTTGAAATATTAAAATAATTGGAGTAATGAATTTATTACTTTGCTAGCTATTCGTAACGTTGAGTTGCATTCACGAAAGCCAATTAAAGTTAACCATTGTAGAATGCCGTCATTGGATTCAATGACATCATTTAACTGCGGTTAAATATAATTGGATATTCGTGTACCTGATGGAAGGTTTTTCCTGCAAGACAAGATTTCTGAATTTATGATGCCAGGCATCAGTGCTTCAGTGGCCAAAGTGGGCCAGCACCAAATGAAACAGTAAAAAACAGTGTGATTAATATTGTTTAATATTCAATAAAATACAATGTAAATTGATTTTGAACCGTCAGCAGGTCAAAACTCTCGTAAAATGGGTCAAAAATCATCACGTAACACATTGAAGGGCCTCAGTTTTTGGGCCTTCTAGCTATCATAAGAACGTAATGGCAACGATGCCATGGCGCTGGCTAGTAGAGAAATGCATTCGTATATATACATGATGGGTCGGCCAGCCCATTGGACGTTTTTTTCAGTATTCTCGCTCGAAATGCTGAGCGCCAGGCTAGTAGTAGCTTTGTTTACATCCTGTCATGCAATTTCTTTTTTATAAAGTAATAAATAAAATACTTTTAGTCACTTTTGCTAATATTTATATGATTCATTAGATTAGCCATAATCAATTGTAGATTTTATTGTGAAGTGCTGTGTTATTAAGTGATCATGATTTAAATGAAGGCCCTACTTCAACGGTACAATCTTCAGAATAATGTTGTGAGTTTGTTAATAAACGAATCAGTCCATTCAGCTCTTGGAGTGTTAATACTGTTGTAAATTCGCAGGCTAACTGTATGTATTTGCAAATAGATTTCAGGTCGATTCCTATAGTTTTTGTTCCAATATCGCAGCAGATACATAGTCCGTAGTCAATTAATCTTAACTACATTAATTTGTAAAATTGGATATACTTCATAAAGCATGCCCCCCCTTCCCAGCCACACCCACAACAAGTCCAACCACGGGCCCACCCTACTGTTCAGGTCAAGCGCCGCCACTGCCAGGCATCGATGATAAAGGTGCCAGGATTGCCGTAGATGTGTAATCTATTTGTTGAAAACCATTATGAGAACCAGTAGTTTTTTCTTATTAGTTTATTCAATTATTATTGAAGTCTGTTGTTTTTATTCAAATATTAATATTTGACTTGATTTGATAAACTTTTGGAATAATGTAAACTTAATACTCGTGCTAGATAAGAGACTGTAATCAGTCTCAAATTTTAGATAACTTTGTTTTAAAGGAAAAATACTTGAATAAATTTCTCTGTCCAATGTCCAGTTGTGTCTGAATTCTAGTAAATCTGGATACCGATTGATTTTTTTAAACAAAATTTCATTTTTGATTGCTTATAAATCAATGTTCTTACGAGTTAAAGAGTTGAAATTAGTTCCAAATTGTAGGTAATTTTATTTTCTACAAGAAAGCTTTTCACACATGTCTTTGTCCGATGCATAGTTTAGCCGCAATTATAGAAAAACTAATCCAATGCTCTCCCAAAATCAAACTACAGTATTTCTGCCCATCATAAGTTAGCCAGCCAGGGCAGAGCTAATTTCCAAGACAAATCAAACAATGTGACTGCTAGCGCTACCTAGTGAGTCGAAATGTAATCTAACCGTCGCTTCACGGACTATCAACGCGATCTATCGTGAAAAATTTGCAACTTTCACACTACGCAAGCGTCTAAAACAGTACCTTGTCAGAATGATGAAAACTTTGAGTTGGTTTTCGTTTTTTCAAAATTGCGACCAAACCGTGCATTGTACATGAATTTTTGTTGATGTCTTATTTGTGGAGAATGAATTTATCTTCAATTTGAGACCAAATACAACTATTAACCTTGTTTAAGTAATCAATTATATGGATTATATGACAGAAAAGTACCGCATAGGTACTGAATTTATTGTATTGAATGGGAACAAATATTGAATTCCAGTCTCCTCAATTGAATAAATTTCAAATGAATATTATTAATCACGCATTATCGTTATAGCACTTTTATATTTTTAACAATCTCCTTAAGCCAACTTGAAATATATTTTAATGCTAATCGAATTTCTGACAAACGTTTGGAGGAACAGAAACAACCAAAACGCAAACAGGGTGCCGTGTAAAGCAGATGCCAGAATGCTGAGAAATCTAATAAACTTGATGATAAAAGCATAGAGAAGCGATACTAAGTCTAAATCTAAATATCTTATAAGATTACTAAGTCTTTTCTCTGTGATTGAAGTATTGATTATAGCCTAATCAACATGTTATGAGAGACCACAGAATATGATAGGATAGTAAGTAGACAGGATTATCTAGGATTACTCTGAGCAGAGACTAACGAATATTTAGGCGTAATTTCTTGTCTTTGTTATTATTGAATAGCTACGGTAGTATCGAAGTACCGTATTCATTTAGCTGAAGATGTGTCTTCTTCTACTCCTCCTCTTCCTCCTCCTCCTCCTCCTCCTCCTCCTCCTCCTCCTCCTCCTCCTCCTCCTCCTCTTCCTCCTACACCTCTACCTCCTCTTACTCCTCCTTCTTCTGCTCCACCACTTCCTCTTCCTACTCCTCCACCTCCCACCACATCAAATCTCGAATACCTGCAAGTCCAAATTTAAAATTATATCAATCCTGTTCTTGAACTCAAATCCTAGGTAGGTAGCCTAATTATGTTACTTGAAAATCCAATATTTGTTAAAAACCTTATACAACGTATTAATATCAAACATGAAATCTTATCAATAACTAAATATTCACAGACCATTCTATCAATAAAAAGTAGAAAGTAGAATAATATTTTCTGCTAAAACGTATAACAAAAATTTCAACACTTGACAAGGTACTGTGTTTAAACATTTGTGTTGCATATTTCTCCCGCAGGATAGGGCTAGTTGTCTGTAAATTTGTTGTTTTCTAGTGATTCGGCTCACTAGGTAGCGCTAGCGCTCACATCCTTCAATTATTTCGTTTGGAACTGAATCTTTCTTGGATCTCCGCGTCTCGAAGCTGAACAAAAATCATTACTTTTCGAATCGCCGTACCAGTTTCTCCGAAATTACGGCCAAACTAAGCTTAGAACAAAAATATTATACATACATATTTTATAGATAAGATAACTATCTACAGTTTGAGACTAATTGTATCCTGGTATCTTGAATCAGTGATGAGTTGCAGAGTTTTAAAAGTTGAATCTTGGTTCATAAAATACTAAGCTTCAACTTATTTTAATTAAGGAATTGCGACTAAACTGCGAGCAACGGTCAATGTAAAGTAATTGGACCTTTTTTGTAGAGAATAAAATTGAAAACAGAATGAAATTAATTCAAATCCATTTATCCTGCACTGTTATTGGGTTTGAGTGTTTTGAATGTCGAATATCAAGATGCACAAATTGGTAACTCAACACTCAAGTCTCTAAGTTTAAAGTGGTTTTAAATAATAGAAAACAAATCGTTTGACATTCAATATTTGTACTCTCTTGTTTTCGTTTGTTCTATTTATTACTGTATAGAATGGCCCACAATATTTCCTTATTCTTATCTCAATTAAATAAAGCTCGAGTTATAATTATCAATGATCATCCTATTTGAATAAGAAATAGAGATGATGATCTCTATAGTAGCCTACATTTTAGGATTCCCTAAGAATCAAAAGTGAGGAAAATAGAATATATTATTTCTAGTTATTTAAAAAGCCAAATCTCCAACAAACTAACAATATCTTTAGTTATTTCATAATTAGGCTATGTGCGTATTTATGAACAGCTAATTATGCGTATCTAATAGCTCTTGAATTGTAGATTATAATAATTTCATTAAAGATGAAAGTTTTATCTTCCACTGATATTTTTGTTGTAATTTTCTTGGTAGTATAACTTATGATGTTTTTAAGTTACGAGTTATCTAATATTCTAAAAAAAATGTCAAAATCAAGGTTCTGCTTTCCGTGACTGACGTTAAATGCATACATGGTGCAATTTTACTGCCTGTTCTATGAAACTGGTGAGCCTTGTAATACAGGTGAATCACCAATAAATTTGTAATCATTTTACAGGCTTGAGATGAGAAATAAAATTATTTTTTCGCATTTTAAATAACAAATAACGTACCTCACCATCTAACGTACCGTACCATCTCAGTCCTAGTCCTGCTAATTGGCCTTTTGCGCCATCGCCAAAGCCAATTAAAGTTAACCATTGTAGAATGCCGTCATTGCACTGACGTCAGATTCGGTCAGTGGTTCTCAATGACATCATTTAACTGCGGTTAAATCTAATTGGATATTCGTGCACCTGATGGAAGGTTTTTCCTGCAAGACAGGATTTCTGAATTTCAATGATGAAGGTGCCAGGATTGCCGTAGATGTGTAATCTATTTGTTGAAAACCATTATGAGGTAGCCGGGAAAAGTGGAGTTACGAGAAAGTTTATCGCGGAAAATAGCTTGAAGGTAGGAAAACCACACTTGAAAAGTGGAAAATACTGTGGCAAAAGTTGCGAATTGTTGCCAAGCCTGAGAATGAGAGATTGCTCCCATAAAGGTAGCAGTCACCCTCACTCACTCTCTCTCTCTTTCTCTCGCTTATTCTGTTTCAGTTATCCATGATGTTTATTATCCAGCATTAAATCCACGAACCATTTGTAAACGGGGTTTCCAAAAAGACCTCAACTCGGAGTTTGAGGGAAAATTTCTTCTGTACAGGGAATATTTTTTCCTCTAAATAATGTAATTCATTGGTACTACCAAAGACGATAGGAAACTATTAATAGGTATTGTAAGATTGTCTTTGGTACTACTTTGCCCATTACTGTATTAAGGCAAGTGTGAGTACACCTGGAAACTAAAATCGATCAGAGTTGCCGAGTTTCGGATAGACCGGAACCAGGAGACTTCAGTTGCTTATCATGCTCACACTGCCGCGACTCTAGTTGCCAGTTGCCGATCGACTACTCTACAGTATCACATTATTTTCAAACAGAAATTCTTCTTCTTCTTCTTCCTCTTCTTCTTCTTCCTTCTTCTTCTTCTTCTTCTACTTCTTCTTCTTCTTCTTCTTCTTCTTCTTCTTCTTCTTCTTCTTCTTCTTCTTCTTCTTCCCATCTCCTCCACCTCCTCCTCCTCTTCCTCCTTCTTCTTCTTCTTCTTCTCCTCTCCTCTCCTCTCCCTCCTCTTCCTCCTCTCCTTCTTCTTCTCATCTCCTCTCCTCCTTCTCCTCCTCCTCCTCCTCCTCCTCCTCCTCCTGCCTTCTTCTTCTTCTTCTTTTCTTCCCCGTCACCTCCACCTCCTCCTCTTCTCCTCCTTCCTCTTCTCCTCTCCTCCTCCTCCTCTTCCTCCAAATCCTGCTTCTACTTCTTCTTCTTCTCCCACTTTCTTCTTCTTCTTCATTCTCTTTAATTTCACGAAATTGATCCTCCTCCGTTTGTGCAGCAGCCATTGAAATACCTTTCAGCTGATCGGCAGTTGCTGTAGAGCACTAAAAGAAGTCGAGCCGCTATTGGTTCATTATTCAGCCAATGACAGTGACTAATTGAGCGCGCGATCCGCCTAATGGAGCCCTGCGCTGCGTGACCGGCGTGGATAAGTTGTTCAGCGATGCCCCCAACGTTATAAGCAGCGTCGTTTTGCAACAGTTACAGCACTGTAACTGCACTGTAACTGCACTGTAACTGCAAGAGGCTGGTTGTAAAGCTCTCTATATAGCCTACACGAGATGGGTACTATCACAGATAATGTATAATCATTATACATTATCTGTGGTACTACCATTGCACACCTGAGAAAATTGGCTCACTGTGGTAATATTGTAACTGCAAAAGTTGTACAGCACTGTATTATAGCCAACATTTTTTGTTAGGCTACCACCATTCGATGAGCTGACCTGAGAAAATTTGCTCTTAATGAGTGTGCAAACATTTCTGTAACCGAGAGTATTGCTTGGTCCAGACACTGAGTAATTGAGCATAAGACAAGACGAGATTACATGTTTGTCACAGTACTATAGCGAAGTGTACACACACCGATGCAATGACTAATGGGTGTGTTGCTCATAAGCAGCCATGTGAATTACTGTGACTAAACGTACCAATCCTGTCTTGTCTCTGTCTTGACTCAACTGGTGTACGCCCTAGCCTAAACTTCATGTTAAGCTTCCAGTCATCGCGCAAAGAGAAAGTAGTTTGCCGAGAGTGTATACAGAGATCGAAGATGGCGGCTGCTACAAAGCTATCAAAATTCAGTATGAAAATAGGAGAATAGGCTATCCCTAGCTATACGAATAATTGTGACTACGAATTAGATATTGTTCCACCAGTCAAACAGATAGGCGTACACCGGTTAGTCATTAAGACAAGATTTGTTCACAGCGAGTCACACCACATGACTGCTTATGAAGCAGTACACACCGATGCAATGACTAATTGGTGTGTGTTGCTTCATAAGCAACTATGTGAATTACTGTGACTAAACGTGACTAATCTCGTCTTGACTAACCGGTGTACGCCTAGCCTTAGTTTTCATCAGTGAGCAGATAATTTTATACACACTGCAGAGTGTTTGTAGTAGAAGTGCTCTAGGGGTTAACCCACCCCCCACTCCACCCACATGTGAGGGTTTTAAGTTGAATTTGTTTGATGTTAATGCGTCGAGGAAGAGGAAGAGGATAGAGGATCTACGGTTTACAGAGTAGTGCAGTGTGTAACAAACAAAGTTGTTATTTCGATTAAAGCTACGGTTTGCTTTCTAAAATGTTCGATCGTCTATGTTAGGATGCGTTACGTAGACATTTATACATAGGTATAGGCCTATATATATGTTACAAGCCCATTCAACACCACACTGATTCAGTTGTAACATGAGTAGTAACATAGCACTGATTTATACCATTTTAATAAAAATTCATTGGAAATAAAATACATTAAGTCGATGCGACGAACATGTTTAAAGAATAATACGCGAGTTTCATTTATTTTTCTATAGTAACTAGTAAGCCAGCTATAAATTACGTCTAAATATATTCGTCTAAACGAATATTGCAATTTTCCGCTATCTTCAACACAATAAGAGTGAACATTTTAACCAATTTTTATGAGTAGGCTATATTCCTTTGTTAATAATATAACATTTCATTTTTATCATAATGAAATTGATATTTTCATGGTAAAAATAATACCCAGAATTATTTACAGAGTGTAACAAGACATTCTGAGAAATATGTTTGAATAACGGGCGTACTCTGAAATTGAAATCATCAGGTCCCAATTAATGTTTTCTTTCAATAAGCTTGAATCAACCCCGCCTGCCAAATACAACGAGGCTATAGATCATTGAATTTTAATCCCTTTCCCTCTCGCAAAAAAATACAGTTTTCAATTAATGTCTGGTTTTTCCATCGGTAAAGCAATAGAGGATTTCGAGTGGGAAACATTTGCATAGAAATAGGGATTTGGCTAGAACATGAGTTTCAATCAATAGTGATAGAATAAAGAGTTGCAATCGTTCTCTTCTTGTAGGCCAGTTGTTTTTTTTAACAACAAATTGAATGAAAGCCTCTGCCACGTTTTCATTTCTCCTTTCCCATCTCCTCTTTCATCTTCTTTCTATCTTATAACATGCCTTATTTCACGCTTTTCATCAGCGTGACTTTTATGACCGGTTTTCCAGTCGCTCAATAGACAGTTTATGGATCCAATAGCACTATTGAATCAATAACCATGATTGTGTTTTCAAATGCAAAAAAAAGTTATTGATTCAATAAGTTTATTGAACGACTGAAAAACCGGGCATGAAGCCTTTGGATTATTGTGTCAAAGTTGAATAAAATCACCGTTAAAAAACAGCTGTTTTCTGACTAGTTAAATTAATCCTGCTACGAGTATATTCGTATAAATAAATGAGCAAAATCAATGTTCAACTAACCGACTCATGAATGACACAGTGAACGCGTTTCCTGAACGTTTGAGCGTTTTCACAAGAAGAAAGAAAAGTTTCTGTGGGATTTCTGGCAATCCCTTTCGCAGAAAACTCCTAAACCTTGTTAGTGGAAGTTGCACCAACTCGGCGTATAATTCTCTCATAGGTCGCCTCCTATTGTACACGTCCAACTTCACAAACGCTTTCCGAATTTATTCTTTTCACAGTCGTACATCTTAACAATTCGGCTGATATTAATAGCTCGGTACCGGTCTATGAAAGAGACTGGGGCCGTATTTATTACAATTCTCTATTTCCCGTGGCGATTTATATTTCCTATAGGAAACATACCTGGCGATGACCAAATAAGCATACCACGCTTCGCCACTATCTATTCCATTTGTTTATAATATTTAGGTTCCGGAACATTGAGATCAGCTGCACATCCGCAGATGCGAAAACCTATCTGAAACCGGACTTCCATATGGAATTTTGCCGCATTATAACAGCATTATTGTCTAATGTAGAGTTGCCTTACTTGATTAGCAGTTAGTTCAAGGCTTGAATGGAAAAATTTGATGAAAAATTTGCTCGTGGACAACACAAAGCTCCAAAATTCAAATCGAGAGCTCTTATCAAGAGGTTAATTTGGGCCAGAGTGCATTGCTGAATTATTTCGAGTGCTACTCGATACTTTGATTGGAATTAGTTGACCTCGTTTTTGGTGAAAGAGGAGAGAGAGAGTGTGAGAGAGAGAAAGAGAGATAGGGAGATAGAGCGATTTTGTTAGCAGAAACAAACAATGAGATTGACAGTGGAGTGATCAATACTCTTGAATACTAATCACTTAACCGGTACGGTGCCTTTTTTGGGATTCGTTCATGTGGTCGCAATATCCTAATCAAACTGATTGGGTGTGAATGTCCAGTATCAGAGTATGTAGACCTTCAAAAAAATTGTTGCTACTGATATTATAATATGGTAGTTTATTTATTTATTGAGATACAAAAGCTCACAGATTACTCCATGAAGAGCCTTATTGACACAACAAAAGATTTGATAACAATACAATAATGGAAGTCAACCAAGAAAAGCATGTATGGGAATAAATTGTTCCTACCGTCCCCATCAGTAGGCATAGCATGAGAATTTCATTCTAATTATTATTTTTAAAAAATTATATATTTTTCTAAATAATAAATAATAGATAAATAATTTTATTCAATTATTCAATTTATTTATTTTATTTTATTTAATTTATTCAACTATATGTTGGTTTTCCAATTATGTAATATTCATGAGTGATATGTAAGTAATTCATCACTTATATTCATAAGTGATATGTATTCATTTTATATGTAAGTATTTATAGGAGTGTATTTCACAGAGTTGAATTAAGTTGATTAAAAGTCGTTAATTCACACTTAGAAACCGGACCGTCAATATTATTATTCGAATTTGTCTCCGGGTTTCCTATTTTTATCGTAGCCTGTATTTGTTCACGGGTTTTCCTGTTTTTATCGTACCTGTACACGTGTTGCTATAGATAGAATTCGATACAGTGCTGAAAATTGAGAACTGTTTTCAATCCTTCTCTCTGTTGGAAACTGTACTGTATCTTTAGTAGGAAATATGATATTTTAAAACGCTTTTTTACTCAATAATTAGTGTATGCTGCCCTTTTTCCAAGAAAAATTTCAATAATCGATACGAAAAAAAAATTGCGTTTTATTTATTCTGGGTGTTATTATTCCTGTAGTTGCCGCCCGGGTTGGATTTGTGTGGGTGTTTTTAATGAATATTAAATCTGCATGGTGATTGTACATGATAAATAAGAATTCGATTTTCCATTCGCAGGGAATACTCTATCACAGGCACCATAGATTGACTCACCACTAGTAATTTAACGCAACTGGACTCCATTTCTTCGCTCTCTCTCTCCCTACTCTTTGTCTCACTCTTTGCTTCTCTGCCTCTTTATTTCTTCTTTCAGCTCTCACCGCGGTCTGTACTCGAGAGCTCTCCTGTTGAGCCCATTTACTGAAAGGAGATTTACTGGAAGACAACCTCAGAAAGGAGATTAGAAGCCCCAAAATTCCTAAAACCTATTATATTGCAGCAATGCCTCTCGACCACTCAACCACTTCAAAACATATTGTTTCCTATTTCCTCTTTATCCCTCTGTCTAATTCTCTGCTCCTCCATATTTTCATTAGCCTCCTCCTCCTCCTCCTCCTCCTCCTCCTCCTCCTCCTCCTCCTCCTCCTCCTCCTCCTCCTCCTCCTCCTCCATCTCCTCCTCCTCCTCCTCCTTCTCCTCCTCCTCCATCTCCTACTCCTCTCCTCCACCTCCTCTCCTCCTGCTCCTCCACCTCCTCCTTCTCCTCCTGCCTCTCCTCTCCTCCTCCTCCTCCTCTCCCATCTCCTTCTCCTCATTCTTCTCCTCCTGCTCCTCCTCCTCCCTCCTCCCCTCTTCTTCCTCCTCCTCCTCCTCCTGCTCCTACTCCTCCTCCTTCTTCCTATACTATCTCTCATTCCTTATTCATTCTCTCCTACACCTTTCAGCCTTCTCTACCTCATCAATTTCCTTTTTTCCTCTTCTCAACCTTTTTCTATTACTTCTCAACCCCTCTGCCCCCGACATTCTCATTTTCCTCCTAATCCCCATCTTTATCTCTTTACCCTCTTCCTTCGTCTTCCTTTACTCTCTCGGTTACGCTTCCTCATCAAAATTCTTCCTCTCCTTTTCTCCTCTTCTGCTTCTTTTTCTTCTCCTCTCAATATTTCTTCCTTCTTCTTCTTCTTCTTCTTTCTTCTTCTTCCTTCTTCTTCTTCTTCTTCTTCTTCCTTCTTCTTCTTCTTCTTCTTCTTCTTCTTCTTCTTCTTCTTCTTCTTCTTCTTCTTCTTCTCTCTTCTCTTCTTCTTCCTCCTTCTTCTCTCTTCTTCTTCTTCTTCTTCTTCTTCTTCTTCTTCCTTCTTCTTCTTCTTCTTCTTCTCTTCTTCTTCTCTCTTCTTCATTTTCTACAAATTCTAACCCTATTATTTTGGCTTAGAGAAAGGCCACATTTTCTGTATAATGAGTTTGCGGTCTTTCCCCCAGCATTATCCTTACCTTAGCGGTCAAGCGTCATCACATTCGTTAGCTCACGATTATAAACATGGATGCCTGGCTGTTTAGTTGTTCATTAGGCTAGGCGTACACCGGTTAGTAAAGACAAGAAAAGACCAGATTAATCACGCTTAGTCACAGTAATTCACATAGCTGCTCATGAAGCAGCACACACCGATGCAATGACTAATCGATGTGTGTTGCTTCATAAACATCTATGTGAAGTACTGTGACTAAACGTGACTAATCTCGTCTTGTCTTGTCTTGACTAACCGGTGTACGCCTAGCCTGGAAGTTCAAAAGTATTATTAATCTGAACTGGCAGAAAGCCTTGAACGTTTTTGTTAAATAGATGGTAGTCTCTCAGAAATTTGTTATTCCCAATAGCCACAGATAGCTCCCACAAACTCTAGTCTACATTCTTGTACCCCCATTATAAGATAGACCAATACAGTTTAGCCACGTACACTATATGGGTTCAAGTAAAGTTTCCAAGAACAAGTTTATCTCCGATTCTGACCTAACCCCCTCCCTCACTCCTGCTTCTCCTACCCTATTCACTCCCTATTCCTCCCCTTAGGTCCAGTTCCACCCCTGCCCTTGCTCATAAATAGATCTCAATACGAACTCATGACTCATTTATCAGCTAACCTACTTGAAACCAACCTCCCCTCCATTCCCCCCCCCCCTACAACACCCATCTACGGAGCGACAATAAACCTAAGGGCTTTTCAAACCTCCATTCTTCTTCTACTCCTTTTTCTTCACCTCCTCCTCCTCCCCATCATCATTTTCTTCCAGTTTCTCTCCTCCTTGATTGTCTCTCATTCCTTTCCCACCTTTTTCTTCTATCTCTTCTCCTTCACCACCTTCTCCGTCTTTTCCTCCCTCTACTCCTTCTTCTCCTTCTACTTCTTCTCCTTCTACTTCTTCTTCTTCTACTTCTACTCTTCCTTCTTCTTCTTCTCCTCATCCTCCTCCTTCTCC
>CM029537.1:5129864-5197921 GCA_017141395.1 Laodelphax striatellus
ATATCTATTACCTCTACAGTACATAAGAATAATAACATAATTATTCAATTTTTTGTCAAATATATATACCGTTCAAGTGTAGAATATAGGCTATATTTTCTTTCAAATTTCCATGCTCTTTAAACTGAATATTACTTCCTCATCAAGGATAAATATATTCTTCTTTTAAATAAATTGAATGAATAAAGCTTGTTTTGTCAGTTATCAGAATCTCAATATCAAAAAGGTTTGAGAAGAATGTTTTCAACAATAATTTCTATCGTCATATTCTTTCAAGTGATTGTGATAGGCTTGTCAGGAAATGGCTGCCTTTGAAAACAAAATGGCAGAATACGATGTAGCTCTGTGATTGGGCGAGACCTCCCACTCCTTCTTTCATCACCGGGAGAAGCTAGCCAATGGGAGTCGAGCATTACCAGACAGTACCAGCTTACTTGTTTACTTTTTTCTCCGATAGATAAAGTTTGTGATACTATCTATAGGTATATTCATTTAATTTGACGCTTGGCATTAGATAGATATTATTCCTTTGCCATCGTACTCTACGGTCATCAGCAACGGCAAGAAATAATACCTCTCCACTTATCTATCCAGCTAATGCCTAGCTTGAATGGATCTGATTGTACGTTGTTAACTTCACAGTGGTTCTTGAGCAACAATTTATAGTTCTGATTTGAATATTCATAAATTTTAACAAGGGTAGTTGAACTTTAAAAATTGTAGTTTGATGGAAATCAAAAATATATAAATTTGAATCGTAGTTAGAAATCTATCTCTTTAATCCATTTATCTACGACCGTGTTAAAACGCAATCATTAGTCACTCATACAGTTTCATGAATTCGAAACATAGTATCTTTTTGGAAATGGAATTTGAAACTTGAATCATTATTGAGACGGATGCTATAATCATTATGAAACGGATGCTATATTATGAAACGTTCCTTGTTCAATCTGATCCAGTATTAACACACTAGAACGGTACAGTTCATAACCTATACGACAAACAATGAAATTCAACATGATCGTTTGAATCAAGGTTAGTTTAGATTGATAATCAATGTAGATATTATTGTTTTTTGTTGATCGTAGATAAAATTGTGTGTGAAATGGTTGTATTTTAGCCTTGAAACGACTCTTGATATACCTTAATTTACTCGTGGCATTGCCGCTCGTATTTAAACCTCGGTATCTCACTCGTCGTTTAAAGGCTCTTATAATACAACCATTGCATAAACTACTATTGAAGTGTATTTTGTAACTAACAAATCATGTGATAGAATCAATATTTGTGCAGCTCCAATATTATACTAGCCATTCAGTATAAATTATTAAAGATCGTTTTTCATCTGGAACTGGAAAACATAAAAATTACTCAAGGTGGGTGTTCGTTACTGAGACCGAGTGCCGCAGCGGAGCCCGATCCAGCGTTGCCAGATGCAATTGATGAAAAATCCCAACTATTTATAGTGGGAATTTTTCATCAAATGCATTTGGCAACGCTGGGTCGGGCTCCGCTGCAGCACTCGGTCGCAGTAACGAAAACCCACCTTTACAGATAACATTTTTGCAACTGCGATATTAAATTTTCTAGCTCCAATATTATACTAGTCATCCACTAAAACTTCAACAGCATTTTTCAGCTGAAACTGGAGAATACACACAAAGACTTATTTTTAAACTTGGTTTAGAATTAATTGCTTATTTCCGTAACAGCTTTCGCAGACCTTCCGGGCTAAAGTGTGTATTTACACTTACCGAAATTGTTATAGCCAACAGTAAATAATAATCACTAACAGGCGGTGGCCGAACAACGTGTGTTGTGGGGTCTACTGGGATTTTACTTACGTGAATTGAAAAAGAGACAGAGAGAGTGTGTGTGTGCGAGAGAGAGAATGACAAAAACTGTGAAAGTGAGAAGAGAGGAAATGGATCAATATACAGATATTGTGGAATGGCGAAATATATTTTTTGAGAGGAAGAAAGAGTGGGAAACAGTGAGAGAGAGTGGCAGTGACAAAAAGGAAGAGTGAGCATGATAGAAAGAGATAGAGTGAGAGAGAGTGTGTGTGGGACAGAGAGGAGATAGAGTGAGAAAGAATGGGAGAATTGGACCATATGAGTGTTAACAGAGAGAGAGGAAGAAAGAGAGAATAAGACTACATTTTATTGCAATGTCTCTATATTTTGTAATAGGCTACACGGAATCACAGAAAAGAAGAGGATAATTGGATAATATTAATTAGATTGAGACAGATAATTAAGAAAACTCTGAATTATATCTGACAAAATCTAATTACAATATTAATTCATCCTAATTGATTAAATTCCAGATTCCAGAATAATTATTTGATTATTTTTCTCATTACTGTCCAAAGTTCACAGAGTCAGAAAATTAAAGAAGTCTTTCTATTTATTTCTTTAATTTTATTCTAAACTGGTTCACTGGCGCTAGTCGACTAGCACCATGTAAACAAGCTTGACACTTATCAAACTTGGAAATTGATAACTTTTATGCATTATACACACTGATTGATACATAGAAGCTCTGACACAAGAAGCTCTGAGATGATTTTAATGATTTCCCCCCACACACGTCAATAATATTCATCTACTTAAAATTCCAAATGAATTAATTTAACTTTTTCAATATGACACCATTTCATGCAGCTAATTTGTCATTCCATACAGCTACGGATTTTATTTCATTGACCCTATTAGATAACATAATATTTCACAACAGTTAGATTCAAAAGGCTTTCAAAGTGTTTTAAATAGTTGTAGGTTTTGAAAGACCATTGAGACTATGTTTGATCAAAGCCTGATGTTGAATAATTGCTTTTCAGGAAATAAGTAACCTCAAGAAACTTCAAATTCAGATTATATTATTTTATAACTCACATTACAAATAAGTAAGTATGATACATTAGGCTCCAACATCTGAAACTGAATTATCTTATTCAATTGAAGAGGAAACACTCTTCTCTAATAGATAAAATGATGTTGTTATCCCAAATTATCCAGGATACTCATGTAAAGCAAAGATACAATCAATATCTGTAAATCAAATACAACAAAAAATTGTTGCTCATCTAGAAAGCCAACTGGAATTGTTGGGCAGGAATCAATTGTCCTCCTGCCAAGTATCCTTGTCCTGTGATTGGTCCTCCTCCATAGACACCACCCCCACCCCTTGCATACTGCAACTGAAGACCATCCCCACCCCTTGCCACATAACCCAAAGATCTTGGACTCTGGGCTTCAGGTACTGTGTAATAAATGCTTGAAGCTGATCTTTGCGGCACAATGTATTCCTGAAGATAGTTGGGGGTGATGGCAGACCGGACTGTTGCTTGTTGCTGCGCTGACCATGAGGGTTGCGTGAAACTTGGGGATGATTGTTCTGGTGAGCGATTGACTTGGAACGTATTTGGAGCAGGTGTGGTATCTCCAAATGCACTAACATCTACAACCCAAGATCCTTGAGGCACCGCATTTGCTGTCAAACCTCCAAAACCGTCTGTTCTGCCACCTCCAAAACTCACAAACCGCTGACTATTACTATTAATGCTGAAACCATCATTCTGCGGTCTAGCAACAAAGTTGGACACCAACTGTCCATTCGGAGACAACTGTTGTATGCCAGATCGAATTCCTTCCTGTGACAGATTTTCTGTGTCCAATGAAGAAGAACCTGAATCAGCTCCAGATGTGCTGAAGCTTGAACTGATACCAGCTCCATTACTGGAACCAGAGCCAAGTGAGAATGTTCGTAGACCACCAGAAGTGAGACCTAGGCCACTGGAAGCTAGTCCTGCTGCCATATTGCTGGATGTTAGGCCGGTCTGGAATAAATTGAATCAAATTATTATTATCCATTTTTGTAAAGAGACATTACAAGTTGCATGGAGTAGTCATTATAGGCTTCAGAAAAATAATAATATGAACATATATTATGGTGCCTCAACAGGATTACTTATGAGGTCACCTAACCACTTTTTCCAATTTTGTATTGTATTTATATGTTGTATTGTTTTTGGAAATTGTGTGTAAATAAATGAAATGAATGAATGAGTAAATGAACACACAAAGTAATAGAACAAAATAGAAACACTCCCATTCATAAGATGAATAATGTAATCCAAAATAATTATTTCAGAAACGGTGATTCAATTATTTATTGTGTTTTCCAAGACGAATATTTTATTCATTTATTTATTTAGCAATGAAAATACTTAAACAATGCTAGAAATTTGTCTAAAATTCTTCCATAAATCGTAGCCTAATTTGTAAATCATGTAGCCTCCAAACTCCGTGTACTATCTCGTGATAGGCCATCAATGAAGACTCAGTTCCTAATTCGACCGGTAGATGGCTGCAGTTACTGGGTGATTTACAGCTTCAATCTTTAGACACGCCTCCAAGCTCCGCCTCTCCCCTGATTGGTCGGCAATGCACAACGCAGCTAGTTCTGAATTCTGTCATAAAATGGCAGCAGTGACTGGGTCATTCAGATGTCAGAGGTGTTCTACACTAATTCTTATCCAATGGGAAAGAACAGATTCTTTCTATTGAACATGGACATTCGATATTCATAATAAAAAAAATAGTGTATTATATTGTGAAATATTAATTCCAATAGTATACTCAAATTTTCAATTCAATTTTGATAACCTCATAAAACCTGAACGAAAAATTATGTTCAAGAAGCTATGACCTGTTGTCCTTAATTTGGAGTTGATAGACTCGGAAACCGTTGGACCGTTTGCCATGAAGCTTGGTATATAATTATATGTAAAATTCCACGGGAGAGGTTTATAAGCCATCAATTTCGACCTAACTCAATCGGGTTCTTCCCTAGAGGACCACAAATGATCCCATGTCAATATTGTGGTAAGATAAAGACTATAAGTTGAAAGTTGCACGAGCATGCGTGCATTAAGAGATGATTTTTCAAAGATGATTATTAACAGTGATCTGTTTAAAGAAATATGTTTATAAATATAGCAGGATCCAATTAACTTGTCAGAAATCAGCTGTTCCAGTAATATTTAAACAGTGATTTCGACACAATAATCAAAAGGCTTGAAAGTCTTAAAGACCTTTAAAGTCTTTAAAAAGATCAAATGATTTCTAACTTTTAAAAATCTGCAAACTTCAGCATTTGTAGGTTAAGTATTGTGATCATATGCTCGTCGATCATATGTTTTGTGACAAGTTAAACGGATCCTGCTGTATTGGTTTGTATAGAGAAGACAATCATATGATCCATATGTTGCTAGTTGCCTATTGCTTATTGCTCCGGTGTACGACCGGGGTTATATTTAACGAATTTATAAGATTAATGCCCTGCTTTTCAGTCGATAAATAGCCAGTTTATGGATCCAATAGCACTATTGAATCAATAAACATGATTGTGTTTTCAAATGCAAAAGTTTTTTATTGATTCAATAGTTTATTGAACGACTGAAAAACCGGGCATAAATACTGCAGATAAACTTAACCTACTGATTCACTAATAGTTTACTACATAGTGATATATTTTTCAGAAACATTACAATAGATTTTGCTCACCAAACCCTGCAGACCATCAATATTGACCGAAGCTCCACCTGCAGTCAGCTGGCCATTTTGCGTAGCCACATCACCCCCCAACAACTGCTGGGCTGCTGCCTGCATATTGCCTGAGCCAATACTTGAAGAAATCTGATCGAGGCTCGATGAAGATCCTCCCCCTCCCCCCGTCGCTGAGTTAACTGTGATGGTAGCCGGTAGAGTGAGTGCAGGCATAGCATTCACCATCTTTGAAAAAAAAAACAATTAGGTAATAAAATTGAAAAATAAAATTTATTAAAAAATTGAATTTTTAGAGAAATTAAAAAGTCGTAGCTCAAAGCGCCGAGGATGAACATCATTGTTCGAAACACGTCCGCGACTCAAAAAGTGTAAGTACTGTATAGCAAGCAGTCATCTTTTAGAGAAATTAGAAAGTCTTGTAGTCTAGACGAATAAAAAAAAACTGAAACGTGTCAGACGCAAAACAACACACACCAACATATTTATTTAAAAGGCAATAACACCCCCTTTTACAAATAAGGCTAGGCGTACACCGGTTAGTAAGGACAAGACAAGACGAGATTAGTCACGTTTGGTCACAGTAATTCACATAGTTGCTTATGAAGCAACACAAATCGATTAGTCACTGCATCGGTGTGTGCTGCTTTATAAGCAGGTATGTGAATTATTGTGACTAAACGTGACTAATCTCGTCTTGTCTTGTCTTGACTAGCCGGTGTACGCCTAGCCTAAGAGACTATGTAAATTACTGTGACTATACGTGACCAATCTCTTCTTGTCTTGTCTTGACTAACCGGTGAACGCCTAGCTTAAAGTTTAATAATATAAGTACAATGTCCTATAGCTGTTTTAATCAAATTCAATATCATTCTATAGGCTAACCGAATAATAGAATGAGAGTGGATTATAAACAGATGGATTATCGCAGGTACAAATTTGTAAATAAATTTCTCTCTGCTGTATACAATTTTCAGTTATTCGTGAAGAATAACAAATATTCATCCGAATATTTGAATAATCAAATGGGGTCCGATTCCGATTACTTTGGATGATTGGATTTGTAAACTGGCACAGTTTGTAGAAATATACTTTGGACAGGAATGGCGTTACTTCTATATTATATGGGAAACACAGAACGGCATGAGAAAAAATTATTGAAGTAGAGTCGAATGAATTAATTCACAAAACAATTTTCAGAGATGGGCTTAGTTCAATAATAGTCAATCTGACATTTTTCTCCACCTTTCAATAATTAAAAATATATACAGTATAACTTTTCCATTCTCGATAATTGAGAGGTTTAAAAGGTAATGCAAGTGCAAGCCTTGTTTCTCTCTTTGTTCATTTTCTGAAGCGATCTTTCTCTAATGCAATAGGTTTTCTCTCTTTTATTCTCACCTTCCATCTTCTCCTCTTCCAGATTAATGAAAGGCTCAACTAATGAACTACAGTTCGAATAAAACTAGTTGCCCCTTGGCCTGGTGCTCAAGAACCACTCACTAGAAACGTTTTTGTCAGAAAGTCCGATGTCCGAACAGCTGACCATTTGATTCAATGATGCTAACATCAAAGTTTTACTCGAACTATAATAACCACATGACATTCTTAAACATAAAAAATTAAAAAATAGTAAAAGTTATAAACATAAAACATCCCATGAGTCTTCCTCCACATGCCCAGCAGTAAATTCAAAGAAATGGAAGTGAAAAGATAAACTATTTTGTATCATTTTTTATTATACGAGACTCCATCACAGATATTCATTATGTCAATCAAATCTGACTCTGAAGCCAACTTTGCACATGCGGCATTCAAAAACGTTTTCCGTGTATGGCGGGGCAGTGTGTAACCGGCTTAAAGGCACTTGATTGATTGAAATTTAATCAATTGAATAAAGAGCTCAGTGTCGGTTTTCAAACCACCGTTAGTGTGCTAGCTATAAATACATATTTGACAATGAGATGATTTTTTTTTTCAAATAACTTTTAGAATACAGAGTGTTTCAAAAAGGACGCACTTCAAAGTTTTAGGGGGGATATTTACTGCATAGGGATTATTTTCCCTCAAAATATAATGTATTAGCACCATTGTACTTTCTATTAACGCAGTAGTTGAAACTATTTCACTCTCGCATCAAATTCAAACTAAAAATTTATTTGCCATAAAGTTACAAAACAAAATTCATCGGAATACGTTGTATCCTTATCCTTATTCGTACTACGCTAATACGAGTGTTACATCTATTCAACTATAAATGTAAGTGTTTGGTCACAATATCAGTAAAAAGAACCAATCAATAAAAAAATTAATTGAGATAAAATGTAACTTACCTGGCACAACACTAAACTCAGTACAAGAGATGAAATTCGTTGGTGAGCCTCCATACTTTGCCTCATCTGCTTTGAAAGCCGATTGTACTCCTTATCATTCTAATCGAACCCTTTTTATATGCTAGATTCCAATTAGACCTCCAAAATGTTACTAATATACGCTGAGTCACGTATTCACAGTGAATCCAAATTATTTTTGTGACGAAGATTGACGCTTAGTCTGAGACTCTAACTCATTTCGAGATGTTAATTATGAATACGTTAATGAACTTCCTAGCATTGTGCTTCAATGGGCCTAGATCAACGTCTGATTCACTAACGTTTGTTTTCTTTAACCGGGTTATAAAGCGTATCTATTTCAACTTATTAATAGACGAATTGAATAGATTTTCAGCTCATATTGATATCTATAATAATATTTATCGGAATATTATAATATGATCATAAAAAGAATAATTATTTTTTATTCACTAAACTATCGACATGCAGTCAGTGTGTACATTGCAGTCCGAGAATAGATCCAGAAATCATCATTTAGAATAATTTTTTCAATGAAAGAATACCTGACTGTTATACAATGTACAATGAAAAGATTTTTTATCATTTAACGTCAGAACTCACTGTCAGAACCATGCATTTCAGAAGATCAATATTACTACATGATTTACATTCAATATCTAATATAGAACAGTAATATTGAACAAAAAAGCCATACGATAAGAAATGTAATCATTCAATATAACACGTCTATATAATGAGTGGATAATAATCAATATTAATCAATGCTGAAAGTTGTCAAAAAAATTTCACCTCGCTCGAACTGGCGAACCTTTGCGTGGTAGGCAAGCACTCTATCCATCAGTCCAAGTAGCTCATCTATTCGAAGACCTATATTTTAGCTTGTTCAACTACACATAGATTTTATAGGAGCATTATTGATTGGACTGGATCAGAATGGATGTCATGTTTGATAGGTTAGGTTATTAATTTACTAATTATTCATTAATTATAAAGGGATTCTCTTATATTTTAATACATATTACGTTAACCAGTGCTGTAACAATTCAAAACTAATCCAAAATCATCTAAATCGGTTCAGCCTGTTCTCGAGTTGTGAGCGTACCAGACACCAACTCTCTTTTATTAATACAGAAGAATACAAGAATAAAGATAATTGGTTGGAAGGAAGGCATTTCTGCATTTGTAAGTATGCCACGCAGTTACGAGGAGGTACTGTATTACCAAGTGTTCATATCTTCCTCACTTGAGGTGGATAATTGAGCAGATGCCTCACTTGAGTTTAAGTCTTGATCTCTGAAGAGCTAACTGAGAAATGCGGTGCACGTGAAATTAGAAGGGAAATCGGCGTCAAATATAATTTTCTCTAATCGTAGTTTAACGAGCATCAAAAAGCTAAGACACCCAGGTGAAGTGGTAGCAAGTATTAATAAGATGATAATAGTAGATGATTTATAATATTATTATTTGAAAAAAGCTTAGAGGACCGTTAATGGTAATATCATATTGTGAAAGAGGCGACGAGCAGGGATCATTAGGTAACACCCCATTCCTACCTCTACGTTAAATTTTCCGTCTTCATTTTTCCTCCTCAAAATTTTTTTAATACTCCTCCTCCTCCTCCTTCTTCTTCTTCTTCTTCTTCTTCTTCTTCTCCTCCCTCCTCTTCCTCCTCTATCTTCTTTTTCGTTTCATCCTTCTTCCCATCATTCTCACATCTGTTTATGACTAATTCATGAAAATTTGTTGAAAAAATAAAAGAAGTAGGCCTATATGAGTTTGTCTATTAATTGGAGAAGGAAAGAAGGAGATGAGGAAATGAGAAGAAGGAGAAGAAGAAGAAAGAGAAGAAAATCATGAAGAAGAAGGAGGAGGAGGTCGAGGAGAAGAGAAAGTAAAAGGAAAAGTACAAGAAGAAGGAGAAGGAGAAGAAGAAGAAGAAGAAGAAGAAGAAGAAGAAGAAGAAGGAGAAGGAGATGAAGACCGTCCACAGAGAAGGAAAAGTAGAAGAAGAAGAGAATGTATTATGCGAACAAAGTGATTTGAATGTGAGATAAATGGCTGAGGGGGGGGGGGAGAAAGGTAAGAGAATAAAGGAAAAGAATGACATGGAAAAAAGGATTGTAAGAACTATCATAAGATATTAGGGGTAGGGAGGAACAAGGAAAGAAGGAGTTGGTAGGAGAAAAAGAAAAAGGAGAAGAAGAAGAATAAGAATAATATGATGATTATATGAACGATAAGGAGATGGCGGAGAAGAAAAAAATGTAGAGGGTAAAGTAGATGGAGGAGGAAAAGAAGGATACTGAGAAGAGAAAGAAAAAGGAGAAGAGTAAGAAGTTGAAGACGGGGAAATAACGTACTATTATCTTACTATAATCTTCAATAACGCAGACGCTTCTACTGCGTGAAAAAGATCATGAGTAGAGGATGGTGGCTCCATATTGGTTTGTTGGCTCACTTTTGCTGAGGAGTGGAGGTCGAGGCCCCCTTTGGCAAGGGGAGGAGGGGGTTCTCTTTGCCGAGAGCAGTGATAGCAGTATTAGAGGGACTTGAAAGTCAAGCTGTCTGCCAATGTCTATAATGAATATTTCCATTAGCATAATAATAATATCAATTCAACGACCTCTTCTCCTCCTCTAAGAAATTGATCCTCTGCCGCAGAACCCCATATAACACTTCACTCACTCATCTTCTTCTCCTTCTTTTTCTCCTTCTTCTTCTTCTTCTTGATCTCCATCATCATCTTCTTCTTCTTCTTCCTTTTTCTTCTTCATTTTCTTCTTCTCCTTCTTCTTCTTCTTCTTCTTCTTCTTCTTCTTCTTCTTCTTCTTCTTCTCCTTCTTCTTCTCCTCCTTCTTCCTTCTTCTTCTTCTTCTTCTTCTTCTTCTTCTTCTTCTTCTCTTCTTCTTCTTCTTCTTCTTCTTCTTCTTCTTCTTCTTCTTCTTCTTCTTCTTCTTCTTCTTTTCTCCTTCTTCTTCTTCTCCTTTTCCTTCTCCATCTTCTTCTCCTCCTTCTTCTTCCTCCTTCTTCTTCTTCTTCTTCTTCTTCTTCTTCTTCTTCTTCTTCTTCTTCTTCTTCTTCTTCTTCTTCTTCTTCTTCTTCTTCTTCTTCTTCTTCTTCTTCTCCTTTTCATCCTCCTCCTATTCCTTCTCCTCTCCTCCACTCCTCCTCCTCCTCCTCCTCCTCCTCCTCCTCCTCTTCCTCCTCCTCCTCCACAACCTCCTCCTCCTCCTCCTTCTCTTTCACCTTTCCATTTCCTCCCTCCTCCTCCTCCATCGTTTTCTGCTTACATTCACCTCTTCCTCAACCCGATTCGCAATTATCTATCAATACCGTTTTCAATAATTATAACTATATTCACCCATCCCATCCACAAACGGCTTTTAAGCTGGTCTGAAAAGAATATTCACAGAATAAAGTTGAACGTAATTAATGCAAACGAGCGAGAGGAGAAGAAGACGAAGGAGAAGGGGAAGGAGAAGAAGATGAATGAGAAGAAGAAGAAAAAGAAGAAGAAGAAGAAGAAGGAAAAGAAGAAGAAGAAGATGAAGAAGAAAGAAGAAGAAGAAGAAGAAGAAGAAGAAGAAGAAGAAGAAGAAGAAGAAGAAGAAGAAGAAGAAGAAGAAATGAGGCATTGAATAAAAAGATGCCGGGCGTCAATTCTTACAAGTGTGCCTAAGTGGATCAAAAAGCCATTAAGAGAGATTTGTAACACGACGAAAGAAGAGAGGAGGAGGAGGAGGATGAGGATGAGGAGGAGAAGAAGGAGGGGAAGGAGCAGTAGGAGGAGAGGGAATAAAGGAGGATATGGGCAGGGTAAACAATACCCAAGGTATTAGAAATCTCTTAATAGTCTTTCATTTGTGTAGCAACTTTGCAAATCTGGAGATTGCTGCATCGAAAATGTTCGATTTCTATTAGTCATTGCATCGGTGTGTGCTGCTTCATAAGCAACTATGTGAATATTACTGTGACTAAACGTGACTAATCTAGTCTTGTCTTGTCTTGACTAACCGGTGTACGCCTGGCCTAATAATTGAAGTTGAAAAATAATAGACGTAGGGCCTACATGAAAGTAATAACAGTATTATTGTAACACTATTTATTCCAGAAAAAGATAGGGGAAAGATAGCAGGAGAAAAAATAGGGATCAGAAGAAATGACGGAAAAGAACAAGGATAAAGATGTCATATTGAAGCAGAAAATGAATAATATTCAGTTAAGCACGTATGGCAGAGTACGGCATTTTATCACAAACATTTGCAATGAATAACGATAACGACGAACGTTTCTACGGGCGAATAATTCTATTAGAAATTGATTTAGAACCCGAAAGCTTCTATGGTTCACGAATTCTTACGTGATAGAAAAAATAACGAAAGATAGAAAAAGTTTCAAAGAGTGGAGATAGATAGGACGAGGTATGGAAAGGAATATTGGAAGAAAAGTAATGAAAGAGAATGGATAAATATAAGAACAGGGATGATTGTAAGGAGAAGAAGGAATTAGCAGAAATATAAAAGGAATAAAAGAAACTAGCCAGTAAGCTAGGCAGGAGACTCCGCCCCCTGGACTCCTTGCGGAATCATTTTTATAAACTAAAAGTGTGTAAGAGAGAATGAAGACGGAAGAAAAGTAAAAGAAAGAGAGAAAAAATGAGAAGGGAGGAAAAAGGAAAAAAATAAGAGAGCGTAAGAGATTGGACAGAAGAAGGAATGTAAAGCAGAAAGAAAAGTAGTGTAAAGGAACAAAGATTGGAGAAATCATAGTGAATCAAGCCCATTCGCACTTCTGATAACTTTTTTCACTCTTTGCCAGTTTTTTTCCACCAGTTTTTCCCCATCTTGAAACGGGAGGTGGCGCTTAAACTCTTGAAAAACATTTCTGAATGCCATTTGCAAATGCTGCCGAACAAATTATCCAATTGTGAGAGCACTTTAGACTTCCATTCCTACTTTGCACACTATTTGCCCTCGCTGAATGCTTCAATTTGTGTTTGAATGATCGACTTTTTTGTAATTCCATTCAGATGATTTGCTATTTTCTTCTTTTTCCTTTCATTTTCTTTTCCTTTCTTTCTTCCTCCAGGCCCGGATTTCCCACTAGGCACACGAGGCACTTGCCTAGGTACGGCTAGGCAAGTTACTTTATATTTGTAAATTTTTCGTTCTATCCAAGTATAAGGCTAGGCGTACACTGGTTAGTCAAGACAAGACAAGACAAGACACGATTAGTCACGTTTAGATACAGTAATTCATATAGTTGCTTATGAAGCAGCACACACTGATGCAATGACTAATCGGTGTGTGTTTCTTCATAAGCAACTCTGTGATGTACTGTGAGTAAACGTGACCAATCTCGTCTTGTCTTGTCTCGACTAACCGGTGTACGCCCAGCCTAACATAGTTGCTTATGAAGCAGCACACACCGATGCAATAACTAATCAGTGTGTGTTGCTTCATTAGCAACTATGTGAAGTACTGTGACTAAACGTGACTAATCTCGTCTTGTCTTGTCTTCACTAACCAGTGTACGCCTAGCCTTACGATTGCAGTAATTTACTCCCGTAGGCTGAGCGTGTCAAAGCACATAAAAGTGCAACTAATCGATACTGTACACTCGATAAAATCGATACTCCACACTCGATAATCGTGCCCTGTCCCAGTTGAGTAATTAGGCGTTGATTGGTCGAGACCGCAATTATTGAGCCCACACAGTGCGAGTTAATCACGTGGAATCACGTTGTTCACGTGACAGAGTGTGAATTGCATCAGTGCAGAGCAGTCGGCAGTTTATTGGTCCGGCGAGATTCGACTGTTACCAGCCTAATGTCAATTGTCTTGACAATAGGCTTCTGATGGTTGAGCTGTGCAGTTTTCAATCATGTGGATTGAATCCAAGGACAATTGATTCTCTACCACACTATTAAATCCTTATAAACATATTGAAAAAGTTTTGCTAAACTAATGACAGCCAGTGAAGCCGTTACATTGGACCAATATAGAAGCTACTTGAATAAAAACAAAATAATGTTAGTGGTCCTTGAATTTGAAATTATCTCACCATAAAAAACACAACATAAATAAGCAAATAGTCACTTCCTCTTTCGTTGGAGAGGTTTGATATTAGCTCGTAGCTTGTGCTTTCTTGGAACTTCTCATAAAATTATTCATGAATTATTATCATAAATTATTCAAAATTATCCATAAAGTAATCATGTGGTTAAGTAACAAACATTCGAGACCGCTCTTGGATGGGTGACCGACACAAAAAATTGTGCAATGAGGCGAGGTGGAACCTACCCGTAAGGGTCTCCCCACCCTTACTAAAGCCATAAACGAAGTGACTAAAAGCCATACGATAAGAAAATAAAATTATTTACTTATTTGACATTTTATGTAAATTGGTTGAGAGCAAAGCATTTTTGCATCTGATAACACAGCTTAATTTTCTATTTATTCTTTCTTGTGTTGAGCCCTTGTAGTCGGTATCGTTCTCTATAATCGTGGAGGATATGATTGTTAATCAGTGTCTATTCTCTTATAGTGGAAATTTTCAACATTAATTTGGACATAACTTCAAAACATCGATCATCTATTTATTAGGTGTAGTATAGCAGAATCATTTTAACTTTTTTTAGTATAGCAGAATCATTATAAGTAAACAGTGAGTTTGACACAATAATCAAAAGGCTTAAAAGTCTTAAAGACCTTTAAAGCCTTCAAAAGACCTTTTTTAAAGAAGACCTTTCGAAGAATAACTTTTTAAAATAACTTTTCAGTAATCTGCGAGATTCAGCATCTGTAGGTTTTAAGTATTGTGATATTGCTCGTCGAACCATATGTTCTCTGACAAGTTAAAATGATCCTGCTATACTTGTCAGCGATTATTTTCTTGTATACTCTAAATTACGTTTTTTGTTTTCTTTGACATTTGTTCAACATATTTTGTAATATTTCACAACAATAAACGCTGATTGATTGATACGTAACTAATGCAAGGAATTAAATAAGTACTGAACAAAAAAGAATTGAAGTTGTCAAAACCACATATCCAATAAAACAACGAGATAAATGTTTCGGTTTTTACACCATTATCAATCTCTGGTAAACCAAAACAGTGCAGCAGAATTTATACTCGTGACCGAGCGCCGTGATTGGGAGTTGAACGGCCAATCAAGGTGAACGCCTGCCATTGGCCTAGATACAAGCTCCTCCCACAATGGGCGGTTTCTACAAACGTGATAGCAATGGCGGTTCAAACAAGTAACGAAGAAAAGCATTCGGTAGGATTACTAGTCCAATGTCACCTTTATTACTACACAGTCATTTTTTAAAATTAGTTAAATAAGTTATTAAGTTGAATAAGTTATTTAAATAATAAATCAAATAAGTATAGCAGGATCCATTTAACTTGTTATAAATCAGCTGATCCGGTAATAATTAAACAGTGATTTTGACACAATAATCAAAAGGCTTAAAAGTCTTAGAGACCTTTAAAGTCTTTAAAAGACCTTTTTAAAGAAGACCTTTCAAAGAATAACTTTTCAAAAGACCTTATCAATAATCTGCGAGATTCAGCATTTGTAGGTCAAGTATTGTGATCATATGCTCGTCGATCATATGTTTCATGACAAGTTAAACGGATCCTGCTGTATTTGGGGTATGCTAGTTTTTCTTTTGTAAATTATTGAACTTTCTTAGACCACAATCATTTTGATAATAAGGATGTGTAGATATTGATATTTGCCGGAATTCCACTCTAACCAGCCCTGTTTGAAACATTGCTGTTTATTCCCGCTACGTTTTGAGCCGGACAGATAAATCTTGTAATTGAGGGTAGGCTACCCTACCATGCAACATGTTACAACATGTCTGCAGGGCATGTTAGTTGTGGTTTTGGCAAGTCCAGGTAGCCACTGTATATTGCCAGCAAACTATACACATGTGTATACTCATTGAGTGCCTGTAAATAATTGCTACCAGATGTTACACCACAATCACTGTAACAGCACTAAGTTAGAGAGTTCCAGCCAGCAACAACAATAACACATTTTGAGTAGGGGCAGTTGATCAAGTGGATGTGAATAATGTTTCGAATTTCACATCCAGCAGCGAACAGGGGTAGTGGAACTCAGTTGACTTGAGTGTACATAAGGCTAAGCGTACACCGGTTAGTCAAGAAAAGACAAGACAGGATTAGTCACGTTTAGTCACAGTAATTCACATATTTACTTATGAAGCAGTACACACTGATGCAATGACTAATCCGTGTGTGTTGCTTCATAAGCAAATATGTGAAGTGCTGTGACCAAACGTGACTAATCTCGTCTAGTCTTGACTAACCGGTGTACGCCTAGCCTAAGTACTGTAGTCCGTTGATACCTATAGTAGAAGTAGCTGTGTAACAGTGGTAAGTAGTTGCTATATATGCTACGACTATGTAGGTAACTTGCCCCCCAGCCAAACGAAGGGTCAGGGGACCAGAAAATAAATTTTAAATTTTAACTCCTCAAAACTCATTTTCAGAGTGATTTTAAAACTTTTACCATCATTCTTCCATATTCTCGATAAAAAATTAAAATGATCCACTCTAGGAGTAGCAAGTAGGTTTAAAATAGCGACTTCTAAAAAAAAAATAAGAAAATTATGTTACTAAAGTGCTCAGTAGGCCCAAGCACGAGTAGCACAAGTACAACCTCATCAAAAATTGATATTTCCGCTCTCGTTATAATGACGTCCTGTTAACATTAATTTAATCAGTATTTTTTCCTTCTCCCTCCTCTCCAGTGCGTACCGTCACAAATTAAGCCCTGAGTATACCCATTTAAATACGAGTACACCTGAATACCTAGTTATGTTATGAATGGTTCAATTTGGAATTCATCTTATCTGGAGTAATCAAAATTGGAATAAAGTTAAGAACTGAACAGCCAACTTAGGGACGGGCCGGAGTCAAGTGGTCCTTGAAGAGGTCCTTCCAGGAGTTCCAGCAATCAGATATCCAAACATCTCGAGTGTTCCGCTCAATTGGACCTCGACGAATTCACCCCAAAATGGTCCTCTCGAGGGCTCCTTCAAGGAAGGAAGCTGCTCTCATTAAATTGGGCTTAGAACTATGTGCTCTCATTCAGATTGTACAGAATCTTGAGGAAGACTGGGGACTCTCATACAGCTGGGAGGAGGAGGATAAGAAAGAGGAGGAGGAGGAGGTGTAGGAGTAGGAGGAGGAGGAGGTGGAGGAGAGGAGCAGGAGAAGGAGGAGAATAAGAAGGAGTAGGAGGAGGAGGAGAAGGACGAGGATGAGGGAGGATGAGGAGGAGACAGAGAAGGAGGGAGGAGGAAGAGGAGGAGGAGAAGGAGGAGGAGGAGGTGGAGGAGAGAAGGAGGAGGAGGAGGAGAAGGAGAAGGAGGAGGATAAGGAGTAGGGTGAGGAGGAGGAAGAAGAGGAGGGAGGGAGAGGAAGGAAGGATAGAAAGGTGGGGAAGCGAGGAAAGGAGGAGAAGGAGGAAAGGAAAGGAGGGGAAGGAGGAGGAGAAGGAAGCAGGGAAGCAGAAAGGAGTATTAGGAGGAAGGAGGAGAGAAGTAGAAGAGAAGAAGAAGAAGAAGAAGAAGAAGAAGAGAAGAAGAGAAGAAGAAGAAGAAGAAGAAGAAGAAGAAGAAGAGAAGAAGAAGAAGAAGAAGGAAGAAGAAGAAGAAGAAGAAGAAGAAGAAGAAGAAGAAGAAGAAGAAGAAGAAGAAGAAGGTGGAGGAGGAGGAGGAGTGGGAGGAGGAATTGGAGGAGGAAGAAGAACAAGTAGTAGACGAAGAAGAAGAAGAAGAAATCAACATCATCATCATCACCATCATCACCAATATCTATTCTCTCTCAAATAATATCTCATTTATAATAGTCTCATAATAATAGTCTCATTTACCCAAGTGACGGAGGATGAGATAATTACCTTGATAAAAAAAATGAGAGCATCCAGAACACCTGGTTGGGATGAGTTTCCTCCTTTTCTTTTGAAAAAATGTGCTATACAAATGACTAAACCTCTTACATTTTAGTTAACAAAACATTTAAACCTGGTGTGTTCCTGACATTTTGAAATACAGTAATGTTTTACCTTTTCTAAAAAAAAAAGGACCCTAAGGATTTAGGTAATTTCCGACCAGTTTCAATACTTTCCGTATTTTCGAAGGTGTATGAAATGGCTGTGGTATCTAGATTGACTAGTCACTTCGAAAGTAATGGATTGTTGGTCGAAAATCAATTTGGGTTTCGTAAAAAGAAGGACATTTCTGGAGCAATCTATGAATTTGTCAAATATATGTCACTTGCAATTGATGAGTCGCAGCATGCTGCTGGTATGTTCTGCGATTTATCAAGAGCTTTGACTGCGTTAATCATAAACTTCTGCTAAAAAAATTGAGCTTCTATGGGATAGCAGGAACAGCTCTGAAATGGCTCAGCTCCTATCTTTCTAATAGGGAACAATGTGTGAGAGATAGGTCTTCTGCAAAATGCTCTTTATTTGCCAAGGTCCCAAATGGAGTGCCTCAAGGATCTGTCCTTGGACCTTTGCTCTTTCTGGTATACATAAATGATTTACCAAGAGCAACAACAGATTCAAAATTAATTATGTATGCGGACGACGACAACTTCTATGGCATCAAGCTTTGATCAGATTACATTGGCAAATAAATTGAAGGACACACTAATAGCAATCAATGATTGGTTTAAAGTAAATGGACTCTCCTTAAATTACAGTAAAACACACCTGATACAATTCTGTTCCATACGCAATCAAACAGTGGTAGATGAAACTCACCTCGCAAACATTGAAAATAGATTAATACTCTCCTCCTCAACAAAGTTCTTGGGACTTGTAATTGATCAGACTTTTTCTTGGAAGGAACACATTCAGAATTTGATGAAAAAATTGAACCAGGCGTATTTTGTGATTCTAACTCTCTCCCACTCACTTGACAGAAACACATTATTGACCGTATACTATGCATACGTTTATTCTTATTTGAGCTATGGAACTATATTTTGGGGTAATTCTGTTTACAGTCGTAGAGTTTTATCATGCAAAAAGATATTGAGAGTCATTTGTAGACTGAGATCGAGAGACTCTTGCAAAACATATTTCAGAGACCTGAACATCCTTACACTTCCTTCTCTTTACATCTATCAATTAGTAGTTTTTGTTAAAGTAAATATTAACAAATTCCAATTTTGTGCGGACAATCATCAATATAACACTCGAAATAGGAACCTGATAGCTTTTCCAATACATAGACATGCAGCATTGGAAAAAACTCCATTCTATTCTGGAATGAGACTATTTAATAAGCTGCCAACGAACATCCGAAATATGGAATCTGTCATTTCATTTAAGCGGGCAGTCAGGAAAATGCTATTAGAGAAAAGCCTATATACTATCATGAATTTTAATTGATGAGAAAGTTGATGATCTGGTATGAATTCCTGTAACAGATATTTTGAATAAAAAATGGAGAGTAATTTTATTTTGGAATTTGATTTGTTTATTTTTTGAGATTAGGACAAATCTAGAGATTTACTATTATGTTTTACTATAGTTAGTATTAATCTAGATGTAAATATTATTGTAATTAGATTTAAGTTTAGCAATCGACAAGTCACCAGTCAAATGGGTGTAACTCAGTTTATGATGTATTGTGACAATTGACGAATAAATAAATAAATAAATAAATAAATATATCTCTTCACGAATTAGTGATAGTACACTCTGAAGTGGGTGAGACAATAAATATTTGATAAGACTCGAGAGCTTGACAGACCTGATTCTAGTAGACATTGTTTTCTGTTCAGTACGCGGGCATCTGCTGCTGTATGCTGCTTTCAACATGCCATAAGTGTTTCAAGTGATCCTATTATCGTCTTCGCAATGCAGCTCGAGTGATTAGTGTTCCCTTCTATGAAACCATTCTCTAATCCCTTTCTATTTTCCTCTCTTTCTTCTTCCATACCAATCTCTTTCCTTCAACATTCGAATGAGTTATTGTGTACATGTAGTATTGATGCTGATATTGTGTTAGATGGTGATACTGAATACGAAGACTCAAAGTTCTCAGTAGCAAATTTATTAGAATATCGAGACTCCGTGATTGATTGTTACGCAAATAGTACAGGCATTTGTCCTGCTGGAAGGAGCTTCCGGAAGTACTTTTGTACATGGTCGAGCGTCCTGCTAGAAGGACTCTTGATGTTTATGGAAAATGTTTAATCTGTCCTTCCAGCAGGACGCAAACCTTCCAGCAGTACATCACTTCCACAGCATGTAAACAACAATTATCTGTTACTGATGTGAGATTTCAATATTCTACTGTACAATTGTGGTAAAACGTTTCAATTAAATATAACACATATCAAATTAATGTATATTGATACGTTTCAATTGGATATAGCACATATGAAACTACTAAATCATATGATTTGTGTTTTAGTATATACTGAATATACTAACATACTATAACATACAAACTACTGGTGCAAAACTAATATAACACTTATCAAACTACTGTTTATTGTGGTTTATTGTGATAATTATATAGGATAAAATACATAATTAGGTCTATAATCAGTTTACTGTAATAGTAAATTGATTATAGACCTAATTATATTTTTATAATTATATAATATAATAATCATAATATAATATATATTACATATATAATATATACAATTATAATTATATAATTATAACAGATTAGTTTCATTTGAGAGAGAGGAGGACTGGCTGTAGGAATCATAAATTTTGTCGGAACAGAAGTCTATATCACGGCTGTGAAGCAGGCGAAAAAGACTTTTATAGCAGGTCGGATTTTTTTTCTCAAAAGATTTAGCTACACCAGATACGTGAAAAATATAAAAGAGAATTTGGTAACAAAATATGCTGTAAGGGTATTCTCAAGGCAAAAAAGGATTTTGATTTCCAGAGGGGTGTAGCTTTGCACGAATCTTTGAGTAAACCGACTAGAGTGCTGTTTCTTGAGTCATATTAAAGAGAGAATGGGTCTTTTCCGAGAGTTTCTTCTGGCAGAGGTGAGTTGGAATCTGAGAGAGGTCAGAGGGAAAAGGCGGTGAAAAGATTTTTGAGTTGTTTTATCCATATTTATTGTTTGAGGGGGTAGGAGAAAAAGAAAAATGTCATATCAATCCGGTGTGGAAGGATTTTGGTAACCAGAGGCAGACCATTAGAGAAAGTAAAGGAGAGCAGAAATATACTTTGAAATGCTGGAGCTGCTTTTTGAGGTTTTACTTCACTGAGTTATTTCTACATCAATCTGAGTAAGAGCCAGAGGTGGGGAGGAGAGAAATTTTTCCTTTATTCTTATTAACAAGGTAGATCCCCCTTCCTCCTCCGGGCATTTTTTGTTTAATAATTTTCCATTAAGTAGATGTGAATACAAGAAAGTGGGTCCAACTGTCAGAGAGATACAGTGAAAGTCTTGTTGAGAGAAAAGAAAGAGCACGCCATGGATCTCCCCAAAGAGAGAAAAGAATTTTTGTAAATTCCCCTGATTCTTTATCATTTTTAATATCTCCTTGTATGGGATCTAGAAGAGAGACCTGGTTTTCATGAGAGATAAACCCTTTATCTTTAAAGATTTCTCTTTGAGATGTTTTAGGTTTACTCTCTCAGAACTGGTTTCAAAAAATTCTCGCAATTATCCAATTAATTTCCTACCATTCTCATTCGGATAATCAACCTTATATCTGGGTTTCTCGTAATTTTCTCATTTGTTATAGAATGCCTACGTTTTTCAACAACTGAAATTTCCAGTTAGTTAAATTAAAGAAATTTCGTTTTTCAACCCTTTTTCTTGCGTTTTAAATTCTTAAAATTAAAAGGTTCTTCTTATTTTCGTCCCAAGGTTGATTAATTAAAACCTGGATTTCTCTTGTCTTGAAGTTTCCACTCTTTCTACTTAATTCCTATTTCACTTTAATTTCTGTGTCTTCTCCTGGTTCAGATCAAATTTCTTCTGACAATTGATTCACTGAATTCGGCGATAATTAACTCAGGATGTCTTATTTACTGGATAATTAAAGCAGTGTTAACTATACATTCGCTTTAATTCCCTCTATAGTAGATCCTCAACAGGAATACCTTTCTCATAGCCTTAAATTCCTGGGTGTGATCTAATATCCCATAATTACTTTTATCATTCTCACAGTCGCTTTGAAGTACAATCCTTCGTTCCACTGATCACACACAACTTGATCCTTAAGAATTCCCTTCTCTCATGAATGGAAAATCAACCCTCTCTGGGTGTAAGTGTAATTCCTAGATCTGTCATATCCTACAGTCGCCATTCTTGAGAGTTTATCCCCACTCTCACTTCAGTTCTCATATCCTATTTAAGTTGAGACCGAACGTCATTACAGGCCAAAATGAAATATTGAAATTTTCAAACGAAAAATTGGAGGACAGTGAAAACGAAAAGAAGCATCGGAGATTCCTAAGAGGATGCCTCGATAAAATAGGAAAACTTCGATAAGTGGATAATGCAGTCGAGTTCCCATCAAGAGCCAGAGAGAGCAATATCAGAGAGAGAGGAGAGATTAAGAGAGAGACAGAGAGAGAGAGAGAGAGAGAGGTCTAGCGCCCCGTGTCCATATGGGGATATGCACTCGCCTCAGAAGCACTTGTGGGGCTATATGTCCTTATGGGGATGTCCTCATAAGGACGTGGCCGTTTTATAGCTGGAATCGTTAATATTTGCTTCTGGAAGTATAATAAACTCATTTTATCGAAATCGAAAATATCCTCATAAGTGTTTTCAGACGATTTGCCAAGTTGGGGTATAAACCGCCAGGGCTGCGCTGAAAGCAGTTTTATCTCTTCAAAAGAAGAAAATGGTCCATATGGGGAGATGAGCTGTGATTGGCTCATTTGAATTCCAGAGAGAATAATTGTGTCAATCGTCACTTGTACGACTGCGAGCTGGCAACAGTGAGGCGCTGTTGCCAAGTTGACAATCTCATAACTCCTAGCGTCCAGGTCCAGTGCCCGTGTCTGTCTAATTTACTTTACCACTTTGAAGACCTAGAGGCCGATATTAAAGATTTTGATGATGGGATTTCGTGGGGATTGATTCGATTTTGGCTGAAACCGTCAGGAAAAATCTGACGTTTCGGAAAGTCTCCCCTTTTTAAACCGCGAAAAACCCCCTTATTTTTGTGAAATATTAAATTTTATTTTATCGCTTAAAATTGAAGAGGAAGGATTCTATACAGGTTTGCATTGTTGTTTTTATTTTTGGGCGATTTTTAGGTACAGGGGAAGGTAAAAAAGAACTTTCTATTCTTTGCGATATTTGAAATTTCAAATGCCAATCGATTCAGTTTTTGAGGAGATTCTTTTCGTTTTTGAACTCTTCTATATTTCAAATAGATACAGGGTGGTGCGCGAAATAGTGGTCAATTATTGAAAATCTTTGTCCAAAGGAAAATTTCGGTTTTCTCGACGGAAATGGTAGAAGAAAGTGAGTAGATGACGTTTTCAAGATTTGAACTTTTCGGGTGATTAGGGTAAGTGCGTCTAGGGTGAAAATTCTCGACTTTTTAAATATTAGAATTTTTGGAAAATTCTTTTTCCATTGTATAGAGCATCGGAAGCTGATTCGGATGGTATATGGCAAAAGTTTTCGGATGAAAATTTGAGCCGCCATATTGGAAAAAGGCCTCTTCTATATAAATTATTGATTAAAATTTTTTTGAAAGTTTTTGTATTTTATCACTTTTAGGTGAAAATTAACTACATTTGAATTAGATTATGAGAAAATCACGTTTCTCGATTCAAAATGGCGGAATCTGGTGGTGGGTTTGATAGGGGGTAAATCAAAATATTGATATTTTGAAAATGAATTTTTGCATCAGATACGGCTCCAAAACTGTGTTGAACACCGTTTGAGTTAATTCTTTAAAATCACGCGAAAAGAGTTAGGGTTGAAAAATCTATTTTTCATGAAAATCTAGGGCACAGTGTAAAATAAACTTTATTGTTTGATGCAAATTTCGAATTTTCCGAAAAGATGAGGTGAGCAGTGATTGACTCGTTATGAAGATGCAAAGAAAGCCAAGAACTGTTTTCTGGGTACGGTATATTATGTAGCACCCCTAAGTCACTAGAGGGAAACAATGTTCAAAAAGGCTTGAGATTAGGAAAATTCAATGATCAAAAGCCTGTAAAACATGGTAAAATCGGGAAATGGGCGAGCAAGCGAGCCTGTTCACTTGTTACTCACTCGTTTGGAACCCAGGGGCGCAGCCTGGTAAAACAAACGTCAGACTTTAATGTTGGATACACCAAATATAGTTGTAATAGTTATAGGTTTTATTGGAAAATAAATAATTATCTATTTATTTAAAAGAATATATATAATCATACACCATACAACTATCCTATGATTAATGTTAGCCTCCAATGGTCAGCTGTTCGGACATCGAACTTTCTGACAAAAACGTTTCTAGTGATTGGTAAAACCCCAAGTTTAAACTAAAAATTGGTTTAATCGACGTTGGAGAAACCGGCCTCAGAAATCCTAGCCATTGCTGTACTCTCAACTATCCAACTTGATAGTAGGTTCATCCGATTCTGAATACAAACAAATGCCACAAAATAATATCTCTCATTAGATTTTAAAGTTCTGCATTTGGCGAATTTAAATAGTTTATAGACAAATTAAAAATTTTCAAACAATAATCACAGCTTCCCAGTCTTCCATGTGATACCTGTTGTTGAGCCTGTAGGAGCAAAGCTCAACAGCTATTCCAATCATTTTTAATTACAAACAGCACTAACTCATAGGGTACTAACTCATTTTCACATTAACCATTTTCTAACCATTGTACGGACCCAACGGGGGTGCGGAGGGTGTAACCACCTGCGAGCGCCGCAAAGCGCGAGTAAACAATTTGTATTTTACAAAACAAATATGGTAGCCTACAGCTATCTAGTTGAATTGAAACTGGATGGATAAGAAAACAGGTAAGTTTTATTTTTATAAGCCTCAAATCTTGTCCAATATTTAAAAAGAATTACTTATCTTTTATCTCTAATTTTGAAGAATTCAAAGCAATTTGAAAATACTTTAGAAGACTTATTAAGTCTCATTAAAGATTCCACAAGATTCCAATAGATCTTACACTTGTTTGAAAAATCTACACGGAGTATTTTTGGTTGTATCGATCATAGTTTTTTTCAAATATAGTTGTTAAATATCTATCTAACGTAGCATCAGAATCCTGACGTATGGTAACCCTATCCCGGAGGTGGAAGGCTAAGAGTTGACTTAGGGAGGATGACACAATTCTAATATAATTATGATACAAAAGGTCGAATATGACTACTGACTAAAGGTGACAATTGAGTTATTGGGCGGAGGTTGGATATGTCATTTCTCCTACCAGATTTGAATATAGGAGTAACCCTGCCAATTTTCCATCTGGAGGGGGATATCGAGGATCTCAAGGACAGATCAAAAATGATCTTCAAGGGGGGACCCAAAATTTCAGCACAACCCTTACAACAAATGAAGGAACATTATCTGGTCCACAACCAGTACAAAGTCTCAAATCACCTATTGCTGCAATTATGACTCTCAAATCAACAGAACTGATTGAGAGAGAAGGGACATTCAGTCTACTGTCTAGGTTCACCTCATTGTCAACATCCAACTACGACTCATCAGAAAATACTGAAGAAAAATACTAAGCAAAACCATTAGGCATATCATGGAGTCCAAAGATCTGATCACCCCAATGCATACCCTCCTGTGTAGAACTGTTAGCTCTTCTTGCATTGACAAATCCCCAGAAGCTCTTAGCATCGCTCTTAATATTAGTCTCATCTAAATAATTATGATATTCATGAGCAATAAATTGCTTAACCTGAGTTCTCAACCTTTTGAATTGCTCATTGTGATATAGAGAGAAGTGCTTCTGTCAGAAGTGCATCTGTCCTTCCTCTTCAACAGCCGAATTATTTCAGCATTGATCCAAGGTGGATACTTAGTACCCCCAGGCCTGACCATCCTCTTTGGAATACAATAGTCAAAGCACTCATAGATGAAGGTATAAAATGAATCCACAGCCTCATCTACATTACTCAAATTATCCATAAGCCCCCAGTGATAGGCTCTCAACTGATTATAAACCAGGAGATAGTCAGCCCTCCAAAAGTCAAACAGTTCAATGCAACTCAACTGAGAATTAGCAGTGGACCACACCATACCTGAACTGTGACAACAAGAGAAGGATGATGAGCGTCCTCATGAACCAGGGAACAATCACTTCGCTCGACCCTGATATCAACATTAGAAAATACTAGGCCCAGAATACGATCATTACAATTAAGAACTAAGTTACAGAGAGCCAGATCATAGAAGCCCACAAAAGAAGCCAGTTTCCTAGCAGAAAGAGAGCCCAATTCCAAACGATATCTATCATTATTAATCTCAGGTGTGTTGACTTCGTAGATTTACGAATCCTATGAGCATACTTCCCAGTACATATATTATATTAACTATAAATTATGTTTTGTTTGTCAATGGCGCAACAGCCCTATGTGGGCCTAGGCCTACCAGCTGGTTGCTAGTTTCACATCCACTTGACTGAATCAGCAGTGGTGAATGATCATTAACCAGAAAAGATGTAACGTGTGGTTAGTACATTGACATCTCAACCATAAGCTAGTCTTCGCAACCCAGTGATGGGAACAAAGCACTGCTGGATAACATTGTGTTAAGCAGCTATACATAATGCAATGCAACAATTTAATATGCCTCCAAAATATAGGGAGTGACTGACTAGCCTTACTAACGATTAGCCAGGCTCCCAATGGAGGGAAATAACTATAAATTATAAGCAGCTATAATTCCCTATAAACTGTACATCAATATTAATATTTTAATTAATATTTGCCAAAAAAATATTTTACAAAATTATACATTCACATACAAAATAAATATTAAAATAAATATTGAAATTAGGTAAGATAGAGTGAAAAATTATCTGATTTCAAAATATCCCTTGTCCTGTTTCATTGATCATAAAACATAAAATAAAATAAAATCCAAGTAATAAACAACATAATATTATTATTAGAGAAACGAAAATCCAAAGAAAGCTATTCTATCTATTTATTTTAGCTTGAATAAAATAAAATCTTAGTAATAAACATCATAATATTGTTATTAGAGAAACGAAAATCCAAAGAATGCTATGTATACGATTCTATGCAATAATTCATGTATTCATATCAGTTGGACTGCCACATCTAATAATTCCTTCCAATAAAATTCGTATTGTAAATTAACCCTATCAATTGTAAACATAATTTTTGTCATTTTAATCATTTATCCAGTCCAATAATTTTCAATCAATAATTATAATTATAAATTATAATTTTGTCAATTTTTAATAAATCATAATCACTATCCCTCTAATATTTTTACACCTCATTCAAGGTCTCAACTTTCTTATAATTTTCAGTTTGTGGTACACAATATCTACGATTAATTAGTGTTGATTGTAAGGATATCCTTATTCTAGGAATTAATTCAATTTATTTACAAATAAAGAATAATCTAATCTAATCTTTCTTGCCTTTTTTGCCGCAAATTTCTGAATTATGCTATCAAAAGAAATCATTGAAGCCCTTTCGTGTTCAATTGAGATAATAATACGATTTGTGAGTATTTTCTGTTGCATAGCGTTCCTCAAATAGGTTTTTATGAGCTTTAATTTACTGAAACTCCTCTCTCCAGTTGCTACAGACACTGGAAAAGTAACAAAAATTCAAATATGTTAGGGTAAAATATCCTTCTCTCATATCCCCATAATTCATCTCTCATATCCCCTTAATTTCCCTCTAATATCCTCATAATTCCTTCTCTCATAGCCTCATAATTCCTTCTCTAATATCCCCATAATTCCCTTCTCTCATATCCCCATAATTCCTTCTCTCATATCCCCATAATTCCCTTCTCTCATATCCCCATAATTCCCTTCTCTCATATCCCCATAATTCCCTCTCTCATATCTCCATAATTCCCTTCTCTCATATCCCCATAAATCCATTCCCTTATATCCTCATAATTCCTTCTCTCATATCCCCATAAATTTCTCTCTTGACGACCGTTATATCCCATACGGCAAAAATATTGAAATTTCAAACGCAAAATTCGCGAGAGAGGGGAAGAGCATCTGATTCCTCATATTTTTTTGTTCAATATTCTCTCCTTTAAACTTCGATAAGTGGTTTAATAAGCGAGTTCCCACAAGTGACCCAGGGATCCAATATCGCCATAAAGTACGGGGCGCTAGACAGAGAGAGTGAGGCGGAGATAGATAAAATGAGAGAAATAGATTGAGAGATTGAGAGAAAGAGAGAGATTACGAGGGAGAGAGATTAAAAGAGAGTTAGAGACAGAGAGAGGGATATTGAGTGATAGAAAGGAAAAGTGTTGGAAGGATAGAGTAAGAGATATTCAAGAGAGAGAGAGTGTGTGATGGAGTAATTATGTGAAAGAAAGTTTAAGTATTTGTAAAGCTTGGAGAAGAGAGTGAGAGTGTGTGAGAGATTGTATTGAGTTGGAAAGAAAGAATGTAAGTGTAGAGAGAGAATGAGAGAGAAAAACGGAGTGAATGAGAGGGTTTTGGTGGAAGTATGTTAAAGTATTGGCAATCGAGACAGATTGAATGTGTGAGTGTGTGTTAGTGAGAGATTTGTCAAAGCCCAAAGCTGGCCTGGAGTTTGGTATCAAAGTCCACTTTTTGTTTTTTTTTTGCTTGGCCGCGGGGGTGGGGGTAAGGGGGGGGCTGGTAAAGGGGGGGGGGCTTTGAGCAATCACACACAACAATGCTGCGTAGAGTTGCACACCAGCAGCAGCAATCTGTTTGTAGAACGAAATTGCTGCATTGCATGCCTCGGATTTCTGTGACACACTGTATACGTAGTTTGGTTTTGTCGCTTTGTTTGTAGTTGTTGTCATTTCATTTGTGTGTGTGTGTGTGTGTTCAAGTGAAACATTGTGGGTCCAATCAATGGAGGCCAAAGAACGGCTAATGCTGCGGCAAATTAGCGATTAACCTAACTTTTCGGCGACCGATAGTAGATTTTTTTCAGAAATTGGTTTCATTACAAAATTACCCCAGCAGAATTTTTCCAGCAGCAAATTAGCGATTGACCCAACTGTATGGTGTCCCATACTAGATATTGAAGAATCACAAGAATCCTTAAAGTTTACCTCGTAGATTGGGATTTTTTAGCATAACCCCTGTATGAAACGAGAGTAGGCCTACTGCTGGGAAAAGATACAGGTTGTTGGTTACGCAAGGAGAGAAAATAATACTTCACATAGTTGCTTATGAAGCAACACACACCGATTAGTCATTGCACCGGTGTGTGCTGTTTCATAAGCAGCTATGTGAATTATTGTGACTAAAGGTGACTAATCTCGTCTTATCTCGTCTTGTCTTGAATAACCGGTGTACGCCTAGCCTTAAGGTTTTTTGTCGCAACAAATTAGAGACAAGCAAGACATTTACGCCTAGCCTAAATGAGTTTTAATATCACATAGATATTTATCCAATAGACTGCGTTTGTGAGCTGAAAAAATATATTATAGAAGCAATTCGTAATTGACTAGATTACTTATTAGGCTAGGCGTACACCGGTTAGTCAAGACAATACAAGACGAGATTAGTCACGTTTAGTCACAGTACTTCACATACTTGCTTATGAAGCAGCACACACCGATGCAATGACTAATCGGCGTGTGTTGCTTCATAAGCAACTACGTGAAGTACTGTGACTAAACATGTCTAATTTCGTCTTGTCTTGTCTCGACTAACGGGTTTACGCCTAGCCTTAGCAACTATGTGAATTACTGTGACTAAACGTGACTAATCTTGTCTTGTCTTGTCTTGACTAACCGGTGTACGCCTAGCCTTAGCAACTATGTGGAGTACTGTGACTAAACGCGACTAATCTTGTCTTGTCTTGTCTTGACTAACCGGTGTACGCCTAGCCTTACATTGTACTGAATCTTTCCGATTTCAGATTCGAGATGGTCGTGGGATGGAGCCCTAACGCATCCTTAAGTACACATGTGATGATCGCTCATAAGGACGCCCGCTTCCTCAAGGAATACTTGGAATCGTATCGGCTCGCCTACAATCCTCGCAAAACACGTCACGACCTTCCCACACGGAAAATCCTCGTGAAAAGCCCTCAGCTCGTTCACAGAGTGGAAAACCTCTTCGGAAACAACCTGCTGTACAAGAAAATCTACCTGGACTCATTTCCCGAGTGGAAAAGCTACTACGTCATCGATACCCGTTTCGATCAGGTGTCCGGCTTGAAGAAAGAAGCTGAGTCACGGTTTGGTGTGTCTAGCGGCTTTTCAAACGGATTCAACGAGACTAGTATCAAGCAATATCCGGTAGCTTATAGAGAAATAGTAGCTAGTGTTTGGAATCCATAGATATAGATAGATAAATAGAAAATGAATAAATATTTTGTACATTGTACAAGTTGTTTTGTATATAAATTCTCCTTCTCCTTCTTATTTTCCTTATTCTTGTTTCTCTTTTTCTTCTTCTTCTTCTTGTTTATAACGTATTTATAACTGAATATTATCTATACTACAGTATTATAAAAATGAGATGGAGTCTGTCTGTAGGTCCATCACGCCTAGGATACTTGACTGATAAAGCTGAAATTTTGCATAAATATTGTCTGCATGCCAATGAAGGACATACGCCTATTCAAATATTTCAATAGTTTTCATAATTAATGAATAATTCGTAAAATTAAATACCTAACCAATCAAACTGACATTTTTTGACATCTTTCTGCATTTATTTTTAATATTGATTTTCGGGCGAGAGTTTTCAAGCAAATTCTAACCTTCAATCTCACTTTCTAATTATTTTCTGAAAATTCAGTTGAAAGAGCTTAGTAGAAAATACACTTTATTATTATTTTTTTTCATCTCGATAAAATTGTGAGTGAAGCAGATAAATTCATTTGAACTAAACCACAGTTATTAGCTATATGTAGTAGACTACATGACATTGTGAATTTGGCCTACAAAAAATCAATTCATAGAGATAGATTAAATTTAATTATATAAATCCGTCTGCACTCACCTTTTTCCCGGTGCAAAACACGGGCGTAGCTACTAGTTGTTGAATAAAATGACTGGTCTAGTTGCTACAATATCATACTAATAATATTGTCACAATATTGTGCCCTCTGGATACCAATTATTACGATAAAATACGTTTAAAATAACAACTGAGACCACAATAATTCTATTCCTCAACTGAAATTGAATTAAACCAAATTCCCAAACTTTAATCAGATTCATTCAATTTGATGCTTGCCATTAGATAGATGGAGAGACATTATTTCTTTGATCCTACTCTACGTTCATCAGCAACGTCAAGAAATTCACGATGTTGTTTCAACCAGCTTAATTTAATTGTTACTTGCTAACTTGGGATTGTGAAACACCCCATCTAAAAACCATCTGCTATTAGTTAACTACACTAGCGCTCCAAGCTGATATTTTCGTGCAACTCCTGATTATAACCTCACTTTTACCAAGAAATATGGCCACCGTTTTAACAGAGATAGCTATCGATCTATTTAATGCCAAGCTTTAAATTGAATGAATCTGATGATATTATGAAGAAATATTTCTTATTTATTAAGATAGAATAGTCTGTGATAACAATCACTTACTTGTCTACTGGGTTCCAAATGTCGTAACGCCTCTCAAAACAAAGGCTAGGCGTACACCGGTTAGTCAAGACAAGACAAGACGAGATTAGTCACGTTCAGTCACAATAATTCACATAGTTGCTTATGAAGCAGCACACACAGATGCAATGACTAATCAGTGTGAAGTATTGTGACTAAACGTGACTAATGTCATCTTGTCTTGTCTTGACTAACCGGTGTACGCCTAGCCTTGGGCTGGGATCTGCTTTTCAATCCTACCTTGTATTCTAGTTTCTGTGGTTACCACTAATTAACTTTCATCATCAATAATAATTAGCAGCCTCGGAAATCGTGTTTGACGAACTTTCCTGTTAGCAGTCGTTCTCAGAATTCCTATGTTTGTCATTCTGTAGGTCTATGAATCAGGCTGAAAACCTTTGCGAAGGTTTGTATCTAGTTCCACGAAATGCAATTTAATATTCCGACAAGCCATTTGAAAAGAAGGCTTCAGCTCATTCCCTTGATCAAAAATGGGAGAGACGTTTATATTTTATTCAGACGACAGAATTATTTTACATAATTTATGACAAGATGAATGAAAGGTTTCTGAGAAGTGGCTGGATTTCCTGTTAGGCCTGTCATCGTGTGACATGAAAGAGCAGCTGCACACATCTGGGGTCGAACGTTGAAGGATGGCGCCTGAAGTAGAGGCAAAAACAAAGAAGGTTACTGGAGACACCCTATACTATTCAATAATCAGATTCATTTAATTTGACGCTTGGCATTAGATAGAGAGATATTATTTCTTGACGTTATTGATGACTCTAGAGTATGATGGCAAAGAAATAATACTTCTCTAACTATCTATCTATCTCTGACACAGTGAACATCGATTTGTCAATAAAAAACACCTCAAAAACGCAAACAAAAATTGAAAAAACGTAAATATCAGGCGAAGTTTAAGGACGATTTTGAAATACTTCAATTCAATTCTTCTTATACCTTAGCTGAACCTGTGTACAAGGTTTAAACGTTCTTAGTTCAGTCATTGTTGAAAAATCTGCAAAAAACGCAAGGAAAACTGCAAAAACGTCGATTTTGGCGTAGTTTTGGGAGAATCCCACTCCATTTTTCAAGAGTTGAATTGGAAGTGTGTTCTTCCATTGAAACGATTACGCTTTTCCGGGAACACTCAGTATGAATGAAGTTTCTACGAACCGTTGCGGAAACTTTCATTCATAGAACTATCAACGGATGCTATTCAGGTTGCTTTCTGGTCAGAAGCGGGAATGTCACAAAATTACCATCACGTGACCGGTCAAAGCAGGTCTGATTGCAAGCTTTTGGTAACCTTAATTAGGTGTTGAGTGGCTGGGATTCTGCGGCGATGAATGTTCATACAGCTACATATTAAGAGACTAGTTGAATGGTTGAGTCAATGAACAAGTTGAATCAACGAGCAAGTTGAATCAACGGAGAAGTTAAATCGACGAACAAGTTGGACCGACGAAGAAGTAGGGGTGATTGAGGATCCTACTCAAATCAAAAATAGGCTACTACTTTATAGTGACTTTTTCAGATTTAGTCCGCCTTCTTGGATTTGCCATAACGTTTTCAAATGATGAGGTGGTGAGGCTATATTTTATGATTTTTAAACATAATTTTGAGGCAAAGTAAATGGCGAAAACAGCACATCGATATGTCAAACCGTTTTCGATATATTAACTGATTAAGAGTAAATATGTCTGATTAATTAATAACATATCTTCAAACAGGTTTGACATATCAATGTGCGGTTTCCTCCATTAATTTTCTTCTGAAATTCTGTATCGAAATCACGTATAACATTACCACCTTTACATTTGAAATAATGATGTTAGATCCAAAATGGCGGACCAGATTTTTGAAGTTACAGTAAAGTAGTATTTTCCAATTTTAGTACGATCCTCAATGTCACCTTTCATTAAATTATCTTTGGACAAGAAATATTAAGCCGTTAACAAACTTTTCAACCACTCTGTATGTGCTCCAAATTATGAGAACTGCCCTAATCTTGCGTAAGGCTAAGCGTACACCGGTTAGTCAAGACAAGACAAGACGAGATTAGTCACGTTCAGTCACAGTACTTCACATACTTGCTTATGAAGCAACACACACCGATTAGTCATTGCATCGGTGTGTGCTGCTTCATAAGCAACTAAGTGAATTACTGTGACTAAACGTGACTAATTTTGTCTTGTCTTGACTAACCGGTGTACGCATAGCCTAATGCTGCCTGCAATATACGACTAGCCTAAAACGCCGGAGAGTTCAATCAATTATTCCATATCATTTACTCAGAATTCTAGCATCAGTCTCCGAAGCCTTCAAGTTACAGGAATTGCTTGTGTCAGCCACATGTTGAAATGCAAGTGCCTACACTGTGAACTTGCCTTGTCACTCTCATGTTAGTGGGTCAATCTATTTTCAACCCCAGTTCACATGCCAGCTAATTTAATTAGGCTACGTATGAGCACTTAGGCACTCAGACTGTGGCCCAAATCTTGCTCAACTCTATACACATTTGGACCTAACCAGACAATTACAATAGACATTGATATTGCAGATTTTACTATAGGCCAGTCAATAAGGCTAGGCGTACACCGGTTATTCAAGACAAGACAAGACGAGATTAGTCACAGTACTTCACGTTGTTGCTTATGAAGCAACACACATCGATTAGTCATTGCATCGGTGTGTGCTGCTTCATAAGCAGCTATGTGAATTACTGCGACTAATGTCGTCTTGTCTTATCTTGACTAACCGGTGTACGCCTAGCCATAAGGTTTTTTGTCGCAACAAATTAGAGACAAGCAAGACATTGATATTGCAGATTTTCTTATTGGCCACTAATGTAGGATTTTGTCGCAACAAATTAGAGACATCAAGACTATATGTGGAACGATGGTACACGATTAGAAGTACATACTTGAAAAAGTCCCCTAAAATCGGCCCCAAAACCCCCTTTAAAGTTGATAAAAACAAGAACATTAGAGTTAAAGCCTACTATGTTACACTGAAAACATGAAAACATGGACATAAACATCATTGATCTGTTCGCGTAATAGGTGTTAAATTTCTTTCTAAATTTCTGTAGAACAAAATCGACGAATTTCAATTATTTTAAAATAATACATTTTATAAGAGAATCGTATAATATATCAGAATAATTTAATATAATTTAAATAATATATCAGAATAGTTTTGCAAAATGAATGACAGCCACTTAGATAATTTATTGCGCCAATTTAGATGTGGTTTGCGCCAACAAAAGTTTGTGGACCTTGATGTATTTTGGAAAATACATTTTGTGGTTTTATCTGTAATTTGGAAAAAATGCGTTTAAGGCGTAGAAAGTTGGTAAAAATATTCACAGAGCTACAAGACAAGACAAGATTAGTCACGTTTAGACACAGTAATTCACATAGTTGCTTATGAAGCAGCACACACTGATGCGATGACTAATCGGTGTGTGTTTCTTCATAAGCAACTATGTGAAGTAGTGTTACTAAACGTGTCTAATCTCATCTTGTCTTGTTTTGACTAACCAGTGTACGCCTAGCCTCAGACTGGAATCAGAGTGACTAAAAAGCTGTCAGGTTTTGTTCACTTGTGATAGAATCTCCCCTTAATGAATGTCCTCCAAAATTGTCAGTTTTTCCCACACTGTTGCCCGGTTTTTCAGTCGTTCAATAAATTTATTGAATCAATAACTTTTTTTGCATTTGAAAACACATGGTTATTGATTCAATAGTGCTATTGGATCCATAAATTGTCTATTGAGCGACTGAAAAACCGGTCATGTGTCTCGCAACCACTCTGTGTGTCCAGTTCATCCTCGGAATGACTGAATGTTGCCACATTTACCGAGACCAGTATTTGGTTTCGCCTAATCTGATATTTCCCTTCTGAAAGGGCTTATCAGCAGTTTCACTGCATCAGCGGAGCGACTGAATTCCAAGAGGACTTTTGTCCACACCCTTGTGTCTGTGGGTTTACAGAGCTCACTATCGAGATTTTGAGGCTTTTGTGTTGCCTATTCCGAGAATTGGTTTTTCGAATATATTGATCTACCCAGCGACCACATAATACAAATTAATTTGTATTATGTGGTCGCTGGATCTACCTGTAATTAATTGAATTAAGCCAATGCCGGAGTACTGACAGGCATCGAATGAACGAATTCATTTCTGTCAATTCAACTTTTTCTACATCCAGGGCTTGTTTCAAAAGGGTTTATATCTGTGTGGCCGACAGGTTTGAGGTAATAATAATATGAATTAGAAAGAGAATGTGCAAACTGGTTCCCTCTTTAGTTGAATAATTATTCTAGTAAACACAACGTTTTCTGTACATTGATCAGCTTGAATCAAACACAGACTAAACCCGTCCGTTCTAGTCAGATCAAGGTTATTTTTGAGGGGAATTAAATTCGAATTTTGATCTTGAATACATAGCTTTATGCTAGGCGTACGCCGTTAAGTCAAGACAAGACAAGACGAGATTAGTCACGTTTAGTCACAATGATTCACATACTTGCTTATGAAGCAGCACACACCGATGCAATGACTAATCGGTGTGTGTTGATTCATAAGCATCTATGTGAAGTACTGTGACTAAACGTGACTAATCTCATCTTGTCTTGTCTTGACTAACCGGTGTACGCCTAGCCTTAGACATATTATTTTTCAATACATTGATACGCACACTTGTGCGGTACAGGCCCGAATCGGATTAGTTGACTAATGTATCTAAATGGGTGCATTTACACAGAAGCGGCTGATTACACCGTATACTAGTGACGAGGAGAAGGAGAAGAAAGAGCAGGAGGAGAGGAAGGAGGAGGGAGGAGGAAGGAGGAAAGGAGAAGGAGGAGAAGAGGAGGAGAAGGAGGAGGAAGGAGGAGAAGGAGGAAGGAGGAGGAGGAGGAAGGAGGAAGGAGGAGAGAAGGAGGAGAAGGAGGAGAAGGAGAAGAGGAGGAGGAGAAGGAGGAGGAGGAGGAGAAGGAGGAGAGGGAGGAGAAGGAGGAGGAAGGAGGAGGAGGAGGAGGAGTAGGAGGCGGAGGAGGAGGAGGATAAGGAATGCTACAGAGAACACGGAAAAAGGATTAGCAGATACGGGAGTGAGTGTGTCATTATTAAAGTCATTTGAACAAGGGTTAACGAGTCTACATTCACATTAACTCAGTAAGCACCTACTGTAGCATTAGCTGAATGCTAGCGAGCAAGATAATATAAGGGATATGAGCACACACTTTATGTAAAGCCTTCGGCGAGGGTTTGCTGTTTAGTCCAAAAGGCGTGGAAGAGAGAAAAAGAGAGAAAAAGAGCGGACGAGAGAGTGAGTGAGTGGATAGCGAATAATTGTGGATTGCTAGAATTGAATGAAACAATTAATTGAATTAAATCAATTGAATTAAACAATTGAAAAGTTTCATGAATTCAGTCTTCAAAGTGAGTCATGGAACTGTTTCAAGAGCTTGAATAGAGTATTTTGACATCTGCTACAAAATGTCTTAAAGTCTCAATTTAGTGGACATGAGTTTTGAGAATGGCCAACCCAAATAATAACAACTTAGTTCCTTCAAATACTAAAACAATACTCACTGTATTAATTATTTATCGTACAAAGAAATGATTGTCTGCTGGATTATACATTTAAAAGGATCATCAAATTAGAATGCACCTAAGTTTTAAAGATTAAAACTGATATGCAAGTATGTGAATTACTGTGACTAAACGTGACTAATCTCGTCTTGTCTTGTCTTGACTGACCGGTGTACGCCTAGCCTTAAGTGGCAACTGAGACTGTGAATGGGAGTGTGAATGATAGTGATTGAGAGATCGATTGAGAGAGGAACGCAAGCGTCAGCGCTATCTTACCGCCCGGCACATGAACTACGTGGCCAGCACTATTTGACAGTACACAAAACCGGATCACAGTACATTGTACTTCATTTACCTTGATTGAAAAAACTGTTTAAATGTGCACGTGCCTATAGCGTAGCCAATTTAGAAAAACTTTTCTGATGTGTTCATGAAATCTATCGTGGAACCCAATTTGAATAATTGAAATGTGTGTGCAGATGTCTGTGTGAGCTGTGGGGGAAAGTGAAGAAGAATTAATGATGTGAACGTTTGAGGCTGCGTTGCCATAGAAACGACTTGCCAAACAGATGAAGCTATTCCCGATAAAATATATCGGCACATACATATATAGAGATACAACCGGAGAGCGATCAATTGCGCACCGGAAAACGATAAATGGAGAGTAATCGTCGAGATAAATTATTTCCAACTTCCGGTCGACCTTTTTTCACAGATCAATTGATATCCACAGAGTTTATAGAGCGAGGCATGCGGCAGTGGGGAAACGTACACATTTGCTCAGGTTATAAATATTGGAAATAGGCTGTCAAGATCGTATGTAGCCTACGATAGCCATGAAAGCCCAACGGTCAACTACAGTATTTCCCTATAGTGGTCTTACTACAATGACATCAAGCGGTGACCAAACCTATATTTATTAATCAACATAATTATGTATCAACAGGGGGGTAAAGGGAACATTTACCCCCCAAACCGGGGCTCATCTTACACTAAATACAATGCATTTTGGAAGAGTTGCTGAACTTTGAACCACAAATAAGACCAGGCATACACCGGTTAGTCAAGACAAGACAAAACGATATTAGTCACGTTTAGTCACAGTAATTCACCGATTAGTCATTGCATCGGTGTGTGCTGCTTTATAAGCAACTATGTGAATTACTGTGACTAAACGTGACTAATATCGTCTTGCCTTGTCTTGACTAACCGGTGTACGCCTAGCCTAAGGGTTAAAGCTACTAAAAACATAGTTAAAGAATACCCATTTTGAAACTTTTTCCGGGTGAAACCCCCGAATCCCCTCTCAACGAGATATCAGGAAGAATTCTTCAATCTATTAATTGATTTTTGTTCAAGACGGTGACACATAGTATGAAACTATTGATATATTTCTCTGAAGTATTATTGTAAAATAACTCATAGGCTAAGGGTGGCTGTTAGTAATGAATAAATGGACTTCAAAACTTAGGCTAGGTGTACACCGGTTAGTCAAGACAAGACAAGACAGGATTAGTCACGTTAAGTCACAGTACTTTACAAAGTTCCTTAGGCTAGGCGTACACCGGTTAGTCAAGACAAGACAAGACAAGATTAGTCACATTTAGTCACAGTACATTACATAGTTGCTTATGAAGCAACACACACCGATTAAACATTTCATCGGTGTGTGCTGCTTCATTAGCAGCTATGTAAATTACTTTGACTAAACGTGACTAACCTTGTCTTGACTAACCGGTGTACGCCCAGCCTAAAGATTTGAACCATTAATTCGTGGTTTTGCCAACTTTGAATTGTTTTCTTATTCGTTTTGATATTACAATAAAATAATAAAGCCGTTCCTCAATAATACATGTATAACGAATCATACCTTGTAGATGAGTACTACCGGTAAGTGAAAAAATCAATTTTGCGTGAAATACAGGATAGAGAGAATAGGAGGATGAAAACAATGATAGAAAGGATGAGAAAGGGGAATTCACCAGTTGATGAATGACGCATCCATTCGAGCAGCTTGCAGCAAAAGTTTTTAGTGTTACAACAGTGACTGCAACAGTGATTCAGCGGCAGGAAAAAAGCCGTATACATCACAGCAAAACGATAACTGTTAGAAGAATCGTTCATCTTTCATTTTATCTGGTTTTGTTAGTTTTATCCCATGCCCACACTTTCTCCCTTCAAATTCCATCTCACTTCTTTTCTGAAACTTCTGCTCCTCCGCCTCCTCCTTCTTATCCTCCTCTTCTTCCTCCTTCTCCCCCTCCTCCTTCTCCTTCTCCTTCTCCTCATTCCCCTCCTCTCGTCCTTCTTCTCCTTCTTCTCCTCCTTCTTTTCCTTCTCCTCCTTCTCCTCCTTCTTCTTCTCCACCTCCTTCTTATCCTTCTCCTCTCAACCTCCTCTTGGAGTCCACCTCTTGGACTTCTCTTGGTTTCCTCTTGGTCTCCACGTCCTATTCTCTTCTCCTCCTCCTCCTCCTCCTCCTCCTACTACGTCTCCTCCTCCTCCTCCTACGTCTCCTCCTCCTCCTCCTCGTCTCCTTCTCCTCCTTCTCCTCCTTCTCCTCCTTCTCCTCCTTCTCCTCCTCCTTCTCCTCCTTCTCCTCCTTCTCCTCCTCCTCCTCCTCCTCCTCCTTCTCCTCCTCCTTCTCCTCCTTCTTCTCCTCCTCCTTCTTCTCCTCCTCCTCCTTCTCTCCTCCCCCTTCTCCTTCTCATCTTTCCTCCTTCTCCTCCTTTTGCTCCTTCTCCTCTCAAACTCCTCTTGGAGTCCACCTCTTGGTTGCCTCTTGGTCTCCATGTCCTATTCTCCTCCTCCTCCTCCTCCTTCTCCTCCTTCTTCTCCTTCTTCTCTTTCTTCTACTTCTCCTCCTCATTCCCTCTATTCTCGTTATTCTAGTCTCCTCCTTGTCCTCCTCCTCCTCCCCCTTATCACCCTTCTTTTCCTCTTCCTCTTCATCTTCTTCCTACTTCTTCTCCTCTTTAATCTCTCTTTGAATACTTCAGAAAGAAACTCGGAATTAGAAAGAGAGAGACGTCTACTAGTTGTGAGAAAGAGATGAAACCATCGAATTAGATGAAACAAAATGTAATGTCTTGGAAGCAAACAGATAACAAGAGCTCTTGTGGCTGGAAGCTATCCTATAACACCGACCTGGAGAAATAATTCTTTGGCTCTTATTGATTTGTGGGGAATTGCATGGTGTGTTATCTTGCTTGGCTACTATCCATCTGAATCTTTCATATCTTTCGGGTATTTTTAAAGGCAGGTATGAAGCGGCGTAATAATCTTTACCCGCAATTTTTTTTTAATCTTTACATGTTTCTATCGTTCAAAACTGTGGAAATCATTCAAATTTTAAACATAAACTTTGCAGGATTTATACGAATTCCATAAAGAAATAACAGTTTTTTGAGCTTCCTAATCCCTTCAATCCTTATCGACAAATGTTCGAATGTAACACGATGTACAAGCCAAACTACTCACATATCATGATCAAAATCCAATTCTAAAATAATAAAACCAAGAGGCGCACAAGCTACATTCAAAAAATGTCATTTATTTATGACACATTACATGTCATTTTATACAACAAATTTACTGAATTTCCAATTTGAGAATAGAATTTAAAAGAAAAGGGGCTTTCACACAGTGAACATCGATATGTCGATGAAATGAACGCCTCAAAAACGGAAAGAAGATCTGGAGAAACGTCAATATCTGGTGTAGTTTGAGGATGATTTTGAAATATGTTAATCCATTTTTTCTTATACCTTAGCTGAACCTGTGTATAAGGTTTAAACGTTCTAAGTTCAGGTAAAAATCACTTTTCTACTCAACTGAAATTGAAGTAAATTATTGAAGTCGTTGTCCGATTTCCGGCGTAATTTTGAAGAATAACTAACATTCTTCAAACAGATTATTTTTAGACATTAAACTAACCTCAGTATCAAATTTCAACAATTTCTGCCAATTAGTTCTCGAAAAAGCTGAGAAAAAAGAAGAAGAAGAAGAAGAAGAAGAAGAAGAAGAAGAAGAAGAAGAAGAAGAAGAAGAAGAAGAAGAAGAAGAAGAAGAAGAAGAAGAAGAAGAAGAAGAAGAAGAAGAAGAGGAAGAAGAAGAAGAAGAAGAAGAAGAAGAAGAAGAAGAAGAAGAAGAAGAAGAAGAAGAAGAAGAAGAAGAAGAAGAAGAAGAAGAAGAAGAAGAGAAGAAGAAGAAGAAGAAGAAGAAGAAGAAGAAGAAGAAGAAGGAAAGAAGTAGAAGAAGAAGAAGAAGAAGAGAGGCTGAGAAAGGTGAGAGAGGAGTTCAGTTGACAAATGAGAGCAGTCAGTGAGTGTCATTAAAGCGAAGCGAGGCAACCCGACAGACATTATACTGCGGCGACGAATTTCATCCCTCAGATCGATAGGTGTCACGGATTACGGGGGTGTGCAGAAGGTGGCGGAGAAGAGGAGAGGGAGGAGGAGGGGGAGGAGGGAGGAGGAGGAGGAGGAGGAGGAGGAGGAGGAGGAGAAGGAGGAGGAGCTGTCTAAGCGCTGGGTGCAAAACTTTGCCAGACTCATTTCTGCGTGAAGCTTACATGCTTTGAAGGTGAGAGCGAGAGAGAGAGAGTTTTGATCATATAAGGATGTGAAATGATGCTGTAGTACATATCAAACGGTATATACTATCAAACGGTTGAAATATTAAAAATTGCTGCCTCTACTCCTTCTATTCACCTTCTTTTTCTTCTTCTCCCCCTCCTTCTTCTTGTTCTAATTTTGCTTCTTCCTCTCCCGTCTTCTTCTTATATTTTTTTGTTTCCTTCTTGATATTGCTGATTATTCGATTTGTCAATTGTCGAACCTGTAGTGTTCCCTATTGATAATCCCTTATAATTCTTGAAATAATTTTTAGTTTGAAAATTTCCAACCTTCAGCCAATTCAGCCAAGGGTCATTGGTTGGTGAAGAAGTCCTCTTAAGGCCGAGGATGATATAGATGAAGAGAAATGATGAGGTTGTGATGAAGTGAAATGAAAGATGAATTAGCAAAAATAGGTAGAAGAAGAAGAAGGAAGAATAAAAATATTTTATTTATTTATGCAGCAATGAAAATACTTGAACAATGCTTGAACTATATCAAAAATTCTTCCATGAATCGTAGCCTAATTTGTAAATAATGTAGCCTCCAAACTCAGCCTTCTATCTCCTGATTGCCCAGAAATGAATGACTCAGCTAGTTCCAAATTCGACCGGTAGATGGCTGCAGTTACTGGGTGATGTACAGCTTCAATTTTTACAGACACGCCTCTAAGCTCCGCCTCTCTCCTCCCCTGATTGGTCGGCAATGCACAACGCAACTAGTTCTGAACTCTGTCGTAAGATAGCAGCAGTTACTGGGTCATTCAAGTTACAACTTCATTATTTCGACGTCTAGATGTTAAAGGTGTTCTACACTCATTCTTATCCAATGGAAAAGAACACATTCTTCAATTGAACGTGGACATTCGATATTCATAATAAATAAAATAGTTGAATAAAAAGAAGCTCTAAATTTTTAGTTCAAAATTCAATATTTTCCTGAACATTTCGTGTTTTTGTGATGTGGTACTGTTTTATAAACTTTTAGAATTTTGTATATCAAAAAGAACCTTTTTCAAAATAATTAGTGATCATTTTGCAAAGTGAAATAGAACGTCAACGTAATGGCATTAGGTTATAAACGGCGAGGTGGAACTACCTTCGGGTCTCCCCACCAACCAAAGCCATACGCTAGATAGATAGAATAAAATAGTGTATTATATTGTGAAATATTTATTTCAATAGTAGAGACTCAAGAAGAAGAAGAAGAAGAAGGAGAAAAGAAGAAGAAGAAGAAGAAGAAGAAGAAGAAGAAGAAGAAGAAGAAGAAGAAGAAGAAAAATAATTATTGTGGAAGAGGAGGAGGTAGAATAGAAGCTATAAGGAAAGGAATGAAGGAAATAGTGAGCAGTAAACACATAATATTAGCATGAAAAGTTGCAAGAAACAATTTTAGCGACGGTTAGGTGGGTTTGAATATTTTCTGAGTTGTCACTGGTGACCTATTTCGAGGATGAAATGGAGTTGGGAAAGGTTTCAGACTCTTATCGCTAACGTTCAGACAAAGAAGGAGAAAGAAAGGAGAAGGAAAAAGGAGAGACAAGGACTAGGAAAAGAGAAGGAAGAAGGAATTTCCTCTTTTCCTGCCCTCCCCACACCTCGCTGCAGCAAATTGAGTCAACAGACTTCAAGTTGACCTCATTCCTATCATAATCCATAAGAACTTATGATAAGAACTTCTTTTCTCACCGAATTCCTTATCTAGGTAGGGTTTCCAGTAAGAACCCAAAATTTCCCTATAATCAATAAATTGATAGGAAGATCAACAAAAATAGATAAGAATCATGTTAATAATTAAAATGAAAACACAATGATTCTGTCAATTCTTCTATTTATGTTGTATTCAAATGTTACAAGAAAATATTATGATTGAAGTTATAAAAAAAGACAAGATATCGCCGATTATTCCAAGCCCATTCTTATTCAAGCCTAAGACACAACTCGCCGCGAACAGCTCATACAAGTACTAATTCCCTCGGTATTTCATTTGTTACCACTTTACAGGGATATTTAGATTGCAGGTAACGATTCGTTATAATATATTATATGTATAAAACATAAACATACATACAGAAACGGTTCGCTTAATATAATAGGATTGGGATTATCATAATGGCAAGGAAAGTTGTGTGAGTGTTCCATACCAGATTTCTTTTAGTTATGGTTTTTCATTAAATTACATTAGTGAATTGAAAATTCATTTATATATAATGTTGAATCGTTAGCTGCATCTAAATATCCCTGAAAAGAGGTAGCAAATGAAATTCCGGGAGAATCAGTCCTTGTATGAGCTGGTCGCGACGAGTTGGTCCTGCGGCGATTTGTCCCATTCCGGGCAGTCAGAGGTTTCAAAATGACATTTTTTCCATGATTTTTTTCTGAATGGTTTCAATACCATCAAACCGTTCATTATTTCAGAGGATTTTATTTGATATACCAGAATCGTAAATCGCAATGATCAAGCGTATCCTACTCTGAGATAGACAAGCATGTTGTCTGAAATAACAAGCTGTCCGATAGTATTGAAACTTAGGAAAGGATGCGGTGGATGTATGTGTGCAGGTGGTTTGATGAGAAACATACTGATAAAATTCCTGTATTCAACATTTAATCATTCAACAATAATGTAATTTAATTTAGTAATCAACATTTCAATCAACTTATCTGAAAAAGATAGGGAAAATGGAATTCTGGATCTCCAGTGTCACAAAATCGGCTGAATGGAGCTTGCTACTGCGAAACATCCTTGTCAACACTATAGCAGGATTCATTTAAGTTGTCCGAAAACAGCTGATTGATGTACGCTCGTTTACCAACGTTAAATCAGCTGTTCTCTGACAAGTTGAATGGATCCTGCTATACCTTGTATTCTATCCACCTTGATTCTATTGGATGGAAAATGTTATCTCCCATGTGAGTGAAAATGTAAGACATGTGCTATGCAAAGTGTTTGTGCTGTTATACAAAATGTGTTATAATCGACTCTTCTTTGGAAAACATGTTAAAAATCAGCACGTGAAGCGACTTTCGTGTAGAGAGGAGGCCCAGATATGAATAATAAATTGGCTGTAATGTGTTCAGTTTACATGAGAGGGCCGCAGATATTATGTTGCGCTGATAGGGCCTCAATTGCTTTCACCTCAAACCACTTTTTTCTTCGAATTTTCTTTGACGTTGCAAACCAATTCAGCAATTTTACTCTCGCTCTCGGACAGAATTTTTACAGTTAAACGATCAGGAGGGTACAGAGAAGGTCTATCCCTCCTATAAATCTATCTATCTATTCTTTTTATCTGTCTATCCTTTCTATCTATCTTTCCTTCCAGAACATCTGCTTATCCTTTCTATCTTCTTTCTTATACAGCTTTAAAGCTAGTGTGTTTACTTTCTTATTCTCTTTACGCTGTCCTACCTGTTACGCCCTTCTTCTCCTTCTTCTTCTTCTTCATTTTGCCCTCCTTCTTCTTCTTCTTCTTCTTCTTCTTCTTCTGCTTCTTCACCATGTTTTTCTTCTCTTCATTTTCCGTCTCTCCCTTCTTCTCCTCTCCCATTGTCATCTTCTTCTTTTCTTTCTCCTCTTCTTCTCCATCTTCTTCTTAATCATCCTCTTCTTTTTCTTCTTCCTCTTCTTCTTCTTCATTTCTTCTTCTTCTTCTTCTTCTTCTTCTTCTTCTTCTTCTCCTCCTCCTCCTCCTCCTCCTCCTCCCTCCTACTCCTTCTTCTCCTCATGATCTCCTACTCTTTCTCATGCTCCTCCTTGTCCTTCATCTCATCTCCTCTTTTTCTAATCCTCTACCTCTTTCTCATCCTTCTTCCCCATCCTCCTCCTCCCCTCCTCCTCCTCCTTCTCCGCATCCTCGCCTTTTCACTCTTCCTTCTCCTCCTTCTTCCCCTTCTCCTTCTTCTCCTCATAATCCTTGTCTATCTCCTCATAATCCTCCTCTTCCTTCTCCTCCTCCTCCTTCTTCTTTTCATCCTCCAGTTCCTCCTCCTCCTCCTCCTCCTCCCCCTCCTCCTCCTCCTCCTCCTCCTCCCCTCCCATCCCCATCCTCCTCCCTATCTCCATCTCCTCCTATTCCCTCTTCCCTCTCCTCCTTTTTCAACTTCTTCTCAATCTCTTCCTCCTCCTCCTCATCCTCTTCGTTCTCCTCCTCCTGCCTTCCTCCTTCTCCTTTCATTTCCCTTTCACTCCCTCCTACAACTTTTTGTCCAAAGCCACCCACCACCCCTTTCGCCAATACTGCCAGCAGTGTTGCCGGCTCTTGTTTCGGTGATGTATGTTATTTCAGAGGCTTATTTCAGTGGGCTGCAATTTCAAGCTCCACCCACCTAGAGGACCAAAATACTAGTTAGAGCACTAACAACCTCACAAATGGCGATTCTCATCTTGTGCACGAATTGCGAAAACGTGACTAACTGTGACGGCAACTCAAATAGTAGTTATGTTGATCTGGAATGATAGCGGTCTGGCTCGAAAAGAAGAAGCAAGAAACATTGTAGAAGCTGTGACATTGGCGTAACCGTTGTGTACAACTCACGAGGCGTGTATAAGGAAGTTTAGTGAGATGTATTATTTCTAGGGTGGGCAGGTAAAAGAGTATAAGTCGAAAAATGTGTTTTGTGGGAAAATGCATTCAAAGATTTCAAGATTTCTCAGCTGTTATGACTCGTCGGACTCCCGAAGTTAGGACTCGTCGGTCCTCTTTTATACACATAACCTTGAAACGCTAAAACCTAAAGCTCCTTATGTCCAACATTTCTTGTTTACTTTCGCGTATTATATTAAGGGCGTACACGGGTTAGTCAAGACAAGACAGGATGAGATTAGTAACGTTTAGTCACAGTACTTCACATAGCTGCTTATGAAGCAACACACACCAATTAGTCATTGTGTTTTGTGGGAAAATGCGTTCAAAGATTTCAAGATTTCTCGGCTGTTAGTCAAAATAGAATAAGTCACTTTCTGATACCCGAAAGTGACTTATTCTTCAATGGCTGATAGTATAACCATAGAGTAACTATACTGTTATCTGTGGTATAACTTACTAGACTTATCTTTTTTGTACCATCTATTCGAAAAGGCAGAGACTTATTCTTTTAGTACCCATTCACTTCAACTGGACATAGAAACATATTTACTTATTCTGTTGGCTAGGCGTACACCGGTTAGTCAAGACAAGACGTCATTAGTCACGTTCAGTCACAGTAATTCACATGGCTGCTTATGAAGCAGCACACACCGATGCAATGACTAATCGGTGTGTGTTGCTTCATAAACAACTATGTGAAGTACTGTGACTAAACGTGACTAATCTCGTCTTGTCTTGTCTTGACTAACCGGTGTACGCCTAGCCTTATCCTATTTTTGCCAAATTTCTACTTTTCTTTTTCCCGCCCACCCTAGATTTATACTTTTCCATTCATCAAACATTAATATCTACAGAGCGTAAAGTCGCGTTCACACGTGGTCTGTGGAAATTTTACGCAAAAATAGATTAACAAAAATAAGAAAAATGAACAAATAGAGGATGAAAACAGTGGAAAGAAGAAGATGGAGAAAGGGATTTAGATTTAGATTTTTTTCAATTTATTACTTTATTCATGTAGATAACAAATATGACGGCTTAAATTCTAGATTAAAGTTAGATTAAGTTAAACTAGATTTAAGTTTTACTTTATTATTAGGGGAGGAGGAGTAGAAGGAGAAAAAACAAAGAAACAGGAAAGAACAGAGGAGGAGAATGAGAACAAGGAGTTGAGAAGGTGTGTGTCGATATATACATATCCAGGGTATCAGTAATCACGCGAACAACATATTAGCCCCCGTCAAGTGCTTCAATTTGACTGTTCAAGCGGCCAAAATTAGAATATCGGCACAGAAAACATAGCCTATGTGAGTTTCTCATGCATATAATGACTCAATTGGCTCACTTGAGGTGTCAAAATGCATGCACAGGCAAAACATACGGAATAAGTTATAGTCACAATAAGGGTGCAAATAACCGAGGGCGAGCGATAGTTGCGAGATAGCAACAAACAATGGAAATCAATAGATACAAGTAAGAAATATAGAATGTAAAAATACAAATGTAAATATTAAATACTAAAATTGTAAATATAAATGTAGAAATACTTGAGAACACAGAATGGAATGAAAAATACAAAGAGAACAAGAGAAATACACAAACAAGAAGCTGAAATTCATCATAAAATTAGTTGAGTGATTAGTCCTGGCTGAAATCTATCTGGGCCTGTCTTTCTAGGGGAAAAGAATATTAATGATCTATTGAAAAAGGTGAAACAAGAAGATCAATAACACAGAAGATAATAATAGTGAAAAGCAAGAATGTTGATCAGAAATGGAGAAAGAAGGATTGGAGAAGAATGGGGAGAACAGAAGCAGAAAAGCAAATGAACGGAGAATATAGATAAAGAGAAATGATGGAAGTTGTGATGAAGTGGAAGCAAAAGATGGAATGAAAGCAAAAATTATACAAGAAGAAGAAGAAGGAAGAAGAAAAATATTTTATTTATTTATGCTGCAATTAAAATACTTAAACAATGCTTGAACTATGTCTAAAATTCTTTCATGAATCGTAGCCTTATCTGTAAATAATGTAGCCTCCAAACTCCGGCTTCTATCTCGTGATTGCCCTGCAATGAATGACTCAGCTAGTTCCAAATTCGACCGGTAGATGGCTCCTGTTACTGGGTGATGAACAGCTTCAACTTCTACAGACACGCCTCTCAGCTCCGCCTCTCTCCCCTGATTGTTCGGCAATGCACAACGCAGCTAGTTCTGAATTCTGTCGTAAGATGGCAGCAGTTACTGGGTCATTCAAGTTACAACTTCATTATTTCGCCGTCTAGATGTCAAAGGTGTTCTATGCTCATTCTTATCCAATGGAAAAGAACAGATTCTTCCAATTGAACGTGTACATTCGATATTCATAATAAATAAAATAGTGTATTATATTGAAAAATACTCTATTGAAATATTCATTTCAATAGTAGAGACTCAAGGAGAAGAAGAAGGAGAAGGAAGAAGATGAAGGAAGGAGAGGAGGAGGAAAGGAGGAGGAGAGATGAATAAGAAGAAGAAGAAGAAGAAGAAAGAAGAAGAAGAAGAAGAAGAAGAAGAAGAAGAAGAAGAAGAAGAAAAGAAGAAGAAGAGAAGAAGAAGAAGAAGAAGAAGAAGAAGAAGAAGAAGAAGAAGAAGAAGAAGAAGAAGAAGAAGAAGAAGAAGAAGAAGAAGAAGAAGAAGAAGAAGAAGTAACATCAACTCAACTATTTCTACCGCAGAATATTTCCGTTGAATGAATCTCACTCGCCATCGAGTTCCTGAATTTCGAGAGTTTTTCAGAATCCTATGAACCGCATAACGCCGATATTGGATGACGGAAATATGACAACATTCCTCTGTGATGGATTCTGTTTGAAAGCGCCAGAGCGTATATGCAGATACACTTTTAATTGATCCACCATTGGACCAGACCAATATTAACAAGACCAATTTGTTACAGAGCAAAAACGAGATTCGAAAACGAGTGTCTTTCACAATCACTGACAGTGAACGACAGCATTCGGCTACAGATAGAGGTGGAACAACACTAATTTTAACATGTGGTTGAAATTTTATCAGATGGGAAAGTACAAGTTTCAGTTCTACCAACCAAAAGTCTGTAATATAGTGGCTTAATGAAATTTTCGGAGCTAGTTCGTTTCGATTTAACTATAATAAATTTATTATATTATTCTTTAAATAAGTTTATTCTATAATAAATTTTGTAATTTATTATAGAATGTTCATGTAGTTGATTTTACAAGTTATTTAGCTTAAATAGATTGTTCTGGTAACACTATTCCACTTGAATTTTCAATTTAAAACTTTTTAATTTCACTGTTTTTTTATCATAATAATACAGTGAACAAAATTGCATTAGGAATGATTACTGTAAAGAAATTCAAACGATTGTTATCATAGTTTTCGTAAGCAATGAAAATGTTGTTTATTGTAAAACGACTTTATTTTCTAATGCATTCCTACTAATTCGGCAATTTCGTTAATCCGGCCCCACTAATCCCCATCGGCCAATCTCTCCCCCCTCTCTCTATCACACTGTCTCTTTCTTACACTCTTACTCTCTTTTTCTCTCTCTCTGACTCGCTCATTCCCTCTCCTGCATCTGTTTTCTTCCATCCTTTTCCTGTCCAATGAAAAATTATTTATCAGCCTTGATACACATCAATTCCCACACCGACGATATAAAACCGACTAGCATTTTCCTCCTCAACGCGATCAGATCCCACAAACGATAATTTCCCCGCGCCCTATCCATTTTCCCCCGCGGGAATGCGATGTTGGCAGCACCGTTTTTTTTCATTCTGACTCACCAATATTCTCAACGGCCCCTTTTATTTCGTTCAAATTTGACAGTTGGCTAACCTTTCAAGCTCTTATTTACTGCTGGTCGTTATTTCCCGCCAGAAAAAAAAAACTTTCAAAATGACGGAGGAAACGTTGTTCTCACGCAGACGGAAGGGGAGGGGGGGAGTCGCCACTAATCTCCGACTATGTTATAAAGACTATGTTATAACGTGTAATTTTCTAGTTCAACCAATGCGCTATGCTGTATGGAACTATTTCAATAGAATATAATTTATATTTGTAGGACTAAAAAACAAAAAAGAAACAGTCGTTAAGTCAAGTTAGAGACCCTGAACTGATCAGGAGTGACCCGAAAACTCTGATACCAGACCTGAGCCAGCCAGGTTACACGAAATGATTATTCTATAGTGCGAATCACATCAAGAAGTCAGCATTGCTTAGATAGGAGTTTGCTATCCTTGTTCAGCACAAGGCAGTTGCTGATGTCTCTATCCTATTCGCACTGTGCATAGTTGCCGCACTGTGCATTGTTGTCGCACACAGTCCCAACAAACACGTTTGGTGCAGTTTTCTCTTTCTCTCTCAATGAAACTTGGCATCAATGCTCCTCATATAAACAATGCTGACTTCTTGACGTGAATCGCACTATAGGTCTATCACCTCTACCGATAAACGTACGACAGAAATTTCAAGACGCTCAATATTAATATTTCAATGAACGGTCCAATGTTTATCATGCTGACGAAAGCGCATGCGTGAATAAAGCCTAAACCGTGAAGAGGGTACTTGTGCAAGAGCAATGCGACACTGAAAAGGTTGATCTATGAATCACTCTATTAGAGCGGCTAGAGCACTCTAATCGCAATCAATTAGACGGTAGAGCACTGCAGCTGCAGTAAACTGGAGAGACGCCTCCACCACCTCTTGAAAACTGGAAATATACGACATCACTAATTAATTATTGTTGCTGTTGAATGGCCTTGTTGGTTCTCTTTGCGGCGCGAATTGAGTTGAAAGAGGAGGAGAAGGAGGAGAAGAAGGGGATAGGAAAGGAGAAGAGGATAGAAAGGGAGAATGATGTGAAAGAAAGGAAGAATTAGGTGGAGGAGGAGTAGAAGAAGAAGAAGAAGAAGAAGAAGAAGAAGAAGAAGAAGAAGGAAGAACGAAGGAAGAAGAAGGAGAAGGAGGAGAAGGAGGAGAAGGAGGAGGAGAAGGAGGAGAAGGAGGAGAAGGAGGAGAAGGAGGAGAAGGAGGAGAAGGAGGAGAAGGAGGAGGAAATAAACGATCGATTGAAAAGGTGTAGGAGAAGATTGATAACACAGAAGATGAGAATAGGGAGAAGCAAGAATGTTGATCAGAAATGGAGAAAGAAGAATTGGAGAAGAATAGGGACAACAGAAGCAGAAAAGGACATGAATGGAGGAAATAGATGAAGAGAAATGATGGAAGTTGTGATGAAGTGGAAGCAAAAGATGAAATGGAAGCAAAAATAATACAAGAAGAAGAAGAAAGAAGAAAAATATTCTATTTATTTATGCAGCAATGGAAATACTTGAACAATGCTTGAACTATGTCTAAAATTCTTTCATGAATCGCAGCCTTATTTGTGAATAATTTAGCCTCCAAACTTCGCCTGCTATCTCGTGAATGCCCAGCAATGAATGACTCAGCTAGTACCAAATTCGACCGGTAGATGGCTGCAGTTACTGGGTGATGTACAGCTTCAATTTTTACAGACACGCCTCTAAGCTCCGCCTCTCTCCCCTGATTGGTCGGCAATGCACAACGCAGCTAGTTCTGAATTCTGTCGAGTAGAAGAAGAAGAAGAAGAAGAAGAAGAAGAAGAAGAAGAAGAAGAAGAAGAAGAAGAAGAAGAAGAAGAAGAAGAAGAGAAGAAGAAGAAGAAGAAGAAGACGGAGAGAAGTAGAAGAATATGATTGTATTGAAAGGTGAGAGTTTGTATTGTGAAGGGTATAATAATAATACATAACAATGATTTGGGCAAACGATTTGTAGGCCCACAATAATATTATGATAAGTAGAGTTTTATGAAAGATTATTTTTTCACCACATTTTTTAAACGCGGATTGAGGGTTACATGAACATTCACATAACAAGGTTTCGCTCACTGCAAACTCGATTGTGGATGAAACTCCTTGCTTACACCACCAAAATAGAAGCCTCACGTCACGTCAATAGAACTTGGTTGGACACATTCTTGACTCTAATGTCTGACTTGCTGACAGGCTTTTTAGCGTGCTACATACTCATTCTTCTTCTCCTTCTTCTTCTCCTTCTTCTTCCTTCTTCTTCTCCTTCTTCTTCTTCTCTCCTTTCCTTCTTTCTTTGTCCTTTCAATTTTCAATTTTCTTTGAAATCAAATCTTCTTGTTGATTAATTAATGATACATTGACATAAAATTTATCAAATTGTTTTTATCATAATTTTCTAATCATCACTTTATTTTGTTTTCAATCTTAAAATAATTCCTTTTTGAAATTGGTTGTGGATTATTATAATTTCTTCTCATTTTATATTTATTATTGTACATGCTAAAAATGCATCATTATCTTATAATCTAATTTTGTAATTGAATCTAACATATGTAATTTGTAATCTGTAATCATGTAATCTTTTGTATTCTTTTGTTTTCTATTTTAGATATTTTGTAAAATCAAATTTGTTATTAAGAACAATAGACTTTTGCTTATGACAATTGACGAATAAAATCTATCTATCTATCTATCCTTCTCCTCCTCCACCATGCAGTCTTCTTTAACTTTTTATTCTTCTTCTTCTCCTCCTATTTCTTCTAAGGTTCTTCTCCTCCTTCTTCTTCTCCTTCAAGACAAGACAAGACAAGAATTGTTACATAAACAGGAACGTGCCGAATTGCCGGATATTTATTAATTGTTTAGACTAGATCGGATGTTTAGCGGAACCAGATTTCCCCGACGCCTACTTAAAACCACTCAGCAACAGATTGTACACTGACAATGGAAATGCTCTGTTCATTCGAATAAGCGCATGCATAAGTAGATTCTCCAAATTCTGAGAACGGTTAAAGGTCGCGTTACATTGTGATGGGAACGTGGGAGCGGCGTTCCCACACTAGTGGAAACATTTGAATATTTTTGATATTTATTTATTTATTTAGCGTATGGCTTTCAATAGTGGGGAGACCCGAGTAGGATTGTTCCACTTCACCAACATAACCAATTATCCCTTGATAGGGAACATGGTGAAAGTTTGTTTTCACTTAGAAAACAGACATCAGCATTTACAAAAAGTATTTTGATAATTTCTGATATTACTTAAGCATTGATAATTATTTCATATAATGACTTTTACATCTTATAAGACAATACTTGAGAAAAATTTGTAAACTCGACTGATGTTTATTTTGAATGATAGTATTTGCGATATTTTTACATATACAGTATATTCATTTAGCGTTCCTTCTGGAGGCTGTATTCTGGAAAAGTATGAGGTCTCATTTAATTATTTGCTGTAGACATTTTAAAAGTGAGAGAGTACTGCCTGCGTCAAACCTCCGTGTCTCCGGGAGAAATGCGATACGTCATCGAAAACCAAAGACACCGAAGCATTCTTCGTCCCTTCTCTTCTACGGACTATACTCTTCTCTTCTACTTCTCTTCTACTTCTACGGACTTCTTTCCTACGTCCCTTCTCTTCAACGGGCTACGGACTGTACTGTGCATGGGCACAAAGTAGGAAGGAAAGTAGAAAGGAAAGGAAAGTTGAAAGGAAAGGAAAGGAGAGGAAAGGGAAGCTCCTTTCTTCTCTGTGGCATGGGATATAAAATACACAGAATGTGGTAGAGAGTTAAATTATGAGGAGAGAAAAATTAATTACTGTTGTTAAATGATTTGTTTGTAAATAATCATAGCTATATTGAAACAATAATATAGTGATTTGCTCCTTCGCTGTATAACATAATATGTAGAGAATTGAATTCTTTTACGTAGGCTATAAATTGAATGAAAAATTAAGAGGTCCATTGCTGAAGAATAGAATATATAGATAGATAGAAGAGTAGATAGAAGATAGATGGGGTGTAACTATTTCATTATGAAAACAATAAACATATTTATTCAAACATATTTCAGAAACGGTGATTCAAGCATTTATTGTGTTTCCTAAGAAAAAATATTCTATTTATTAATTATGCAGCAATGAAAATACTTGAACTATGTCTAAAATTCTTCCATGAATCGTAGCCTAATTTGTAAATCGTGTAGCCTCCAAACTCCGGCTACTATCTCGTGATAGGCCAGCAATGAATGACTCAGCTAGTTCCGAATTCGACCGGTAGATGGCTGCAGTTACTGGGTGATGTACAGCTTCAATTTTTACAGACACGCCTCTAAGCTCCGCCTCTCTCCCCTGATTGGTCGGCAATGCACAACGCAGCTAGTTCTGAATTCTGTCGTAAGATGGCAGCAGTTACTGGGTCATTCAAGTTACAACTTCATTATTTCGCCGTCTAGATGTCAAAGGTGTTCTACACTCATTCTTATCCAATGGAAAAGAACAGATTCTTTCTATTGAACGTGGACATTCGATATTCATAATTAATAAGATAGTGTATTATGTTGTGAAATATTACGTAAACCTAATATTACCTAAACCTAAATATTATGTATACATAACTCTTCCACTTTTCTATGTTTTATTATTTCCTCTTCATTCTCAATTCAATATTCTCACCAATTTTCCGCCTTCTGTTTTGGTCAGCTGCTAATGAAATTTATCACTGTACTTCAGTTCTTTCACTTAGGCCTTTGCCTTCTGAATCCATTCGTCTTTCTCATTAGCATATCTTCCACTTCCTCTCAGCAAACCCACAATTAATTAACACGATATGCGTGACGAAGACACTCTCTCTCTTACAATCTTTCTCTCTCTCTCTCTTTCTCTAGAGTTTGTTCTCTGTCTTCCACTCTTCCGTCGCCTCTCTTTCACTTTGTACCCCAAAAAGAAATAATACAATTTTTGACTAAAATACTCTTCAGGTATGAGGTATGAAAAGCTAAAATGAACTGAAATGCTGAAACAATTAAGTAGAAATACCAACTTGATTCCAAGAAAACTAGTAAGTATTCAGGAAATTTAATTTATTAGGTGAAGTAGTATTCTTTTTAGAAATACGATTTAGGTCGAAATGCACAATCTTTGTTGAAACTAAGTCTTACATAACATTGATTTATCTTAGATTTACCTTCTCATCCTTCTCCTCCTTTCCTCTCACTCCTTTTCCTCTCTCCTTATAATCTTCTCCTTTATCTAGATATCCTTCTCTCTTCTCATCCTTCTCCTCCTTCTCCTCCTTCTCCTCCTCTCCTCCTCCTCTTCCTCCTTCTCCTCCTCCTCCTCCTCCTCCTCCTCCTCCTCCTCCTCCTCCCCCTCATTCTCTTCTCAGCTTCCTCATTCTCTCACTCTTCATCCAACATCATTCCGCTCCATTCTTTCAGTTTGCAATCAGTTTGCAACAAAAGGTGTGAGGCGGGCCGTACCTTTTCCCCGTACAAATCCGATTAATGCGCTGCCTCTGAAACTCCTGGTTAACAAGCTTAGTTTAGAACAAATTACAGTGTCATAACTGAATCAGTTTGCACGAATCAGTTTTGATTTAATTGGAGTATTCACATGTGTACGCAATTTATCCAAATTCGGCTTCTCCTACTTCATCTTCTTCATATTGGATTGTGTATTCACATGTGTGTAATCCTTACATATATGTGTAAGGATATACATATATGCATTCACATGTGTGTAATCATTAATCCTCTACATTCAGATGGAAGAAATAATATTGTTATAATTAGTTGATCAACTGGTATGATTAAATAATAGAGAAATTGAAATCCAATGAAAGCTGCATGAATAGTTTAGAAGGCTTCTGCTACAGCAAATATTTGCATATATACAGCAATTTTTTGTTTGAAAAGTTGCTACAGAATTATTATAGGCTACTATACTCGAATTGAATCTTCTTCCAAATCCGACCGGAGGGGCAAGCTTGCATTGGTGGGTGACGTACAGCCAGTTCAGCCAATAGAAACTGAGATAGAGTGACGCTGTAGTCATAGCAACAGGCGCTGTTGCCAAATGGAATCAGCTCTCAACTACCGTAAGCTAGTACAGTATTTTGTCCGTATCAATGCGGCAACGGCAACACCGCAGTACCGTTATTCCCACTAGTTGCTACTTCTCATATCCCTCCGATTTGGAAGAAGATAGAATTCGAGTATAGCAGGATCCATTTAACTTGTCATAAAACATATGATCGACGAGCATATGATCACAATACTCGAAGATTATTGAAAAAGTATTTTAAAAAGTTATTCTTTGAGAGATCTTCTTTAAAAAGGTCTTTTAAAGACTTTAAAGGTCTTTAATAAGACTTTCAAGCCTTTTGATTATTGTGTCGAAATCACTGTTTAATTATTACTGGAACAGCTGATTTATGACAAGTTAATTGGATCCTGCTATACAATTCGAGTATAACTGCAGCCGGAGTCGGATGCGAAGTGTCAAGAAAGAAGAAAAAAGTATTGGATTATGTTTATGTTTCTATGGTTTCATTGTAAATAACATACAAGTCAGTTGGTGTTTGAACGTTGAATAAAAAAATAAGGTTGTACTATGAGTATGCTGAAAGTGTTGAGTTGAGTAAAGGTTTGTTAATAAAGAATATACTATTTTATTCAGCCTAAAAATATTTTAACACGAAGCCGCAGTAGCGAAAACCTACCTTCACAAATTCGTCGACCTTTCATTTCTATCCGTCATTTTTGTTCACAATATCAGCTGATTTAACAAGAATACATGATAGTGATTCCAATTCATTAGTGAGGTGTCAAGAACAGAAAGGTGGAGGATAGAATAAATATAGCAGGATTCTTTTAAATTGTCATAAAACAGCTGATTGATGTACGCTCGTTTACTAACGTTAAATCAGCTGTTTCCTGACAAGTTAAAAGAATCCTGCTATACTGTGTGAACTCCACTCATTCTTTCATCATTTTCGCAGTGGAAGGTACTTCAAATAAATGGAGATAAAAGTCGGAAGTGTGTTCTTTTTCTCATCCATGTTTCATTGAGACTGATGGGAGGGGGGGAGCTTTTTACAGGAGGTGGTTTTATGAAGCCGTTTATAAAATTGTTCAACATTTACCAGATCTCATTAAAGTGGAGTGGGCTCTTAGGCGGGGGTGAATGATGGGGGGGGGGGAAGCCAAATTACGTTTGAAGCGTCGTTGCGATGGAAGTAATTTCAAGATGTCGATGGAATTAATTAATATTCTATTCAATGAGGAAAAATTAGGTACAAAAGAAGGTTGAGGAAGAAGAAGAGGTTGGAGAATGAAGAGACGGGGAAATGAAGAAGGGGAAGAAAGAAAGAAATGATGGAAGGTGATGAAGGATAAAGAAAGAAAGAGGAGTAGAGGAAGAAGAAGAAGAAGAAGAAGTAGAAGAAGAGAAGAGAGAGAAGAAGAAGAAGAGGAGGAAGAAAAAGGGAGTGATTGGAATATAATATTGCTTGATTAACGTCTCAAAATGTGTAATGGTAATGATATTATAATGATATTATAATGTCAATGAGTTGTCAAAATAATGTTATAATATGATAGTAATAGAAAATTATACATTCATCAATATTGACTCAGTTAATGATAATGTCGATAGGGAAAAATGATACAGTACAGTATAAACATTACAGACGTAAATTAAGATTGGAATTGAACATTATCCATAAGTTGGATTCTAATGAATACTTTAAATAGTATTGATTCGAATTATATTATTGAATTGAAAATATATTATTATTATATTGATTGAATTATATTATGAGTGAATAACAATGAGTATGAGGTATGAGTATGAGAAAGAGAGAGAGATATATTAAGTGGGGACTGTGAGAGAGAAAGATTAGATTATTTAATTCATTCAAGTAGATTATTAAAGTAGCTATAATTCTGGATTATAATGGTGAAATATACAAATAATTATTCGACAATAATTGAACATAAACTGATAAATTATTCAATATTTATTCAATGAGTGGTAACAGAACTGATAACAATGATTTGATTGTGATAAACTACATGAAACGACGAAGTTTGAACATTATAAATGAAGGTACATTTTTGGAAGAGTATGTACAATGATACTCACCACTTGTCTGAGCAGGGACAGAGAGAGATAGAGAGGCGAAGAGAGGTTGAGTGGAAGAGAGAGAGAGAGTTAAGAAGGTAAAGAGCCATGCAATAGAAGCAGAGTGCAACAATGCGAACAAGATTGAGGGAAAAGCATAGGAGCATAGGAGTTCTTATACGATGATTTGTGGCTGGCATGAAGGAAATAGGAGGAAGAATAAGGGCAGAGTGTGGAAAGGAAGAACAGGGGTGGAACAGGAGGGGATAGCATAGAGGGATTGGGAGCAATGTCAAAACAACCGAGTGGGCGTTCCTCGGCCCTTGGTCAGCTTCTATTGTCTGGCATGTGGACGCTCTTAACCACTCACTTCTTCTTCCTTCTTCTTTCTTCTTCTTCTTTCTTCTTCTTCTTTCTTCTTCTTCTTCTTCTCTCTTCTTCTTCTCTTCTCCATCTTCTTCCTTCTCTCTTCTCTCTTCTTCTCTTCTTCAAATATTCATCTTCCTCTTCTCTTCTTCTTCTTCTCTTTCCTTCGTCTTCTTTTTCTTCTCCTCTTCCTCTTCCCTTCTCCTCTTCTTCTCTTCTTCTTCCTCTTCCTCTTCCTCTTCCTCTTCTTCTTCTTCTCTTTCTCTTCTTTCTTTCTTCTTCTTCTTTTCAACTTCTCGTCCTCTCTTCTTCTTCTCCTTCTTCTTTTTCTTCTTTTTATTCAACTTTGGTCTATTTGTATTCCTCCTATCCTCTTCTTCTTTCTTCTTCTTCTTTCTCTCTTTCGTTTCTTTCTCCTTAGTTATCCTCCTCCCATTCTTTTCTTTTTTCCATTTTCCTCATCTCTTTCTCCTCCTTTTTACATTCCAAACTTCTATCTCCTCCTTTTTTGAACTTCTTCTTCAGCTTCATCTTATCCTACTTCTCCTATTTTATCCGTCCTTCTCTATCCGTTTTTCTTATACTCCTTAATTTATAGATATTTATAGATATGATATATATTTAAAATATATAGTTAATAGACTTTTACTTCTCGACCTCCTTTTCCACTCTTCTTCCTCCTTCTCCTCCTTCTTCTATCTCTCCTTCTCCTCCTTCTCCTCCTTTCTCTTCCTCCTCTTCCAAAGTATTCTTCTTTATCCTTTCCTATCTCCTCCTCCTCCTCTCTCTCCTCTTCCTCCTCCTCCTCCTCCTCCTCCTCCTCCTCCTCCTCCTCCTCCTCCCTCCTCCTTCTTCTTCTTCTATTTACCTCCTTCACCCCCTTCCATTGAATACTTTCTCTCCTTCTCTTCTCATCCTCCTCTTATTCTCAATTCCCCCTCACTTTCTCTTCTCCTTCTTTTCTCGGTCGCAGTTAACTGGCGCTGCTTCGCTCGCATGCCAGCCCCCTCCATATAATGTACCGCGTGGAACGACGACAATTGTCCACCCTTTTGCGTACTCCGTGTCGCTATCGTTCAAAGCTCCTCTCAACAACGCACCTCGTAGCCTTGTCACAACCACATTGGCTTCCTCCTCCTCCTCCTCCTTTCCTCCTCCTCCTCCTCCCTCCTCCTCCTATGCTCCACTCATCCTCCTCATACTTTCTTTTATTTCCTCCTCCTATCAATAAATTCCTCTTTGCTTGTGCTCCTCCTCCTCCTCCTCTCCTGTTTTCCTCCTCCTCCTCCTCCTCCTCCTCCTCCTCCTCCTCCTTCTTCTCTTTCCTTCTTCCTCCCTCCTCCTGCTGTGATAGTTGCACGGAAATTCACCTCAACTTAAACGCCGTATAATGATGTCATCTAGTAGATTCTTTTGTTGTTCAATGTCAACATTTTCGAAAGGAAGAGAAAAAAGACAAAAACATAAATATATCCAACCACCAATCACTAATAAAATGATAAATTAGTGGTTGGACAATAACGTTGTCTTTTTCTTGAATTACGAAAAAATACCCCAACATCATCACATCACAAACGACGAAGTTGTCAACATTTTATAATAGATTCATATAAATTCATAGTCACTGATCAGTGAGATTTTCAAATTGATAGAGCAGTGTTATGGAAATCAAAATCTGACAATCTTTAAGAGGTTTCTGGCTTACACGTTTGTTTGAAAGAGTGAGCCGAATCAGTTTGATACGATACTCGACGCTTGGCACCTACTAACAGCAACTTCACCTCTTATCGATCTGCAACTCACTCCTGGAGGGTGACAAAGGGGGGGGGACCGGCTAGACCCCTTCTGCAATCATCAACCTGCATTCAAAAACCTACAGACATCTTTTTTCTTCCCTACCAATTCAGTCCTCTTTTCCTATTTCTTTCCGCTCTCCTCCACAATTCTTCAATCATTTTCCAAGAAGTATAATACGTATTAGCAGAACAGAAATATTTATTAATTTGGCAATGTACAATAACACTGATTCTTAATGAAAGGTCCAACATGCCCACGCCACAAACTGTACCTTCTCCAATTTAAGAAAACAGTCCTAATCTTGGTTATGAGATATTTTTTTACAAAGAGAACAATTTCCACACCAAAACAAAACACAGAACAAATCTCGAATTGACGAATTATTCAAATGATAATATCAAATCTCCGAGCCAGAAATAGCCATAGTATTAGTGGCTAATACTCATTATATATAGTAATACATATTATCACATAGTATTTGCACGCATGCTTCTATAATAGTGATAATAATAATGAAAATTCAGTGTAACCTGGATGCCTCAGCTCTGGTGACAGAGTTTTCAAGGTCACTCCTGATCAGTTCAGGGTCTCTGCGGTGACTTAACGACTGTTCTTTAGGCAGCCATACAACTTAGCGTGTCAGGGAAACACAAGGTGGCTCAGGCTAAAATAATAATGAAAAAATAGAACAATAGCTATAATGGTGATGAACAGATGTTTACTACTACTATTAACAAATACAGATGTTTAATTTCTGATCATCTGCTCTACTTGTAAATAATCGAAGACGAGTTACACGAGATACGATGATGATCACATTGAAATTTCATGCGTGCTGGCTAATTTAACAGCATACAATATGACAACATTGCCGGGCATTCCAAATGGATAACGCACCAAGCTGGCCAGTTGTCTTTGAGAATGAAAAGCACTATTATAGTAAGTATATCGTAATATACCGGGTGTCCCACGAAGAGGTATACATGTTTGATTATATATTACGTGCCCATTCATGCACCGAACTTTTTCAAACTTTACACAGTTTACAAAGTAGGTTCTAAAAAATATTTTGGGAAAAATTTCTAGCTTCTAACCTTTTTAGAAACAAAATGGCGGCATATTGAAAGACGACGATACTTTAAAAACATTAAATAATGTGGTTTTGGTTTTATGTAAAATATTTTTATTATTTACATCCTAGGGCTAGGCAAAATGATTTTTAAATAAGAAAAACTAGGACATAGCCCTAATGAAAAACATTAAAAGGTCCGAAATATTCAAACTGTAACCCATCCACAGCAACACACTGATGTCAAACAATTACTAAAATGACAAACCTTCCCTTGGCTGTTGGATTGGTCGTAGATTATTTTAGATGAGCCACCCTGATGATTACAAAGATTCAACTGTTTGTAACTTTTTTTATAAGGGGTTACTTGAAAAAAAAACAATTTTATATCTATATCTTCACAATAATGAGGAGACTAAAACGATCAATAGAGGAATCCTCCGGATACTGCGGAGTTTCTTTGTTTTATGAATCATTTGTTAAGCGCTGTTATCAGTGTGTTGCTGTGGATGGTTACAGTTGAATAATTTGACTTCAAGGTTTTTTCATTAGGCTATGTTCTAGTTTTCTTTATTTAAGTCATATTGCTCAAGAATGTAACAATAAACATATTTTATAAAACCAGAAACCTTCTTTAATGTTTTCGAAGTATCGTTTTTCAATAAGCCGCCATTTTGTTTCTTCGAATGTTAGGGAGCTGAAATTTTACCAGAATATTTTTAGAACCTACTTTGTAAAATGTGTGAAGTTTAAAAAAGTTCGGTGCATGAATGGGCACGTAATATAAAATCAAACATTTAAACCTCTTCGTGGGACACCCGGTATATAAACCATAATAATGCAATTGCATATCGCACTATATATATATGGTATCATTATAGGATGATGATAATATATTATATTATCATCGATCCAACCTTTTACTCTACTTTCATCACCATGCAATCCTTCTTCTCTTTGTAACGAAACCCACATTGTGTTATGGCACCCTTCAAATTCCCATAATATCCCCTTCTCTTACCACTAAGCTCCAAAATTGGCGCTACCCCTTCCCCCTTCCCCACGCCTCACCGCCAATCTATCCCTCATTCCAATTTCATTTGTAGGCCGTAGAGCATTTGTCCCATTTATCGTTTATTGATCCTGTGTTATATTGGCCGAACAATTATAGCACTCGTGGTTTTGCCCCAGACTTGCTGCCAGCATACTATTATAGCTGCATTGCTAGGATTTGGAGCATGGCTGTGATTATTATTCGCTGTGTGCTCCTGGATGTGTGATTCTGAAGTTGAACTTCTTCTTCTTCTTCTTCTTCTTCTTCTTCTTCTTCTTCTTCTTCTTCTTCTTCTTCCTCTTTTTCTTCTCCCATCCACCCTCTTCCTCCTCCTCCTCCTCCTCCTCCTTCTTCTTCTTTCTCCATCTTCTCTCTTCTTCTTCTCTTCTTCTTCTTCTTCTTCTTCTTCTTCTTCTTCTTCTTTCTTCTTCTTTCTTCTCTCTCCTCTTCTTCTTCTTTTCTTCTTCTTCTCTTCCTCTCTTTCTCTCTTCCTCTTTCTCTTCCTCTCCCTCCCCATCATTCTTCTTCTTCTTCTTCTTCTTCTTCTTCTTCTCTTCTTCTAATTCTTCCTCTTTCTTTCTTCTTTCTTCTTGAGTCTCTACTAATGAAATAATATTTCACAATAAAATACTATTCTGTTATTATGAATATCAATGAATGACCACGTTCAATATTGAAAAGACTCTATTCTTTCAAGTAGGATAAAGAAATAGTGTGAGAACACCTTCGACATCTGGGCAGCCAGTTTGTAACTTGAATGACCCAGTAACTGCTGCTATCTTACGACAGAATTCAGAACTAGCAGCGTTGTGCTTGTTGGGGAGAGAGGCGGAGCTAAGAGGCGTGTCTGTAAAAATTAAAGCTGTACATCACCCAGTAACTGCAGCCATCTACCGGTAGAATTCAGAACTATCTGCGTTGCGCAGTGCCGAGCAATTAGCGAAGAGAGGCGGAGCTTATATTAGAGGCGTGTCTGTAAAAATTGAAGCGGTACATCACCCAGTAACTGCAGCCATCTGCCGGTCGAATTCGGAACTAGCTGAGTCATTCATTGCTGGCCTATCACGAGATAGTAGCCGGAGTTTGGAAGCTACAAATTAGGCTACGATTCATAGAAGAATTTTAGACATAGTTCAAGTATTGTTCAAGTATTTCCATTGCTGCATAAATGAATAAAATATTTAAATTCTTCCATTCCTCCTTGAACTTCTTGTACGAGAATAGGCTTTGAAAATAGCTAGACCTAATTCTAAATAATCTTCTTCTTCTTCTGTCTTCAAAACAGTAAGAAAGATTTCACCTGTTTAGGCGGTTTCAAAGTACTGTAATTATCAAATAAAATAAGTGATTATTATATAAAATAATGATTGAATAAATAATACAAAAAATTAGGCGAGGTAGAACCTACCCGTGAGGGTCTACTCACCAATAAAAAGCCATACGATAAAAAAATAATAATATAAGTAATTAATATAACATAGTTATATAATTAAGTTGAACAGCATACGAGGTTGAGATAAACGAATGTCATTGGCCAAAATAAGCCTATCCAGAACAAGAAGATGTTGAAAGAAGAGAGAGAGAGAGGGGGGATATAAAATAAGAAATTTAAAGTGTAAAGGCACAAAACTTCTGCATTAAGATTTATCGCCTGCTGCATGAAGTTTAGAAACGTCAATCCCGATCGACCGCCGTAATCTGCTCATATGGGTCCATGGAATGAGGTATGGCAATTCTTTTAACAGCTTATCAGAAAACATAGCTGATTTAACGTCAGTAAACGAGGCGTGCATCAATCAGCATTTTCTGACAATTTAAAAGAGTCCTACTATATTATCGCCAAGGCTCCCTCATTTTATAACCACTATTAACCTCTATGACCTCTCATGTGCTTTTATTTCATCCTTACAAAACCATAATAAAACTGAACAAAACCATCGTAAACACAACCTTTATTGAAATCTCATTGGTCGGGCATAGCTGTTAACAACAGATGTTCTGACCATTCACATTACATGATTATTGAGGGCGTTTATTGGCTGCTAATTCAACGCTATGGATCAATCAAATGTGGTATAAATAGAAATTGAATGAAAATGTAATAGTGGGATAATTTTATTCTAGTGAGGGAAGAGTATAAAAGAGGCTCCAGTTACGAGCGCTATTCTCTGACATCATCTGAAACTGATTGCATAATAATCAGATTTTGCCAAAAATTACAACCAAAATTATATCTATAATCAGATTCATTCAATTTGACGCTAGGCATTAGATAGATAGATGGAGAGACATTATTTCTTTGTCATCGTTCTCTACGTCATAAGCAACGTCAAGGAATAATATCTATCTATCTATCTATCTATATCATATCTAATTTTGAAATCGCTTGTTATTTCTGTTTACTATTAAAATAGTTTATTGAGTTCGTTCTGTATATGAAGATATTGAAAATGAAAGTGGTTGGCATCAAAATATCTATTTTACAATATTCTATTCCGTTTCTATTTTTATGTGTCATTACTGGAATGATTATTCTAGGTAGAGGTGAACAAGAAACAGACTGCAGTAGCTCAATGCACTGTTACGACAAGTAACGGTAGTAACAAGTAACTAGTACGTCAAGTAACAAGTACGACAAGTTACAAGTACGACAAGTAACAAGTAGAGAGCTGTTTCATACTTGAAATATTACAACCATTGAATTCAGTTGGGTTTTCTTTTAATTAACGTACAATGTTTTCGTATATTCTTGGGAATGGCATGTAGGCGAATAAAATGAAATGATGTTGCATGTTTAGAGAATAGAATAGAAAAATGCTTCAATCTTCATTTTTGTTTTCTACTATACAATAAATTGAAAGATCTTCAATTAAAAATCGCCAGCCGGAAAGTCAGGTAAATCCAATTCCTATAATAATAAAAATACATGAATCAAAGGCCTAATCAGACATTTAAGATGAAAAGATGGTTACCATTATATGGTTATAATTATTATTGGAATGACAAGCAGACATAGTAGACGAAGAGAGTGAAAAAAGAGAAAATGTGCGAGGAAGAGCGAACAAGAGTGAGTGAACAATTCAGAAATAAAGGGGTAAAAGAGAACAGAGGTAGCGAAATTAGATTTCGAGTCGAGCATTTCGTGCTGGTTTTCGCAACTTCACGGTTGAAATATTGATTTTCAAAATGGAATTCAATAATCAAATAATTAAATTCACAACAGTGACGTTCTGCACTTCCACAGATTATCACAGATGCAGAAATATCGGGATGATTGAACATTTTGAAATAAACCATTTGAGGTATGCTCCTTCTCACAATCTGTGAACATGACATTCATGAATGTTTTCAAGATGCAAAAACAATTCATAAACAACAACCCGTACAGAAAGCGCCGCTTACTGAATTTTCTAGAACTCTTATGAACACTGTTAGTCAAGACGAAGATTAGTCAGTTTGTCACAGTAATTCACATTGTTGCTTATCAGCTCCATGCAATGACTAATCGAATGTCTGTGTTTCTTAAACCATACTGCTCCTCTTGAATCTTGTTTCTTTCAGTGTATCTTATATTTCAAAGCTGCTATTTTGACTATCTGCAGGTAACAGTGCATTTCAGTATGAAATCACTTGCAGTGATTAATGGTCACTTTGGTAGTGTATTCAAGAAACTATTTCAGGATGAAATTTCTCCTATTTAAATATTATTTTGAAAAACAACTTGATCCTGCTAAACTGATTTTAAACTTTCATTTGAACTCAAATTTCTCCATGAACTTTCAGTACTTTTGTCGTATAATAAATGGTGATGATGATGTACCTTCTATCATTATTGGATAAATCAATACACATATAGCAAAACAAAAACATGCAAATGTATTCAATTCTGAATTCAGTTAAAACAGTCAAATGTTGGTTTTGTCAATTATGTTGGCAACTGCTCTCAATTTCAGTCGGCAACCCAGTGCCAGATGAAGAAGAAGAAGATGGAAGCCAAGAAGAAGAGAAGAAGAAAGAAGAAGAAGAAGAAGAAAGAAGAAGAAGAAGAAGAAGAAGAAGAAGAAGAAGAAGAAAGGAGGAGGTGATGTAGATTACTTTTGCTTCCGTCAGGTGAGAGGCTCAGCTGATAAAACGAGTTGATTCTGAAACCCTGTATAGTTTGATCCCTTTAAAGCGCAAACCAGTGAAATCCTTCGCTCTCACCAATTCCTCGTTGGTTTCAATTATTCGACCGTAGTCTCTTCAATAATAAACTCTACTGTCATGCCCCTACCCTCAAGCTGTGTTTCATTGATTGGGGTCCCAGTTAAACACTATTCTGGTTTCTAATGTTTTTGTAACTGAATAAGAAGACTTAGAATTATCAAAAACACATATTCGATAAAACAACGAGATACTACAGTCTCAGTTGATACACCATTATCAATATCTGGTAAACTTAAACACTAAAAGTGTGCAGCATTTTACTGCGACGAGCGCTGATTGGCAGTCGAATTGCTGAGCGAACGACTGCCATTCCTTGATAAGCTCCTCCCACAATGGGCGGTTTCTAAAATAAATTGGCGGTTCTGTTTTTTTTCTCTTCTTCTTCTTCTTCAGATTCTTTCTTCTTCTTCTTCTTTGTTTCTTCCTTTTTCTTGTTTTTCTCTTCTTTCTCTTTTCTTCTCCTTCCTGTTCCTCTCCTCCTTCTTTTCTTCTTCTTCTCCTCCTTCTTTTTTTTTATTCTCCTTCTTTATTTATTTATATCCAATCTTCTTCTTCTTCTTATTCTTCTTCTTCTTTTATTCTTCTTCTTCTTCTTTATTCTTCTTCTTTATTTTCTTCTTATTTTCCTTTATATTTAAATTTTCTTCTTCTTCTATTTCTTCTTAATTTATTCTTCTTTTTTATCTTCTTCGATAACGTGGTGGAGCGAGAAGGAGAGAATGTGATAAAAGTCTTATTCATTTTATTTTATGTCCTTGTATATTCAACTCTCTCATGAATAATAAATCTAGTTCACAATATTCTATGTTAATCTTCACCTGACTGAACATAATATCACTCCAGAGTTCCAGTTTTCGGTTAATAAAGCTTTGATCAATTCCATAAAGGTTATGTCACGTGGGAAATAATGCATATCTCTAATTCATTTTCAAGAAATTTAATTTTGCTTGGAACAACAATTACTAAATAGACGTCTGTACAAGGAACAAACTTGACAGGCTTATGGGCTGTTAATTCAAGTAGACAAGATGTCGTTTG